>QRFJ01000011.1:1224760-1622260 GCA_006176705.1 Cocos nucifera
CTCTCCCAAACCGCAACTCGGCCAGAGATGAGATCTCTCCCGAAGATGCGGGGCTCAGAGAATTACTCTCCCGAACATGTCCGTGTTCTACTAGTAGATGCCCGCACTCTCTATGCTCTTTTGACCCTCGTCTTGGCTTACGAGCCTCTTAGCAGTCTTAGCCATTGCATCGGTTGCCGGAGATAAGATCTCCCCCGAGCGCGCACTTCACTTCGGCCGCAGGAGATAAGATCCCCTCCGAAACAAGCTCGGCCGTAGGAGATAAGATCTCCCCCGAGCGCGTACTTTAACCTCGGCTGCAAGATAGGAGGTCTCAGTCCTCGAGTCGACTTCAACTGACGAAGATAATGTCGCCCCCGAGGAGCTCAAATCCGACCTCGACCGAAGAAGGCGAGTCTTACTTCGGCTTCAACATCAGCTTCATCGACTTTAGCCGGAAACGAGTTCCATTTCAACTCCAAACATCGACTGAAGATAAGGTCTCCCCCAAGCCTCAGCCTCAACTTCAGCGTCAATTGGCTGGAGATGAGACCTCCCCGAGCTTCAGATGCAACAAATGCGGAGCCTGGAAGAAGACTTCGGCAGTCGCTTTTCTGGTACTCCCTTCCTTCAATTTTTGAACTCGGGAGTGGGGGGGCTACTGTTGGGGATAAATCCCGCTCCTGCCGAAGCCCTGCCCCGACGCTCAGCCCATGTAACCAGTAGCCGCTGAAGAGCTTCAGCGCCAGGCGCCAGGCCGAGCCCCTACCCGGCCGAACCCTAAAGGCCGAACTCCCTGCGCCAAGGTCCCGGGCCGAACTACCTAGCTGCCGAACTCCTTCGGACCCACCCATGCAGCCGAACTCCTTCGGACGCACTCCTTCGGACCGACCCCAGGCGAGCCCATGCAGCCGACTCCTTCGGACCCACGGCCGAACTCCTTCGGACCCCCCAGGCGACCGAAACCTCCTCAGCAAGCCCTGGCGAACCAACTAGCAACCGAAGTCCTTCAACTGGCCTGCGAACTCCTTCGAACCTCTCAGCGGCCGAACTCCTTCGGGCCGACTCCAAGCGGCCGAGCTTCAATGAAGTCCTCTCAGCGGCCGAACTCCTCAGCAGTCGTCACTGGGCCGAACCCCTCAGCGGTCGCCCTCATCAAACTTCGGCCGACCGAGCTCCTACCGAACTCTCGAGTGTCCAAGCCTCAGCCCGAAGCCCAACAGCCGGCCGAACCCCAGACGGCCGAGCTTCGACTTCTCAGCAGCCGAACTCTTCTGCGGACGAGCCTTAGCTGCATACCTCTTGCCAGACGCCTATGGGAGCCGAACTCCCTCCCATCTTCCTCTTCGGAGCCCGAACTCTCCCGAAATGGGCACACGACGAAGGCCTTCAACCCTTCATTCGCAAGCTCTGCAACCATCACTATCAGTCAGTCCGCCGTGCCATCGGTCAGTCCGCCGCGGGCGATAGCGACCCACTGCCAGGCGGCGATGGCTGTCACCCTCAATCCGCCGCACACGGCACCAGTGGGACTGACTCCGCCGAACCTCGAGCGGTCCGCCAGCACGTGGCTGCAGTTGTCGCCACCAAGCTCCATGCTGCCCGACGACTCTCTGCCAGACGGCACAGCCGTCACCATCGAACTAAGCTCCGCTATAAAAGGACCCCTCCCGACATACTAAGGCTAAGCTCTCTGAACTCTCGACTCTCTAAGCTCTCCCCCACATCTCTAAGCTCCGGAACTCATTCCGGGCACTCCATTACTGTTGGTCGGAAACTAACTTGACCGTCGGAGGGTCCTGCCGGAGCCACCACCCCACCGGTTCCGGGCGGGACTTCGTCTTGCAGGTCCCCGGCGGCTTCCAGCGGCCTCGATTGCGGCGACCTCCGGCGGCGACGGATTTCTGCACCAACACTTTCAATACCAGAACCCTATATTTTGGGTCAGTTTTCGATCAAGTTAGAAGGTTATTATCCTCAACGGACACCACTAGTGTCTCATTTGGCCATCAGCAAATTTGCTGAGAAACAAAATGAAGAAACTGTCAGTAAGTCTCGGACCAACCCATCATGTACAACTAGCATGCCGTTAAAATACAAGTCCACTTTGAGGAAACTCTATCAGAGAAATGAAATGCAGCCCACTGTATCAACGTGAAGCTTAATGGAGCCCAACGAAACATCGCATCCTTCATGATGACCATAAAAATAAATACAGTGACAAAATTTGTCAATCCAATGGCTCCTGCACTAAACTTGTGAAGAAGAACATCATAGAACACGTTCTTGCATGGCAAAAGGCTAAAAGCCAAACAAGCTTGAATATCCTAATAACAGGAGTTGAAAGCTTCCTCCAAAAAAAAGAAATGTAGAAAGAAAGAAGGCAGGAGTTGAAAGCTGAAGCATCTGATGAATATCAGCAGCAATCTTGAAAGGTGCAAGGGAACAATTAATCATCTCATTTTATAGATGTCACTTCCAAATACAAAAGCCACTTAGCTCATGGTGAAACTCATACATCAACTAAATAAATTACAATCCTAGCACAATGAACCTGACCAATGATTTTTATAACACAAGCAAGAAAAGAGGCAAGTAATCTGGGATGGCAGAAGTCTTATAATATATGCGTTCTAGAGCCTCAGCAAAACCAGTCTACAAATACTAACCTCAGATGATCCATGCAAACCAGTCTACAAATACTAAATATTGAACTGCAAACCAGTCTACAAATACTAACCTCAGATGATCCATGCACATACTCAACCAAGCTAGCATACGCAAACCCTTGGCCACCAGCAGAATATGTGTTGAATCCACTAAAATACTGCCTTCTCATGTCTAGTGAAATTTAGAGCGTCTACACATAATATCAAGTTTTGGAATTCAGTACCGTCAACATACACAATGGTCAGGCATAGAAATCAAAGCCTTCAAGAATAGGCAACCAATTGATTTATCAAACAATGATAGTAGTAATATTAACAAATACATTTAGCATTATGTTGCTAAAACATGACAAATTAATTGTGCATGAAATGCACAAGAAATTTTATCCCAGTTTGAATATCTATACAGCACCAAGCAACAAAGATGAAAGACAATGAATCCCATGGCTCTGCTAACAGGAGTTTGTGTACTTTCAGAGAACAAATGCCACAGCATGATATAGGATATTTAGCATTATGTCCATGCTAGATGAGGTATAGATCAGGCATAGTGTTGCCCTTATCCTTTCAGATTCTTATTCCCCATTTTACCTGTTGATACTGTTCAAAATTTATTCCTTTGGAATTTTGTGATATAATAATGTGCAAGTGGACTTTTGAAGTTCTCATCCCGCTGGTCAACTCTGTTGCTCATCATCATGGATTCACGGTCTCTCACCCTCCAACCAACGTCCAATACACAAAAAGAAAAGAAGTTTCTTCATAAACTTCAAATTCAAAGGCTGAAAAGATACCAAGAAACAATACACTGAGTTAAAACTTCTTCATTATCGACAGAACTCCATTGATGAACAAAGCAGATAATTTCAAAATAAACTAATTTTCGATCCAAAAAATGCAATCACTTTACTTCTCCCATCTTATAGTGAATTAATAAGAGAATTAAATATGTAAAAGTAAGAAAATAAAGTCTGAGCTAACACGATATGAATTTCTATACATACACATTCTTTTATTTATCAGACATACAACTGACTGAGATAGAGATTCATATGAAACTATATTGTAATGATTTGTTCATGTGTTTAGATTCAGTTCTTTGTTTTCATTTAATATATATGAACATACTGGCTCAGCAAAACGTCGACAAAATCGTGTCATGATGCTTATTCACAACCTGGCATAAAACACCATCTCCCCATGTTGACGGAAATTTGTGAAGCAACAAAACTTCATATACAGCAGTGCATGCTAAGTTCCCACTCAGAGGCTATAGGTCATGGCATACCCTATTTCCTGAAAAATGTCAAAGGATTCCAAACTTTCTGCATGAAATGATCCTGCCAAAGAAAGAAATTTATATCCTACAATTAGAAAACTCCCTCGTATGAAAGCATAATATAACAAGGACACTTTAGTAAAAGCAAGGAGATATCAGACTTGCATCATGATCAGGCCTTCAGGTCCTTTGACAAATAAGGCATTTCACTGTACGATATGATATGAAAGCAGAGTTGCACTACATGAAGAATAATATCGTGCTTGGCAACACCACGAATGTCCATATACGCCTAATCCTCCCGCAAAAGCCTGGATGTTTTATGGAATAATACTTATGCGTCTATGTTTTCTTTTCCCCAACAATCAAAAGAGTACATATTGTGAGGACAGATGATCGAGGATTTGGTTCCCTCAAAAAAAAAAAAGAAGGATGATCAAGAATTTGGATGTGAGGTATTGAGCCTTCACTTCACACTAATTGCTGCGGCCATTTTCCTCAACTTTTGTGAAATCTCAGAGAATAATGGCCCTTCTGCTGGCTCAGAGGACCAACAAGCTTCCATCAAAGACTTCCACTGTTTAGACGTTAGGCAATTGGCGATAGGGGGCTCATATCTATTTAAGCCATCCATCTCGGAAGCTGAGCTTCAAGCCATCTGAATAGATATTATTTGTGCTAGACAGGAGTTGTAGACACAGAAGATTTGCATAGAAGGTGATTTGACAATTGTTATCAACCGGATCCGAAACGATACAAGACAGGTGGAGGTCCATCCATTTCTTTGTGACATCTGAACATCTTGTCGTGAGTCTGTCATGGTGTCTGTTTGGTATGTCTTTTGGAAGACAAACAAAGTGTTGCCAGCATATCCGAGGCTGGATCCAGCAACAGGATGAGACATGGCCATGAGTCTTATAGGATCTTTTGTTTTATGATTTTATAGGTTGTATTCACATGAACACATCCCTGTACCAAAACAAACAAACAAGAGAGAGAGAGAGAGAGAGAGAGAGAGAGAGAGACTTCCACTCAGGATCACACCATGTCGGGAATTGAGGGCGCAAGGTATTGTTCACAATCCCCATCGGAACAGCATTATGATTAAAGTATCTTAAATAATAGCCAGGTGGCTGCACTTAAATGGAGAATAGAATAGGGTAAATGAATTCCAACAAATACCACATACATGTGCAATTGTTCTCCACCGGAAAAGATGAACCATGCAAAAAATTTCGAATAAGTAATTTGATCATGTAGTGCCTGAAGCTCAAAAGGCCTCTCACGTTGAAACTAATCTAAAATTTTGAATGGGTTTGAAGCCTGAAGCTCAAAAGGCCTCTCACATTGAAACTAATCTATTTCATACGGAGCCGGTTAACATAGGACCATTCCAAGCCAAAACAATTTCTAATACAAATAAAAATAAATAAATAAATTTAGAGATCCAGGATCCACCAAGGTAAACTTAATTTAACATCTTGATGAAGCAACAACTCAACATCTCACCAATGTGGGGAAGTTAGCAATATATTCCAACATCAACAAAACTTGGCTTCTGTGTAGCATTCTTTGAATAAGGAGTTGCAAAGATGGATTCTGTACCTTTTATATGCCTTCGTACACAGACAAACTGTATGCTCACAAGCAGACAGCACCATCCACGGAATCAATATAAAGGAAACCTGCTACATGGGGAATCTAAAGTTAGGTCCTATGTAGCACTAAACAATGAAAGCAAAAATAAATTCAACTATACGTATAAATATTTCAGTAACAATTGAACTTACCATGGTACCCGTGTGTCGACCAGAGTTATAAATTGCATGCAACGAAGTGACAAGCCATTTTAAACCTGGACATTTTACTGATAATTAAGACATAAGAACTACAAGAATGCTATCCTCAAAGATTGCATTTAGAAACAACAACGTTAGGTTAAATATCAGAAATTACAAAATTGTTTTCTTTGGTATAATTTTAGTCTTCATTATCAAACTTAACTGATTGGCATACCCATAGAGCCGCAAACCCCATAGACTAAATTTTCTTTTCCTGATTTTATATGAAGTAGAGTGTTTCGCATCAAAGTAATAAAAAACAGGCCGCAAGGGATGACGAAACATTAATAAGAAGTTACCTACCTCAAAGCAACCTCCGGGGTTTGATATAAATAAATGCACTGGGAGAGGAAAATTATATTCATATTTGTATTTATATTTAATTGAAATATAATCAAAATCCAGATGTAGCAATGGACGAGAGCTAATGAAAATATACATGAAAAAAGGACGTAAATCCAAAAATATGAAGAAAAGAAATTAATCAGTCCAATAAGATATCAGATCCTATATATAGAATTCTACTTTGATCTGATGAGATTATTAAAAAACTTAATTTAGATCTCACTTCATTATAAAATAATCAGGTCAGGTTGTCATTTTTTTGTGTATCATTCATACCCTTTGGTGTCTCTTCTTAATTAAATGACAGGAAGATTCTAAATACCATTTTACTAAGAACAATAAGGTCATGAAAACTAGTTATGTGTTTACATTTTTATTTTATTTTTTTAAAAAAAAAAGAGGAAAATTTTATGCTTGCAATGGTTGAGGAACAAATAGTTTGCATCGGTCAAAGCGGAAGCATCTATTCTCAACAACATGGTTATCAATAACACTACATGAACATTTTATATTTTTTATTACATGCATCACATGTGCCTAGGATGATATGATTATTGCTAATTGAAAGGACAACTAAAATTAAGGATGATTAACAATATCCGCAATATGTTAATCTTCATTCAATATCACTTATAAAATTATAGTTGGAGGGCCAAACATGTCCAAAAGCTACAAAACCAATTTAAGAAACCGAAGAGGATCCGAATTCTATACTAAATTTAAAATTGGAGACCTTCTTGAGTGGCTTTTCATGACTTGCAATGGGGTAAGGTGGTTTGGAGCCAAACAAAAAATAGAGAAATCAAGAGCTCATTTTTTTGTGGGTGAATATCATGAAAAAGTTGGTCGACTTTTTCATTGACTAACTTATTCATTATTGGTGCAGAATCTGATTGTCGTCGGATCCAGTTGGAATGGAGGTGGACGAGGTCGCCGTCGAAACTCTGCAAAATAAAATTCCGCTCGGAGCCGGTGGAGGATGGCTCCGGTAAGATCCTCCGACGATCAAGTCAGCTCTTCTGGCCAACAGAAATGGAGTGCTCTGAAATGAGTTCGGTAGAGTTTAAAGAAGGAGAGGAGAGCTTAGAGCTTAGCGTATCTGGAGGATCCCTTTTTTATAGGCAGAGCTTGATGGTGACAGCTGCAGCTGCCTGATAGCAGACCGTTCGAGGTCCGACGGGGTTAGTCATAAAGGAAGGCGCCGTCTGCAGCGCCGCCTGCCATAGATTGATGGTGACAGCCATCGCCGTCTGGTAGCGGGTTATTGTCCTCTGCAGCGGACTGATGGCGACCGTTCATCAAGATTTAATAGTCGTGGCTCTGAGAAAGCAGGCATTGATTGATAGACTTCAACATGTATCAATTTAAGAGAAGTTCGATCGAGGAAAAGCTCGGAAGGAGTTCGGTCAGAGGAGTGCGGAGGGAGTTCGACTCTTATAGGCATTTGACTGGAGGAGTGAGGCTAAGGCTCGATCGCTGGGGAGTTCGAAAGGAGCTCAATCGCTGAGGAGTTTGGCTAATTGAAGGAGTTCGACTAAGATTTGGCCACTGGGGAGATCGGCAGGAGCTCGGCCGCTGATGAGCTCGAGAGGCTGAAGGAGTTCGGCTAAGGCCCAGCCGCTGGGGAGTTCGGAAGGAGCTCGGCAGCTGAGGAGTTTGGTTGGCTGAAGGAGTTCGACTAAGACTCGACCGTTGGGGCTCTTCCGTGGCTATCGATTGCATTAAGCTGAGCGTTGGACTGAACTTTGGCAGGAGCGAAGTTTATCCCCAACAATAGTCCCCCCCACTCTCGAGTTTGAAACTCGAAAGAAGAGGGTGCAGAAAAGGCGACTGTCGAAGTCCTCTTCTGGGCTCTGTGTCGGTTCAGATTGAAGCTCGGAGGAGATCTTATCTCCAGCCAAAGTTGATGTTGAAGTTGAAGCTCGAGGGAGATCTCATCTCCAGCTGAGATTGAAGTAGATCTCGTCTCCTCCTGCAGTGGAGGTTGACTCGAGGGAGATCTCATCTCCAGCCAAGGTTGACGCGGTCGCTCAGGAGAGATCTCATCTCTAGCCGAGATTGGCTCGGTCGTCCGGGAGAGAGAGATCTTATCTCTAGCCGAGGTTGTCACGATCGCTCGGAAGAGATCTTATCTCTAGCCAAGGTTGATGCGAGTGCTCGGGGGAAATCTTATCTCTTACAGCCGAGGTCGGTCCAGACCCTCAGGAAAGATCTTATCTCCTGCGATCGAGGTTGTTGCGGGCGCTTGAGGGAGATCTTATCTTCCACAGTCGAGGTCGGTCCGGACCCTCGGGAAGATCTTATCTCCTGTAGCCGAGGTTAATACGAACGCTCGAAAAAGATCTTATCTCCTGTAGCCAAGATTGGCCTGGACCCTCAGAGAAGATCTTATCTTCTGCGGTCGAGATCGATGCGGATCCTTGGGAGAGATCTTATCTCCTGCAGCCGAGGTCAGCCTGAACTCTCGGAGGAGATCTTATCTCCTACAACCGAGGTCAATCCAAACTCTCAGGGGAGATCTTATCTCCTACAGTCGATGTTGATGCGGACGCTCGGAAGAGATCTTATCTCTCACAGTCGAGGTCGGTTCGGACTCTCGGGGGAGATCTTATCTTCTACAACCGAGGTTAATACGGGCGCTCGGAGGAGATCTTATCTCCTACAGTCGAGGTTGGCCTGGACCCTTAGGGAAGATCTTATCTGCGGTCGAGGTTGATTGGACCTCGGAAGAGATCTTATCTCCTGCAATCGAGGTCGGCCCGGATCCTCGGAGGAGATCTTATCTCCTACAGTCGAGGTCGGTCCGGACCCTTAGGAGAGATCTTATCTCCTATGGTCGAGGTTGATGTGGACCCTCGAGGGAGATCTTATCTTCTGCAGCCGAGGTCGGTCCGAACCCTTGGGGGAGATCTTATCTCCTGCAGTCAAGGTTGATGCAGGTGCTCGAGGGAGATCTTATCTCCTACAATCGAGATTGGCATGGACCCTCGGGGGAGATCTTATCTCCTGCAGCCGAGGTTGATGTGGGTGCTCGGAAGAGATCTTATCTCCTACAGTCGAGGTCGGTTCAGACCCTCGGGAGAGATCTTATCTCCTGCAGCCGAGGTTGATGCGGACGCTCGGAAGAGATCTTATCTCCTGCAGCCGAGGTCGGTCCGGATCCTTGAGGAAGATCTTATCTCTGATCGAGCTTGATGCAGACCCTCAGGGGAAATCTTATCTCTTGCAACTGAGGTCGGCTCAAACCCTCAGAGGAGATCTTATCTCCTGCAGCCGAGATCGGCCCGGACCCTCAGGAGAGATCTTATCTCCTACGGTCGAGGTTGATGTGGACCCTTAGAAGAGATCTTATCTCCTACAGTCGAGGTCGGCTCGGACCCTCGGAGAGATCTTATCTCCTGCAGCCGAGGTTGATGCGGGCGCTTGGGAAGATCTTATCTCATACAGTCAAGGTTGATGCGAGCGCTCGGAGAAGATTTTATCTCCTATAGTCGAGGTCGGCCCGGACCCTCAGGGGAGATCTTATCTCCTGCAGTCGAGATTTATGTGGGCGCTCGAAAGAGATCTTATCTTCTGTAGTCGAGGTCGACCCGAACCCTCGAGAGAGATCTTATCTCCTGCAGCCGAGGTTAATGCGGACGCTCAGGGGAGATCTTATCTCTTGCAGCTGAGGTCGATCCAGACCCTCGGACAAGATCTTATCTCTAGCCGAAGTTGACTCAGACGCTCACTCGAGTGTGTTTTCAATGGTTGCCTCAAACGTCGCAGTGCATTCTGCCATAGGCTAAATAAAAGCCGATACCCGGTCTTTACCACGTTTTCCCTTTCAGGTGGCCCAGTTTCGAAGAAGAGAGGTGGAGATCGTCGGTAATGGGGGCGATCGAGGGGCTAACGGCGAGAGCGGTGTTCCTCCGGAAGTCGCTCCAAAGGAGCTGTCGGGCCTTCGTCGCCAGGTGCGGCGGTGCCGAAGAGAGCATCGCCGAGGGAGTGGTGGAGAACCTCGAAGTCGTCGAAAGCGAGGCCGGCGCGGTCAAGAGAGATATAGGCGGCGACGGTGCAACCGATCTCATCGCGGTCGACACTTAGGCCAAGGCAGAGCTCTGCCGTCGAGATGAAGCCATCGCCGTCCTTGTCGAACACCCGAAATGCCTCCCTCATATCCTGCTCCCCCTCCTCCGCCACCGTCGGGCCTCCGTCGCCGGGTGTGGCGGCGTCGAAGAGAGCATCGCCGAGGGAGCGGTGGAGAACCTTGAAGTCATCGAAAGCGAGGCCGGTGCGGCCGGGAGAATTTGTCTGATTAGTGGATTTTGGCATGTATCAATTTCAGAGAAGTTCGGACTCCTAAAGAAGTTCGATCGAGGGAAAGCTTGGAAGGAGTTCGGTCGGAGGAGTGCGAAGGAAGTTCGGCTCTCATAGGCATCTGATTAGAGGAGTGTGGCCAAGGCTCGGTTGCTGGGAAGTTCGGAAGGAGCTTGATCATTGAGAAGTTCGGCTGGTTGAAGGAGTTTGGCTAAGACTTGACCACTAGAAAGTTCGGTAGGAGCTCGGCCGCTGATGAGCTCGGAAGGCTGAAGGAGTTTGACTAAGGCCCGACCACTGGGGAGTTCGAAAGGAGCTCTTCGACTGGCTGAAGGAGTTCGACTAAGACTCGACCGCTGGAGCTCTTCCGCGGCTATCGTTGTATTAAGCTGAGCGTCAGACTAGACTTTGACAGGAGCGGGGTTTATCCCCAACACTCATATTCTCATATTTTTCAAGATAGAAAAGTTACTTTTCCATGGATAGCATTTACCCATCAGAGAAAGTTTTACCTATTTAGAGGATGGCTAAATCATTTTTTCATAAGCCAGTAAAGTAGGTATTTAATTTTATACCTAAAATACCCCATTCTTATTTTCAATATCCCCATCATTTAATGCTCAATAACTCAATCATCTACTTTTTTTCAAATCTAAAAACATAAGAGATATTATGAGAAATATGAATAAATTTTAATAATTTATTTAGGAAAGTAGTAATGTAAAAAAACATGGATAACGGATTTTGGATTAACTTGCCCATGCATAAAAGAACACGAATAAATTATTTTCTTGTCTAAATGTTATCTGTGAAATATTTACCTAAAAAAATATAGATTCTTAGGTAAATATTTTACCTGCAAAAGAACGACCTTAGAGAAAATAAGGACAAGAAACTATATCTTACACCAACATATATCATATGATAATATACCATATGTTTGTATACATGGATCCCATTCATCAAGTTTCCATCTTGATACACCATCATATGAATGGATGGCTATGATTAGCATGATGCATTATGATGTGATGCGTGATATTTTTTTAAAAAAAATAAATTGGAGGGGGCAGAGTTTTCATTGTACTCTTTTAACAAGTTGAGAGTATACAATGGTTATAAGGCCTGTAGAATCTCTCCTACGTCCGACGCCTAACCAATGTTATACTATGTATATAGGAATAGATCTGGATAAAGTCAATCGAATTTGGGCTTAAATTCGATCATATCAAAATTAGACAATGACAGTCCTATATCGATGATTCAAGTTGTTGACGCAGAATCTGATCGTCGTCGGAATCCACTGGAGTGGAGGTCGATGAGGTCGCTGTCGGGGACCTGCAAAATAAAGTTCCGTCTGAAGTCGGTGGGGGGTGGCTCCGGCAAGATCCTCCGACGATCAAGTCAGCTCTGGCCAACAGAAATGGAGTGCTCGGGAATGAATTCTGAAGCTTAGAGAAGAAGAGGAGAAATTAGAGATTAGAGAGATCAAAATTAGCATATCTGGAGGATCCTTTTTATAGCGAAGCTTGATGGTGACAGCTGTAGCCGCATGCTGATGGACTGCTCGAGGTCCGATGGAGTCAGTCTCATGAAAAGGTGCCATATGCGGTGGATTGATGGTGACAGCCATCGCCGCCTGATAGCGGATCATTGCCGCTTGCAGTGGACTGATGGTGATGACTGCAGCTATCTTGATACTGAGCCGCTCGGGGCCGAATGAAGGGTTGAAGGGCTTCATCGTGTGCTCATTTCGGAGGAGTTCGAACTTCTGAAGAGGAAGCTCGAAAGGAGTTCGGCTCCCATAGGCATCTGGCTGGACGTGCACGGTTAAGGCCCGATCGTTGGGGAGTTCAGTAGGAGCTCGGTCGGTGAGAAGTTTAATCGAAGGACGACCGCTGAGGAGTTCGATCGCTGGAAGTCCGAAGAAGTTCGACCGACGGACGACCACTGAGGAGTTCGACTGCTGGGAGTCCGAAGGAGTTCGATCGAGAGACGACCGTTGAGGAGTTTGAAGGAGTTCGACCGGTCGAAAGGGATATCTGGGAGGAGTCCGGCTCCTGCGAGTCCAAGGAGCTCGGTCGTTGCGAGCCTAAGGAGTTCGGCCACTGGGAGTCCCGATCGTTGAGCAGTTCGGCCGATCCTAAGAGTTCGACTAAGATTTATCTGCCGAAGCTCTTCCGTGGCTACTGGTTGTCTTAGGCTGAGCATCAAGCTAGACTTCAGCAGGAGCGAGGTTTATCCCCAACAGTAGCCCTCCTCCACTCTCAAGTTCGAAACTCGAAGGAAGAAAGTACAGAAAAGACGACTGTCGAAGTCTTCTTCTAAGCTCCGTGCTGGTTCAGATCGAAGCTCGGGGGAGATCTCATCTCCAGCTAAAGTTGATGTTGAAGTTGAAGCTCGGGAGAGATCGCATCTCTAATCGAGATTGAGGTAGGCCTCGTCTCCTATGGCCGGGGTCGATGCGGGCACTCGAAGGAGATCTTATCTCCTACAGTCGAGTGTGATGCGGGCATTTGGGGGAGATCCTATCTCCTGCAGCCAAGCTCTCCTCGGGGGAGATCTTATCTCCTGCAGTCGAGGTTGAAGCGGACACTCGGAGGAGATCTTATCTCCTACCATCGAGCTTTCCTCGAGAAAGATCTTATCTCCTATAGTCGAGGTTGTTGCGGATGCTCGGAGGAGATCCTATCTCCTACGGTCGAGCTTTCCTCTGAGGAGATCTTATCTCCTGTAGTCGAGATTGTCTTAGGGGAGATCTTATCTCTTGCAGTCGAGCTTGCCTTGGGGGAGATCTTATCTCCTGCGATCGAGGTTGAAGCGGACGCTCGGAGGAGATCCTATCTCCTGCAGCCGAGCTTTAAGATCTTTGATCTGCCCCCGTTAGCACGAGGTCCTCCTCCTGTTCCTAACACGATAACTATTGACTGCTTCTTTCCTATCATCATATGATTTTTTGCACCCAGAAATAATATTATTTGTTGGGGGAGAATTTTATCGAGGGAAAGTTACTCGCAGCATATCCCTATTTTAGGGTCATGGGGGCATTGTTCCTCCGGGTTTCCTTGAGCAGCGAGGCCCAGGCCAGACGACCTCCTCTGTCTTATGCTGGCCTTCTCAATTTGGAGAAAGCTCCTCCTAGCTTTGTCGCTGGGAGATGAAGAATCGTCGATGTACCAAGCTCCTCCCTGGGATAACGTTGATGACGCCGTGAGGCGGCCGACCTCCATGTTGTTTTTGGCTACGGTAGCGCCCTTGGCCGATCTTCTACTTCAGGCTGACGTCGGAGGGATTTACTCAGCCGTCCCTTTCTGACGAGCTCTTCAATTTCATCTCAGAACTGGATGCATTCCTTAGTATCGTGGCCATGATCGCGATGGTAGAGATAGTACTTGCTTCGATCGTGCTTATTTGGGGGAGACCGTAACCCTTCTGGTCTTGATAGTTGGTTCTTAACTTCCGTGAGATTTTTAGTTTGAGGAGCATGAAGGGGGGCACAGTCGCAGAACCTTTCAGGAGGGGGACTTCTTTGCGCCCTTCTATCGAGAATTCCTTGGTGGCGAGCTCGAAAAGTTCGGGCCTTGTTTGCGCTGTGGAGGTCGTAAGCGCGGAGTTGTCGCTTGCCCTGGGGCGGTCGTGAGCGCGGCCGAACTTCGTCTCACCTCCTATGAAATTTTTGTAGGGGGCTTCCTTGGTGACATACTCGAGCGGGAGTTCGGCCTCACTTGTGCCGAACTTCATTCCGCGGGAGAACTTCATTCTGCCCTCGCTTGCGTCGAACTTCATTCCGCTTTCCCGCGAAGCCCTCCGATGGAGAACTTTCTGCTTTTTTTGTGAGCTCGGCTTTCCTCGCACCAAACTGGAGAACTTTCTGCTTCTTTGTCCGAACTTCCTTGACGACGAGCTCGAGGGGGAGCTCGGCTTTCCTTGCGCCGAACTGGAGAACTTCCTGCTTCTTTGTCCGAACTTTCTTGACGACGAGCTCGAGGGAGAGCTTGGCTTTCCTTGCCCGAACTTCACTCCGCCTCCTGTGAATTCTTTGTAGGGGGTTAGTCGATGACATACTCGAGGGGGGAGTTCGGCCTCACTTGAGCCGAACTTCATTCCGATGATGAGCTTCGAGGGGGAGTTCACCTTCACTTCCGCCGAACTTCGTTCCGACCTCCTTATGGAATCTTCTGTGGGAGAATTTCTGCTCTTTGTTTCTCCTTCCTAAGGACGATTGGTATGCCCAGATGCTCTTCCTTAAGATCGATTCCTCGCATCCTCATGGTGGGTTTGCTGATAAAGTCTCCACCAGAGGTTGTCGCACGGCCTGCATCATCTCGATGGGGCCGCGAGCCCGACCAGTAGGTTGAACTACTCTACATCTGCGGTGACTTCGGATGGAGCCTGAGCTGTCGGGGCTGCAACGGGAGCAGATGGACCTGGCGCGTAGGATGCCGATCGTCGAGTCGAAGCTCTCTCCTGGAGGCATTTTCTCTTCGAAAAAGAACTCTAGTGAGGAAGAAGAGGGATCTTCGGAGAGAGAGAAATCATCGCCGAGCACTCCTTTAAGAATAAGAGAACCTCGGAGATTTGGGGTGGCCCTTCCTCTAGCGCCAATCTGTTGACGCAGAATCTTGTCATCATCGAAATCCGCTGGAGTGAAGGCCGATGAGGTCGCCGTCGGAGACCTGCAAAATAAAGTTCCGTCCGGAGCCGGTGGGGGGTGGCTCCGACAGGACCCTCTAACGATCAAGTCAGCTCTGACCAACAGGAATGGAGTGCTCAAGAATGAGTTTCGGAGCTTAGAGAAGAAGAGGAGAGATTAGAGATTAGAGAGATCAAAATTAGCGTATTTGGAGGATCCTTTTTATAGCGAAGCTTGATGGTGACAGCTGTAGCCGTGTGCCAACGGGCCGCTCGAGATCCGATAGAGTCAGTCTCACGAAAAGATGCCGTCTGCGGCAGGTTGATGGTGATAGCCATCGCCGCCTGATAGCGGATCGCTATCGCTTACGACGGACTGATGGTGATGGCTGCAGCTATCTTGATACTGAGCCGCTCAGAGCCAAATGAAGGGTTGAAGGGCTTCGTCGTGTGCCCATTTGGAAGGAGTTCGGACTCCTGAAGAGGAAGCTCGGAAGAAGTTCGGCTCCCATAGGAGTCTAGTTGGACGTGCGCGGTTAAGGCCCGATCGCTGGGGAGTTCAGTAGGAGCTCGGTCGGTGAGAAGTCCAGTCGGAGGACGACCGCTGAGGAGTTTGGCCACTGGGAGTCCGAAGGAGTTCGGCCGATGGATGACCGCTGAGGAGTTCGGCCGTTGGGAGTTCGAAGAAGTTCGACCGAGGGACGACCGCTGAGGAGTCCGAAGGAGTTCGGTCGGTCGAAAGGGATATCTGGGAGGAGTCCGACTCTTGGGAGTCCAAGGAGCTCGGCCGTTGTGAGTCCAAGGAGTTCGGCCACTGGGAGTCCCGATCGTTGAACAGATCGATCGGCCCTAAGAGTTTGGCTAAGATCCGTCCGTCGAAGCTCTTCCGTGAATACTGGTTGCCTTAAGCTGAGCATCGAGCTAGACTTCGACAGGAACGGGGTTTATCCCCAATACAAATCATTGGACGTGATTTACTACCTCAAAATTACTTAGACATAAAAAATCATATGATTTGAAAATCCTAATCTATGTAGATCAAAAAATATATTTAATTTAATTTTATTTAAAATATTTAATTTTTAACTACTTAGATTAAAAATATCTAAATTATATAATTTTTTATATATAAATAAATTTTAATAATTATATTTAATAATTTAAATTAGTAATATAGAATTTTGATTCAACTGTTTGAATTTGGGCTCAATTTTGACCTGATTCTAACCTATATGGCTCGCCCGGTATATAGCACTGTAGCCTCATATAATTCCCCTCCCACCATCGCTCTCTGGATTTTTCCCTCCATTCTGTATTCGGAATGAGGGCTCCTTCTTCCTTCCCACCGAATCTCCTCGTCTCATCCACGATCGACGCCCCCGTCATCATGGATACTGAGCTCTTCTCTGGGTCAAGGTATCGACGCCCCGCCATAATGGATGCAGAACTCTTCTTTAGGTCAAGATATGAGTTCCTGGCCTTCTCTTCTATCGTTCTTGGTACTTCTCGATATCTTTCTTGATATTTTTCGCAAGAAAATTTAATTTCCCCATCTTTTCTTTTAGATTTCTATGGACTTTCCGTTTTTTTTCTTTGGAAATTTAGAGCTATAATGGTGAAATTACGGCTTTGATGCTAGATACTGAGATCATTCTTGATATCTCTCGTTAGAAAATTCTTGAAATTGTTTGGATTCTTTTGTTATTTTGTTTTCTTTTGCCTGATTTGGTAGTTAGGGCTTCTGGCAGATAATAGATGACCTGATTTAACTTTCTTGATGCAAGATTTTGTTTCAGAACGAATATTCTGGTCTGAATGTTTGCTGTATTGCTGTGATAGTGGATACAGTGTTACAACTGCTAGTAATGTCTATATCTACTCAATATATGCTAATATTAATATCAGTTTGTTTATAGTATTGGTGGTCATAGATCATCAGATCTTTTTGCAATTCATTTTTTATTTTTCTTAAATTATTTTTACTGGAGTCTTCTTCTTTATGGTGCCTATTACTGGAAATTTTTCAATTTATTTCCTCTAAGAACGTTTACAGGTATTAACATAGCTTCTCTGCTCTTTGTACTCTAATTGTGCGAAACAGTCTGTTGCTCATACCATTGGTCGTTGATCATCTCATTGTTTTTGCAATTGCATTCTTTGACATGCTTATTATGTTTGGCATTCCGAACAATCTTATAATGATAAGTTTGTCTTTTTGCTGCAGTATGTAGTTCAATATGTTTGCTCACATCTTTCTTGGTGACAGAAATTTTTACTGCTTACCGCGTTAAGCTACTCTATTACAGTTTTCTTTTTTTATTTTATAGTTTAGTTGCTTTTGGATATGTATTTACTATCATATACCACAAGAGACTGTTTGAGATTTATCTCTTTTTGCTCTAAATATTTATTTTCAAATTGCAGTTGCATTTGCTAAAAGCCATCGGATCATTGTGATATGAAGTTGTCATTGACTCATGGTTTATATTTATAGACAAATTTCATAGAAATGTTACAATGGATGGAGGTTATAGGTGGAGGGTGAATGCTGTAAGTATTCATGATTATGCTTTAACTCTGATTAGGCTTTTTTTTTTTGTTTGTCTGAAAAAAGTACCATGCTTCTGTTGGAAGAATCTCACTTTTTTATTATTATTGATATTTTGAGAAGAAATATGATCCATCAATTTGGTAGAATCTTATTATTTAAACTACATAGTATTATTTTCGACATTGATAACCAGTTTTATCTTTTCTTTCAAGCAAATTGACCATTCTTTTATGTAACATGGCTACCTATACTCTCCTATGATCTGTCAAGGGTCAGTTGTATCCTATGATATGTCCTTTATCGCATGGCACTTTTTAATTTGTCTAACCACTGAAATTAATATCGGTCTCCCAATCCATTGGGCCATCTGCAGTTCCCTCTAAATCTTTCTTTCTCCATAGAGTGGCAATAAGTTTGATATAAGAATATTCTAGAATTAGCGATCAGTATGAACCATGATTTTTTTCATATACTTTGCATATTATTTTTTTTAAAAAACCATGTGAGTTGCAATCTTCCTTAAAAGGCCTTCTGCTTAAATCTATTTAAATCTTATTGAGGTTTTGTGTTTGCATGCCAATTAAGGAATTGTGTGCACTTCTTTCTGTATTTACTTATCTTGCAAGATCACAACCTTCTAATTGGTATTGGATGTTGCCTAGCAATTTATGGTCTACGGTTGGCTAATAAATAGTGCAGCAAACTTGGTCAATGGAACCTGACTCATTATTTTTAGGAGTTAAAGGACAATTATAGGATGATTGGCCATATGTACTTTGAGATAAAGAGGCTTTTGCTTAGACACTTGCCGAGTGAAAAATATGGAAATGTAAATGGCTCCTCTTTTTGAGATATAATGTTGGTTCAACTGTTTTCTGGATTAAAATATTTCTATAGATGACACATGATAACTGATAAAAAAGTGAACCTTGATATGACCATGAACATTCCTTCAGAAAGAGGCCCATAGAGGTTTATATGGTTTCCAAGAAAAAGAATCAAGAATTAGAGTGTTGAGATGTGCAAAAAAATGACAATAATTATAGTCTGTAATAATAGCTGATGGTTAGATGTGATCAGCGAACCAGTTAAGGTGGTATATGGGAGTATGGCAAAGACAATTTTTAGACAGTGACACCTCGTAACTGTGGAAATGGAGCTTATGGCTGAAGGACGGTCAGAATATTGCACCTATCAGATTCTATTTCTGATCATGCATTCATAGGATGTGATGAAGAACAACTTGTGCAGCTCATGCATTTGGAGGGTGTGAAGATGTGGAAAATGTGATTGACTTCTACTGGTGGGGCAGGCTAAGAGAATGCTATATTTGTGAAGATGTTTTAATAGGGGCATAAGAGGTGAAAAAAATGTCTGGATCTTAAAACTAGCAGTCGACTTTGTCCTAAAGTAGATAAAAGAGAACCCTTACTGTGGCTATGGAGATTGTATCTCTGTGGCAATTCTATAACATGGTATCTCAGAAAGCTTCCAGTTAATTAATCAAAAGGATAGAGAAAGCTAATTGTTGTTAGTTTATGATTCTCCTTTCAGTATTTGAAAAAAAAAACTATTTCAGATTTAGGTAGTGTGTCAACACTATGATTGTTGAATATATTTGTGTATTGTTTGACAGGTGTTGGTAAAGTGGGGTTGGAATTTCCTGCTTATTCACTGCAGCCACTTCAGAGGTCATTTCATGAAGTTCATGGTAAAGTCCTATAAAATTTCTGAAGTGTACTTATAGTTATAACCACATGTTGAATTGACTTACCAAGCGTGAGAACCAGGTAAAGTACTTGAGGGTTTCAACCTTCCTCCCTCAGCCTGCTACAAGTTTTCTGTTTACTGAGGAATATTATTCTGAGGTTTCAATGGTTATGACTAATTTGGTACTATTCTTTTTGAACCATATTAATGGTAGTGGGAAAAAGCATGAGCATTTTACATGAATACTCATCAATTTATCAGTTTGAAAATTAAATGTTCATAGCCCTTAAGTTGTAAGAAAGATTCGCTTTCAAGCCCAAGCTAATGTAGAAGCATTCAAAAATGCATCAAGCATCATTCGGTTGACAAAGGGATTAAAATACAGAATATGCAAGTTGAGACAGACCTTTATTTTCCCCATGGTATATAAATAGATATTTACTGAACTTGCACTTTGACAAAATTTAAGATAGCATCCATTTTGACAACAATGTGGATGTTAGCATGGATGATTTGGGAACCATGGGCAATGCATTTGTTTGATCCACCTTTCCATCTAAACCAATGATCAATCTCCTGTCACATTTGCTCCTAATTTTTAAATCTATGTCTGATGTCAACATTTCTAATAATTTTTTGATGGCAAAGTAGTATCTGGCATAACCCTTGGTTTCCTGTCGACCTTATCAAAGAAATATGCAGTGCCTTTCCGCTGCCATTGCTTTCTTGCAACTGTTTATACACTGGGATTATAATCATTCTTGACAGCTTCTTAAATCAGGATGTTAGTGGACTTGACACTGATTGTAATTAGTTGACTACTGATAATAAATTAATTTCACATGGCAGTTGCTGCAGATGTCTGGTGCATATATGCAAGTGCTCAGTTTACATGTGTTTTTATGCCGACAAGAAACATTTGTGAATTATACTGTCTTATATTTTGCATTTCCTTATGTTGAGGTAAAATATGAGTTGTGTTTCTGAAAAGGAATGAGGTGCCTCAAAATTTCCAAGACATGTGCAAGGCATGTTGTTATGATATAAGAGTGCATGCCATTATGACATAGTTGTTTGTGGAGTAGTCACAGAGATTAATGTAATTCATATTTTGCATGAGTTAGCAATCCTTTACATGATAGATCATTTAACATGGAAAAACTTACCAAATTTGCTACAACCAAGTGATAATTTGGAGTTATCTGATCATGAAGATGAAGATCTCATATGTTGTGTGCTATTCATGGATTTGGAGACATTGGAGGGAATTTTAGAATAGTTATAGAAAATTACTTTGGTGCATTTTTTGGCATGTTGATGTCCCTAAGGAACACAATAGTAGTTTGTTTATCAAGACTTTTTCAATGGTTAAAGATGGCTATCCTGTAACCTATGCCATGATTACCAGGTATCAAGGTCTATATGTACAAATCCATATGTACCATACCTTACCAGTAACTTAGTACTAAGGTTTGGTTCGGTATATGAGTTGAGCTGCTCTGTACCGGTCCGAATCAAGTAGAATTGCCCAATAGCATCCAAAATTAGGGTGCACCATACTGTACGGATCCATACCACCTGGTCTTGGGTGGTACCATTATAGAAAGTGAGAAAAAGGGGACATGAGCTGTCTTGATATGGGGTGTGTACCATATCGTATCGACCATATGGGGTACCAAATTGGTATGATACCGGTATTGAGATTGCAGACCTTCCCAAGTACCATCCTAGGTACATATTATTGGTCTTATGTATCAAATTTTAATTCATTTGGACTTAATGCCTCACAGAGATTTTCTTGGTTCAACAATTCCATCCAAAATTTTGGAGCCTCTTTTTTCTCTATTGATTCCAAGCATCCTTTTAGTGAGATTCATGTTCTATACCTTCTCAATTGTTCTAGATGATAGCATCAATTCCTTATAGTGCTTCATACAAATTTGTCTGCAAGCTGGTAATGATATGTAACCTTATTTATAGAAAAATTTGGCCTTAGTTTTGCACATATATGCTACCATATTTGACAGAGGGTTCCCCTTACCTACAAAAGCCTGAGGATGCATCCACCATCCATTCTTTAGCAAGTCTTAAGTCCATTTTGTATGATCTTGGGCTTTTGAATTGGTGAATATTGTAATGCACGCCTTATTTTTGTGTTGTTTTAAGAAATTTCAGTATAGTGACATTATATTTACTTATGTTTTTTGATAGTTCATTTGATTTTTTTTTTTTAAATTTATTTTTGGATGGTCTAACCACCGGTAAAAGTTCAACTTCTTGATTGATTTTGTTGGGGATAAATCTCGCTTCCACCGAAGTCCAGTCTGATGCTTAGCCTAATGTAACTAGTAATCACGAAAGAGCTTCAATCGCGAATTCTTCCTCCAACGATTGAACCCCTCCCGGACTCCTCCAGCGGCCGAACTCTTTTTGGACTTCTCCTTCAACTGAACTTCTCCCAGACTTCTTCTTCAGCCGAACTTCTCCATCAGTCGGACTTCTTCCAAACTTCTCCATCAGTCGGACTCCATTCGGATTCCTCTAGTGGATTACTTTCAGATTTCAACTAACATTCCTCCCGGATGATCTCCTTTAGTCGTGTTTTCTTTAGGAGTCCGAACTCCTTTAAAATTGATGTATGTCAAAGCTCTTCACCAACCGACGCCTGCTTCCTCCGAACTTCGACTATTAAATCTCGACGAACAGCATATTACAACAACGGACACTTCTCTCCGTAACAAATTCCACGTGGCCTCGAGCGGCTCAATATCAGACGGCTATGACTGTCACTATCAATCTACTACAGGCGGCGCCTCTCTCCATAACAAATTCCATGCGGTCCCAAGCGGTCCGCTATCGGATGGCTATGGTTGTCACTATCAGTCTGCTATAAGCGGTGCCCCTCTCCATAACAAACCCCACGCGGCCTCGAGCGGTCAGCTACCGGACGGTTACGGCTGTCACTATCAGTCTGCTCCGGATTTCGTCTATAAAAGGGATCCTTCAGATACGTTTTCTCTAAGCTCTCTTCTCTTTTCCAAAATTCTGCTGAGTTCTTTCTTGAGCACTTCATTTCTGTTGGTCAGAAGAGCTGACTTGATCGTTGAAGGGTCCTGCCGGAGCCACCACCACCGACTCCTGACGGGACTTTGTTTTGCAGGTCACCGACGGCGACCTCTTCTTCCTCGACTCCAGCTCGATCCGGCGTCAACTAGATTCTACACCAACAGGATTGACGTTAGAGGAAGGACCCTCTGTTTCTGAGGTACCCTTATTCTTAAAAGAGTGCTCAGTCGATCCTGTGGATTTTCTTCTTTAAGGTTCATCTCCATCCTCTTCCTCAATCTCAAGAAATGCCTCCAAAGAAGATGACTATTCGGAGATTTACCGCTTCTGCCGTTAGATCTGAGCCAGATCCATCCATTTCTGCTCAATCGCCAGCGCTTCAGTCTCCTCCTCCACCGGCGGCCATGGTAGATCCGGAGCAATTTAACCTGCTGATGCAGCGGCTTCAGGACCTCACCGAAATAGTGCAGGCCATGCGGCAACCCCCGGTGGCGGTTCCGCTAGAAAATTCATCATCGAAATGTCAGAAATAGATTCCAAGGAGGAGCACTTAGGCTAGCATACCCGTCGCCCCTGAGAAGGAAAAACAGAGAGCAGAGGATCCTTGTTCGAATCATAATTCTTTTTCGGAAGAGACATTCTCCATTTACAGCTGGAAGCCTTCCAAGATCTACGATCGAGATGACGTCCTCGATCAGAAACTACGGGAGATGGACCAGCGGATTGAGAAATTCTGCCACATCATCTTGGCTCATCATGACGGCGTCCGCATCGATCCTTCTTTCTCTTTCCGAATTATGCAAGAGTTCGTTCCATCGAACTTCAAGCTTCCCCAATTTGAAAGCTACAATGGAACCTCTGATCCGGTCGATCACTTGCAGGCCTTTCGAACCATAATACTGCTCCATGGCGCACCAGATGCCATCTTATGCCGAGCTTTTTCATCTACCTTAAAGGGAGCAGCAAGAAACTAGTACTCGGTGTTGAAACCAGGTACGATCTTTTTCTTTGACCAGATGAGCCATCAGTTTGTGGCTCATTTTGTTAGCAGCCGGTGTCTCCACCGAGGTTCGGATTTTCTGATGAATATCAAGCAGAAGAAAGAAGAATCTATCCAGGCTTATGTCATTCGGTTTAATGCTGTTGCATTGAAGGTCCGGAACTTAGATCAATCTGTTGTAATGGCCGCACTCAAGGACGGTCTTTAGAAGAATGATTTGCTGTTCTTCCTGAAGAAGTACCCCAGGGTCTTTGTCGATCTGTTAGCTCGGGCTGAAGGATATGTCCGAGTGGAAGAAGCCTTCGAATTGAAAGATGAGGAAGCCACAGGAGAGCGGCAGGTGGGCGAGTCTAATAAATCCACGGTTGATGAAGGGCCGAATGAAGTTCGGCCGCGCTCACGGACTCTTCCGAGCGTAAGCGAGCTCGAACTCCTCCTCGAGCTCGTCGTCAAAGAAGTTCTGACAGAAGGGTACGACGAAGTTCTTCCCTCAGAAGGTTTCACAACTATGCCCCTCTCAATGCTCCAAAAATGCAAGTATTGATGGAGATCAAGGAGCAACTACCGAGGTCTAAAAGAATGCGCACTCATCCTGATAAGTGAATCCTAGCAAATACTGCCTCTACCATCGTGACCATGGCCACGATATTGAAGAATGCATTCAGCTTAAAAACGAGATCGAGGAGCTCATCAGGAGAGGCCGGCTGGGTCGATTCCTCAGACGCTAGCCTGAAGCAAAAGAAGATCAGTCGAGGGCACTGCCGCAGCCAGAACCACCAAGGAGGAAGGAACAACAAGGAGATCGGCCGTCTCTCGGCATCATTAACACTATCTCTAGGGGACTTAGTGCTTCGGCGAGTCGCCATCTCTCAACCTTAAAGCCAGGAAAAGTTTGCCCTAAATTGGGAAGGTCCGTATGAAATAGAGGTCGTCTGGCCCGGAGCTTATCGTCTGAAGAAGCTCGGAGGAACAATGCTCCCATGACCTTGGAATTCAGAAAATTTGAAAATATACTACCAGTAATTTTCTTTCAATAAAATTCCTTTATCTCAACATTATTGTTTTTTGGTACAAAAATTATGTGACAACAGAAAAGAAGCAATCAAAAGTGGTCATGTTAGGAACAGGAGGAGAATCTCGTCCTAACATGAGCAAGTCAAAGACCTCCGATTATTTAAGATAGGAGGAGGGGAGAGATCCATTCAACGGCCCATCTGTGCCTCTAGTGCCATGTTAGGAGTAGGAGGAGAATCTCGTCCTAACATGAGCAAGTTGAAGACCTCCGGTTATTTAAGATAGGAGGAGAGAGGTCCGTTCAACAGCCCATCTGTGCCTCTAATGTCATGTTAGGAACAGAGGAGAACCTTGTCCTAACATGAGCAAATGGAAGACCTCCGGTTATTTAAGATAGAAGAAGGAGAGAGGCTCATTCAACAGCTCATCTGTGCCCCTAGTGCCATGTTAGGAATAGAAGGAGAACCTCATCCTAACATGAGCAAGTTGAAGACCTCCAATTATTTAAGATAGGAGGAGAGAGGTCCATTCAACGGCCCATTTGTGCCCCTATTGCCATGTTAGAAATAGGAGGAGAACCTCGTCCTAACATGAGCAAGTCGAAGACCTCCGGTTATTTAAGACAGAAGAAGGGAAGAGGTCCATTCAACGGTCCATTTGCGCCCCTATTGCCATGATAGGGACAGGAGGAGAATCTTGTCCTAACATGAGCAAGTCGAAGATCTTGTTTATTTTAGACGAAATGAGGGGAGAGGCCCTGACAACGGCCCTAATATGTTCCTACAGTCCGTTAGGAACATGAGGAGAACCTCATCCTAACGTGAGCAAAGTCGAAGGCCTCGTTCATTTTAGACGAGATGAGGGAAGAGGCCCTGACAATGGCTTAATGTGGCCCTAATGTGCCCCTTCAGCCCATTAGGAACAGGAGGAGAACCTCGTCCTAACGTGAGCAAAGTCAAAGATTTCGTTCATTTTAAATGAGATGAGGGGAGAGGCCCTGACAACAGCTCTAATGTGCTCCTACAGTCCATTAGGAATGGGAGGAGAACCTCGTCCTTAACGTGAGTAAAGTCGAAGGCCTCGTTCATTTTAGACGAGATGAGGGAAGAGGCTCCTGACCAACGGTCCCTAACATGTGTCCCTACAATCCTATTAGGAATAGAAGAAGAACATCGTCCTAACGTGAGCAAAGTCGAAGGCCTCGTTCATTTTAGATGATGTGAGAAGAGAGGCCCCGACAGGAAAGAGAATCTCGTCCTAACGTGAGCAAAGTCGAAGGCCTCGTTCATTTTAGACGAGGTGAGAAGAGAAGTCCCGACAATGGCCCTTATGTGCCCCTACAATCCGTTAGAAATAGGAGAACCTCGTCCTAACGTGAACAAAGTCGAAGACCTCATTCATTTTAGACGAGGTGAAAAGAGAGACCCGACAACAGTCCTTATCTGCTCCTACAGTCCGTTAGGAACAGAAGGAGAACCTCGTCCTAACGTGAACAAAGTCGAAGGCCTCGTTCATTTTAGACGAGGTGAGAAGAGAGGTCCCGACTCGGCTGGAGATAAGATCTCCCGAGCTTCAACTTCAATAGGAGATAAGATCTCCTTCAACCTCGGCTGGAGATAAGATCTCCGTCGAGCTTCAACTTCAATAGAAGATAGGACCTTTTTCAACCTCGGCTGGAGATAAGATCTCTTCTGAGCTTCAACCTCGGCTGGAGATAAGATCTTCCTCGAGCTTCAATCTCAATAGGAAATAAGATCTCCTTCAACCTTAGTTGGAGATAAGATCTCCTCCGAGCTTCAACCTCAATAGGAGATAAGATCTCCTTCAACCTCGGTCGGAGATAAGATCTCCCCCAAGCTTCAACTTCAACAGAAGATAGGATCTACTTCAATCTCGGCTGGAGATAAGATCTTTTTCGAGCTTCAACTTCAACAGGAGATAGGATCTCCTTCAACCTCGGTTGGAGATAATATCTCCACCGAGCTTCAAAAGAAGATAAGATCTCCTTCAACCTCAACAGAAGATAAGATCTTCTTCAATCTCGGCTGGAGATAAGATCTTCTCCGAGCTCAACCTCAATAGGAGATAAGATCTTCTTCAATCTCGGTTGGAGATAAGATCTCCTCCGAGTCTTAACTTGGATCTCCTTCAACCTCGGTCAGAGATAAGATCTTCTCCGAGCTTCAACTTCAATAGAAGATAAGATCTACTTCAACCTCGGCTGGAGATAAGATCTTCCTTGAGCCTCAACTTGGATCTCCTTCAATCTCGGTTGGAGATAAGATCTTCCTGAGCTTCAACTTCAACAGAAGATAGGATCTATTTCAACCTCGGCTGGAGATAAAATCTTTCTCGAGTTTCAATCTCAATAGGAGATAAGATTTTCTTCAACCTCGGCCGGAGATAAGATCTTCTCTGAGCTTCAACTTCAACAGAAGATAGGATCTACTTCAACCTCAGCTGGAGATAAGATCTCCTCCGAACTTCAACCTCAACAGAAGGTAAAATCTCCTTCAACCTCGATTGGAGATAAGATCTTCTCCGAGCTTCAACTTCAAAAGAAGATAAGATATCTCTCTACTTCAATCGAAAATAAGATCTCTCCTGAGCTTCAACTTCAATAGAAGATAAGATCTCCTCCGAGCTTCAATCTCAACGGGTGTAGAGCCTGGAAAAGAACTTCGGTAGTCGTCTTTTTTGTATTTTCTTCCTTTGAATTTCGAACTCGAAAGTGGGGGGACTAGTATTGGGGATAAATTCCGCTCCCGTCGAAGTCCAGTCTAATGCTTAGCCTAATGTAACTGGTAATCACGGAAGAGCTTCGATTGAAAATTCTTTCTCCAGCGGCCAAATTCCTCCCAGACTTCTTCAGCAGTCGAACTCCTCCAGCGGCCGAACCCCTTCCGGACTCCTCCAGCGGTCGAACTTCTTCCCGGACTTCTTCTTCAACTGAACTTCTTCCGGACTTCTCCTTCAACTGAACTTCAGTCAAACTTCTCCATCAGTTGGACTCCTTCCGGACTTCAACTAGCATTTCTCCCGGATGATTCCCTCTAGTCGTGTTCCTTTAAGAGTCCGAACTCCTCTGAAATTGATGTATGTCAAAGCTCTTCACCAACTGATGCCTGCTTCCTCCGAACTTTGACTATTAAATCTTGACGAACGGACACATCACGACAACAGACACCTCTCTCCGTAACAAACTCCACATGGTCCCAAGTGGCTCAGTACCGGATGGCTACAACTGTCACTATCAGTCTACTATAGGCGGTGTCCCTCTCCGTAATAAACCACATGCGGTCCCGAGCAGTCCGCTACCGAACGGCTACGGCTGTCACTATCAGTCTACTACAGACGGCGCCCCTCTCCGTAACAAACCCCACGTGGCCCCGAGCGGCCAGCTACCGGACGGTTACGGCTGTCACTATCAGTCTGCTTCGGGCTCCATCTATAAAAGGGATCCTGCAGATACGTTTTCTTTAAGTTCTCTTCTCCTTCCCAAAACTCTGCTGAGTTCTTTCCTGAGCACTCCATTTATGTTGGACAGAAGAGCTGACTTAATCATCGAAGGGTCCTGCCGGAGTCATTACCACCGACTCCAGATGGGACTTTGTTTTGCAGGTCACCGACGGCGACCTCTTCTTTCTCGACTCCAGCTCGATCCGGCGTCAACCAGATTCTACACCAACATGTTTCATTTATCAATTTCTGCTTTTGAGACTTAGGCTCCAACTATGTATACTTGGTTCATTTGTTTCATTGGTTATTCCATGAAAACTAAAAAGAATCTAGATGCATACATTTAATTTCTATGCCAAAAAATGTGAGAAACCAAAATTCCTTGAAATCATAACCTCTGTGGTTGATGAGTTACTATATAGAAAAGAATTTCAATTTAATGGCATCTAGTTGGAACTAGCTGAGACAAGGTTTGTTGAACCAGTAACGGGGGCTGTATTTTGTATTAGTTGGCTGCCCAGTTTAATACGGACTTGGGGCATATCAAAACCAGGGGGAGGGAGAGGGGATAGTGGGAGAAGAAGAGGGAGGGGGAGAGGAAGAGAGCAACAGAAGTATATCTAACCTCCTATCTACGATCTCTGGGCCTTGATACCCATTGCCATCTACAGTAGTGGCAGCATGGTGCCGGGAAAGAGAGAGAGGTGGCAGTGTGATGTGAGGGAGGAGAAAGAGAGATGGTGATCCATGGTTGTCAGCATCACCATCGTCCTTGTCATGGGTGGTGGAGGAATCTTAAACATAGCAAGGGGATTGTGTGAGATAAGAGGAGTTGCAAGAGGTGAGGAGAATTGGGGGTGAGGAGAGAGGAGGGTCATAAAAGCCAGTTCAGTTCCAGAGCAGTCCAAAACCATAATGGTTTAAGCCAGTTTTGACCTAGGACCAGATCGGATGGCTGAACTATCCAATTTCCTGACCGATGCAGTTTGGCACGCCCCAAACAGTCCCCTGTTAAGTACACCTGAGCTGACATCTGTAAATTATCCAAAAATGATTGGTGAGACTATTAGAAAGTAGACCCTTAGATGTAAGGATGTAATAGATTCATGCACATGCATGATCACTTAATATGTGCATTATATATGCCAGAAGTCCAACATCTTACACATGATGTATTTAGAACATAAATGCAACTCTGATCTAGATCAATCGAGATGAAATCAGTGGATTATTAATAGATAGAAGCAATATTATGCCAACAATTTAATAAATGTCTTCTTTTTTTTTTTTTTTTTGCATGTCCACAACCAACATTCATGTATGGAAACTTCCATCAAAAGCATTAACGTCATATTGTGCAAGTAATTCCAAATTTATGTTCTCTTTTAAACTCCACAGCTAATGAATGATCAGCTGTTAATTTCCTTACAGATAATGAATGCACTACTTTTGATAAAAAGGGAGAAGCGCATTCTTATGGTCAAACCACCCCATAGAAATGTGTTAATATTGAAGTGGGGCTAGATGATAATACAAGATTAAGATTATTTGAGACAAACTTTTTTCATTTCAAAAATGCATGTCCGCAAACTATATATCTGGCTAGGTCAAATGGTATGGACATTTTCATAACAGAGACTTCTTCGCTTCAAATTTGAATTGTACTTCTTTTACTGTATATTCATTAGTATTCTGCAGTCTGTTGCATTTATGAGCTGCTGGATTTGTTGTTCTTGCAGCATTGTGCTTTGTTTCCTTTGGGTTGGTTTTAGGTGCACTTCTCTGCTGTAGATGGGGAATGGGAACCAAAGATGGAGGATCATTTCTTGCACAATGTATTTGTCTTGCATTGTTGATGCTCTTCCAGTGCATTGCATTGTAATACACTTAAATTTTCAACAACGTCTTCTTAATCTTGAGGTACATTTTTCATGGCTCAAGAAGTTTCTTTTTCTATCTTTGATGTCAAGTAATATATTTTAGCAAAGATTCTGCTTTCCAGCACTCATGGTGTGAAAATCCCATAATTGTTAGCTAGAAATAGAATTTGCCAGTTGATGCTCATGTAGCCTAACCTTTGCTTTGATACATGGTTGTTGCAAATAGCTGTTACATCATTTCTAGATGATGTACTTTGTGAGGATGTTATTTTGATTCTTGTATTTAGTGTCCTGTGAGATAATTCAAGATCAATGGAAAATTGGTGTATGACATATAAATTAGATTTCCGATTTTTCTTTTTCTGATGGAATTCTTGTAACTTCCAAGCACGTATTAATTTATATATAATATTAGTTCCCTAACTAAACAAATCCATAAAACTCCTTATGTCCTTTTATCTCAAGCATAATATGTCTAGACCTTAGTTATCTGTTATTTCTTAAGAGATGATTTTTCTGTCTCAATTTGATTAAATAGTCAAGCATTATTTGTGGATGCAAATGGCATTGCCATTAAAATCCCGTTTAAGTATTCCTTTTTTGCTTTCTTATGCCTATTGCATTTTCCCATTGGACAAAATATCATATAGGATCAAACAAAGTAACTTGTTCCTCCTGTACCCCTCAATGGTTGCTTACATCTTCAGAACAAGTGCCCTAGCATTTGAAGGACCTAGAATATTAAGAAGGTGTTCTTATTTAATCATGGCCCTGAGAGCCTTTTAATCATAGCTTAAAACTTAGTCCTATCTACATCTATCAATTACATCTTATTATGGCAATTTTTTTTCTTATCATGTGGTGATATGAAATATCATATCTGATTTCTAATGTAAGAACTTGGGTTTGTAACATAGAGGTCCTGGATACGATAGGCTTAAACAGAGTTGAAGATGCTAGTCGTGGCTGTATAGTTCCATTTCAGGACATTATTACCTAATATGCTTCATTAAGATAATGGTGAGGCTTTTTTATCTTCAGCATCAGGATGAGATGTTGTCCTTAGCCAAGCCTGTCAAATGGGCTAGCCAGCTTTGGATTTTGCCTGTTGTTGTTTCTAGAAGATCATAGCTTCATGCCTTACTTTGCATTTATTATTTATGGTATATAGTTACATTATGCAGAAAAGATGGTAGATACTTTGATTTTCTTATTTTAATTTCCCTGAGAGCTCACATTGACATTGATGTCCTTTTCTTTTTGTAAAACGAAGGCCGGATGCAATCTTTTTTTTTAGGGCTAGAATGAGGTCCATGAGGAGGTTTTGGATACTCTGAAGTTTGTTGGGAATCGATCAGATTTCACTGTTCAGATGCTAAGGGATATTACAAATTTTCTGTGCTCTGCAAAGATGATTAATGTGGCAGAGGTCCATCTCCTGTCAGAAATTCAGAATGAAATCGACAAGTTAAGTGGAGCCTTAAGCGGTGCAGCTAGTATCCTATCAGAGAACAAATGAAAGTTCTGAGAAAATCAAAGCAGCCATTTTTTACCCGTGTATCTCTAGAATATGTTTGCTAATCTAAAGATTCACCACTACTAGATCCATCTGAACATCATAATCTTTACCTGTCTTGAAAAAGGAGTTGCATCTTGATTGTCGCAGCATCACTGATGCTTTTGCTGGGCGTGCTAGGTTGCCGTATGACATTTATCTCCTTACTGAGAAATTTATTACCTTTCATTTGTAGTAGTTCATTTCCTTTGCACCAGTTCACTTCTTTCACATTTCTCCAAACACAAGAATGATTTCTTTGCACTTTAACTTTCAACATACCGCAATTTTATCTTGATCCATGGCAATTTTTCTCAGGTGCTTTCAGTTTTTGATCACAAACATGCAATTTATGTGTAAGTTGAAAGCTGCATACTTTTAGTTGGAGATAAGCTACGCGTTAACTTAACATATGATTTTTTTAAAAGGTTTGAAATTCTTAGTGCCTGTTATGATATTTGGCCTTTCAGATTTATAATTTGCGGTTAGCTCCTTGTGGCGGTTATATTCATTCTCCGTGGATTTTCCATGATCCTCGATAAGTAGGAATCTCGTTCTACATTTCCCCTTCCTACTTGTATGCATGTATATGGGCAATACATACATGCTTAAATTTGCACATGCATAATACCTGTGCACACATACATATGTCTGTACTTGGGAGTTGAATATAAATACTTTCCTATCTACGAAAATCGCATCTTTTATTTGTCAGAGACTATCAACAAAATTGTGCTCTTTCTGCACATACTTTGCAATCATGTCTCTTATATTTTTTCAATAAACACCAAGCTGGTCATGAATTAGATGCTTTTTTTCCTCAATTTTTTGACGAAGTGTAGTCGTGTATGTTTTTATGATGGCATTTCAATGCTTGTAAATGGAAATATTTCTGTAGTATTTGAAAGAAGGATGATTGTGAATAGATGTATTTGCATATTATTGTTGTATAACTAGCTGGTAACTACACAACTTAATATATTCAAGAATATCCTAGACCGAAATTGTGTTTATCTCGATACCTTTCGCAAGAATTGCAAGAATTACCCCACACCCACCTCCCCTCCAAAACATAAAACAAAATAAACTAATTTTATGGAATTGTGATGTTTTGTGGGTATAGAATAGATTTTCCTGAATGCTGATCAGCCTTCAGCGGAGTTCTTTAATAACTATGCGCTGCAACATTCTCAAAATCAGAATTCAAGGATCAACCTTTTATAAAAAATCACTTATAAAATTTTCTTTGTATCACCTTTGAAGTATATGCAGACTTTTCTCAATGGCTGGGCATTTTTTGACCATATCGGATTTTGACAAATAAAAAGCAGTATTACAAAATTAACAAGTTTTACTTCATAGAAAGGAAAGCGTATGACAATGCCAAGTTTTACTTGATAACAATTTTTTCTAACATGATAAGATATAGTCTGTTTTGATACTGAACCAAAATGTCGGTGCCAATTAGTGCAAATGGTGAAGTTATTGGGCTATGATGCCCAATGACCTAGATTCAAATCCCACCTACACTCGGGTGGCTAGGTGGGCGAGCCTCCTTTCTTTTCTTGAAAAAAAGGAAAAAAGAATATGGAACCAAAGTTGGAGAGCATCAAACAAGTTGAATTCTGGCCCCCTCTAAATTATTGCATCGAATTAACATACCTACAGAATCTAAGTGATTCTTGATGTATGAATGATGCTTGCACATTGCTTGGTGAATGGTAAAAGACTTGGGCTGACAGGTGCAATGGTGCACATTGGCATGTTGCTTGGTGAATGGGAAAAGGGTTTGGGCTGACGTGGAATGGTGCAGATTGGATAAGCTTAAGCAACTTGATGAGAATGATAACTTTATTAGTACTTGGAAAGCTAAGCCAGGTGAGTTCACAAGGAGCACTTCAGTTTCCAATTGTTCAATGAATGGAATAGTCTACAACCTTCTTGCTGGTGATTATCTAGCAATTTCAAATTTCCTTTTCAATGGTAATGCCTTTCATTCTCATGTAAAACGGAACTTTGATATCTGTCATCCAATTTTCTAAAGCTAGCTGTTTGACAAACCCTTCATTGACTTATGCTCAAAAAAGACAAACCCGTCATTGACAAATTGACATAAAAAAAAAAACATTTTTAAAGAAAAAACATACTTTGAGAAAAATGAAGAAGTTTCGTTGGTAACCATGTTTTGCATGAAAATGGCTTATTCGTTTCATCTTTGCACATTGCACACTAGTTAAACTCCTAATGCACAAAACTACTAACACCATCCCGTGCTTGCTTGATGTTGTTATTTTATGTATTGTATGAGGGATGCAGTTTTTTTCCCCCCGCTTTTTTGAGATAGTTATTCGAATTTCTATGCTGCACAGGGACCTCATGCATTCTTACCGATCTTGTCATATTGTTGAAGGGAACGTAATACCTAAGGACATAACCAATGAGTTTATTACCTGCAAAGCAGGGCTGTAAGATTCATATGCTGTTTGCTCAAACTAGCTAGTTTCCTTTGATGCAATTGATCCTTAGTAACATGGGCTTGGGTGTCCTTGTTCATATGTTGCTCACACGGCACTATGTTAAACACCACAAGACCTAGAAAGAATGCCGGCAGAGTCAGATTAATCGTCGTCTCCTTTGCTACAGATGCAGTCCACGTCAGTAATTGGAAGTTTGTTCTGGCACACAATGATCTTCACACTAAAACTAGTCCCTATTGGTTACAGTGAAGACACAATGATCTTCACATTAAAACTAGTTCCCACTGGTCATGGTGAAGAAAAATGATCTTGCTGCTGTCCACTAAGAGGACATGGTTGGTGTGCCGTGTGTGGGCTGTTGAAATGCTCAAAAGATGGATACGAGCCGCTGATTTTTGATTATCCTAGTGTCAGGAATGCGTGAAGTGTAAAATATCTGTTCTTTTTAGATGGACCACCACCCATGGGACATTAGAAAGCATCATCCAAACGCTAGGCAGGATGGTTTACTTGTATATTCTTATAGGCATATATATTCTCTAGGGAAAAGTGACTCAATTATTTGGTAAAGTGGCCACCACTGGGTACCATATTTTCAACTAGACTAGGTACCAGATTGGTGATTTAGCTTTAGTACGTCGCCCTTTTTTAAAACCTTTTTAGCTTATTACTCCTTTGTGATATATGTTTTAGTGATATGCTGCTTCTTTTTGCATCGGGATCTTTCTTATCTTAGTGAAGCCAATTCTTTGTTGGTACCATACGCCACCCTGAAAAATTTGGGTCTCGGGGAGTCAAGCAGCCTCTTATCCTAAGTTTACATCTTTCTTGATTATTAGCACAACTCTTTATGCCAGGAGCTCACTCGAAGAAGCTAATCAAGAAAGAAAAGGAAAAACTCTGATGCGGTTGAAAATGTTAAATTGTTATTGGATTACTTGAAGCACTTATATTCATTGCTTCCTTTTTTTTTCTCTCTCTGAGAAGATTGCTAGGCTCTTTTTTTTTTTTTTTTGGTGATAAAAAGAAGATTGCTTGACTCATTAGTCAGTGCTTCTGTCCCACGTAAAGTTCCATTCCAATATATTGCTGAATTTGACACGGTCAAAACTTTTCGTTCCCCATATGAATTTGGTCCCCATTGTTTGGTCTTGATCGATCCCAGAATCGCATGAGAAGCTGCTCCCATCAAACACACCCTCTGGCGGAGGCACAAGCTTTCTTCTGTCTACCCTGTTCCGTTCAATTGGATGACGAATAGTTTGTGCAGTTTGTTTTTGTGCTAGTCCTTGAACCGTTCTATTCTAAAAGCTTAATCATTATTTAATTTTATAAGAATAATGACAAAAAAATTCATCCATCGAGCCCTGGGTGTTCAATGACGGGGTGAAATAATCTATTAATTATCTTTGTTCTCTATTTTTTTTTTCACTCAACGAGCCAAAAATTAAGTTCCATGGATGTGAATACGCTCGTGGCTTTTTTTTTTTTAATTTGTAACAGAGAGAGGAAATCTCCCTTTTTTTTCTTTTCGGTAGAAAAGGAAATCTCTACATTTGAATGAAGGGAATGCCTCCTGCGTCCGCAATGATGAATTCGAGGAAATTTCTAATGCTAGATTTGAAGGTTGATTCACTTTCCCACGTAGATGACAACAGGGAAGGTTGGATGACGTGGAGCAATGCAATTTAATGTTTCTCAGAGCTGAATGATGTGAAGACTCTTTGCCATTAATCCAGTGGACCAACTGTTTGTAATTTATTGCTTGCAGTTAAATACAATATTCATGTTGCACTTTATCTTATCCCATGTTAAAAAAGAAAAGGATCCTCAAAGAAAAAAAAGAAAAGGGACCTCGGATTGGTCGTAGATTCATTGTCAGCTGACTTGATTACAGTTTACAGCACTTCAATACTGGCTGGCTGGAACTGTTGAAAAAATGGGTTAGAGTGGACGTTGACCGTCAAGCGTAAATTTTAAACTTTTGCTGCTAAACCGTGTCTCCCTTTGCATAAACAGAACAAAAATCCTAATATATATTTATTTTTTTATATACATGCTAATAAATATAGCATCCAAGTTATATTATAACTAAGGCACTTATATATTACAACGTATTCTTTCATCCTTGATTCTTATCAAGAGAATTTGACAAGTTTGGTAACTGTGAACATAAAATTAATACACACATGGAGAAGATGGCATGAGATTTTTAAAAAAGAAAAGGATTAGCAAAAATAAAATGATAAGAAGAACCAGCAGAAAGTGACAGATGATGAATGCCACGATACCTTTTTAAGTCAATAGAGACTTAGAAACTTACAAAGCTTATGGCCGTCGTCCCTGTTATTTCCAAAAATACTATGGCAATGTGCACATATTGACCCTCGTATATTACTTCAAGATCTAAAAGCATGACATCTTCCTGCGTAGGTTTAATATGATTTTGCAAACGGTTGGTTGGCACCTCTTTTCCTAAAGGCTTGCTTTTGAAGTATCGCTCGGAAAACAATGATAGAGATAGAGATGATGATCTAAGATATATATATATATATATAATAGAACATGCAAGCATGGCTTAGGAGCGATAGTTCCATGTGGCATTTCCTTTATAGCTTAAAATATGTTTGACTCTCTACAGAATTTAGAAAACCAAAAATGCAATATTATTACGAGCACTGCCAAAAGAGTTAATTTGCTAAAACAAATGGATGGCTTGGATTTTTCAAGAATGTGCCGAGTTGCAACAGCTGAACAATTTGTCGTGGACATTGCATGAGCATTGAGAATTGTTAAAATGGGTGCAAACATTTGCATTCAGCCGACCAATGATTCACAATATTTTTTTCCTGCATACTTCCATGTTAGTAAAATGCATTAGAAGAAAGAAAGCACTCTAAGATTGGTTTTAGGCACGCCAGAGGTGGGTGGTGTAATGAACCATGAAGATTTAATACTTAGTGTTGGTGCAGAATTTGGTTGACGTCGAATCGAGCTGGAGCTGAGGAAAAGGTCATCGTCAGTGACCTGCAAAATAAAGTTTCGTTCGGAGTCGATGGTGGTGGCTCCAGTAGGATCCTCCAACGATCAAGTCGGCTCTTCTGGCCAACAGAAATTGAGTGCTCAGAAAAGAGTTTGGCAAAATTTCGAGAAGAAGAAGAGAGCTTAGAGAAAATATATATGAAGGTCCCTTTTTATAGATGGAGCCTATAGCAGACTGATAGTGATAGTCATAATCATCTAATAGTGGGCCGCTCGGGACCGCATAAAATTTGGTACGAAGAGAGAGATGTCGTCAGACTGATAGTGACAGTCATAACCATCCAGTAGTGGACCGCTCGGGACCGCATGAGATTTGCTATGGAGAGAGGGGTATCGTCAGATTGATAGTGATAGCCATAACCATTTGGTAGTAGGCCACTCGGGACCGCATGAGGTTTGCTACGGAGAGAAGGGTGTCGTCAAACTGATAGTGACCGTTCATCGAGATTTAATAGCCATAGTTCGAAGGAAGTAGGTGTTGGTTGGTGAAGAACTTTCACATATATCAATTTCAAAGGAGTTCGAACTTCTGAAGAGAATGTCTGGAGGGGATCATCTAGGAGGAAACTACTTGAAATCTGAAAGTAATCCGCTGGAGGAATCTAGATGAAGTTTGGCTGAAGGAGAAGTCCGAAAGGAGTTTGGCTCCTGGAGGAATCCGACTGAAAGAGAGGTCCAGAAGAAGTTCAACTCCTGAAGAAATCCAATTGAAGTCTGGGAAGAGTCCGATTGATGGAGAAGTCTGGTCAAAGAAAAAATCTGGAAAGAGTTCGATCGATGAAGAAGTTCAGAAGGAGTCCAGCTGATGGAGAAGTCCGGATGGAGTTCAGCTCATGATGAAATCTGACTGAAAAAAAATCTGAAAGAAGTTTGGCTCTTGGAGGAATCCGACTAAAGAAAAAGTCCGATGGAGAAATCTGACTGAAGAAGAAGTTCGGTGGAGTTTGGCTCCTGGAGGTATCCAACTGAAGAAGAAGAAGTTCCAAAGGAGTTCGGCTCCCGAAGGTATCCGACTGAAGGAGAAATTCTGAAAGGAGTTCGACTTTCGAAGGTATCCGATTGAAGGAGAAGTTCCGAAAGAGTTCAGCTCTTGAAAGTATCTGACTGAAGGAGAAATTCGAAAGGAGTTCAGCTCCTGAAGGAGTTCAGCTGCTGAAGAAGTTCAGCTGGAGTTCAATTGTTGGAGGAGTTCGGTTGGAGTTCGACTACTGAAGGAGTTCGTTTAGGATCCGACCGCTGGAGGAGATCGATGAAAGTTTAGTCGTTGGAGGAGTTTGACTGGAGTCCGACCATTGGAGGAAGAATTTTCGATCGAAGCTCTTCCGTGACTACTAGTTGCATTAGGCTAAACATCATACTAGACTTCGGTGGAAGTAGGATTTATCCCTAACAATAGTCCCTCTACTTTCAAGTTCGAAATTCAAAGAAAAGGAGTACAAAAAAAATAACTGCCGAAGTTCTTTTTTGGGCTCCGCATTCGTTTAGGTTGAAGCTCGAGTGAGGTTAACGTTGAAGCTCTGATGAGATCTTATATCCAACCGAGGTTGAAGAAGATCTTATCTCCTATTAACGTTGAAGTTAAAACTCAAAAAAAAATTTTTATCTCCAACCGAGGTTGAAGAAGATCTTATCTCCTATTGACGTTGTTGTTGAAGTTGAAGCTTCAAGTAGATCTTATCTTCAATCGAGATTGAAGGAGATCCTATCTCCTATTGAAGGGTTGGAGCTCAGGAGAGATCTTATCTTTAGTCGAGGTTGAAGAAGATCTTATCTTCTGTTAACATTGAAGTTGAAGCTCGAGAAAAATCTTATCATTAGTCGAGATTGAAGGAGATCTTATCTCCTATTGATGTTGAAGTTGAAGCTCAGAAGAGATCTTATCTCCAGTCGAGGTTGAAGAAGATCTTATCTCCTGTTGAGGTTAATGTTGAAGCTCGAGAAAGATCTTATCTCTAGTCGAGGTTAAAAAGATCTTATCTCCTATTGATGTTGAAGCTCGGAGAAGATCTTATTTTCAGCCGAGGTTGAAAAAAATCTCATCTCCTGTTGATATTGACGTTGAAGCTCGGGGGAGATCTTATCTCCAATCGAGGTTGAAGAAGATCTTATCTTCTGTTGACGTTGAAGCTCCTGAAAGCTCGGGGGAGATCTTATCTTTATTGATATTGAAGCTCGGAGGAGTTCTTATCTCCAGCCGAGATTGAAGGAGATCTTATCTCCTATTGACGTTGAAGCTCGGAGGAGATCTTATCTCCAGAGAAGATTGAAGAAAATCTTATCTTCTATTGATGTTGAAGCTCGGAGGAGATCTTATCTTCAGTCGAGGTTGAAAGAGATCTTATCTCCTATTGACATTGACGTTGAAACTTGAGGGAAGATCTTATCTCCAATCGAGGTTGAAGGAGATCTTATCTCCTATTGATATTGAAGCTCCTAGAAGTTCGGAAGAGATCTTATCTCCTGTTGATGTTGAAGTTTGGAGAAGATCTTATCTCCAGCCGAGGTTGAAGGAGATCTTGTCTCCTGTTGATGTTGAAACTTGGGAGAGATCTTATCTTCAGTCGAGATTGAAGAAAATCTTATCTCCTATTGACGTTGATGTTGAAGCTCAGGAAAGATCTTATCTCCAGTCGAGGTTGAAGGAGATCTTATCTCTTGTTGACGTTGAAGCTCTTGAAAGCTCGGGGGAGATCTTATCTTCTATTGATATTGAAGCTCAGAGGAGATCTTATATCCAGTCGAGATTAAAAGAGATCTTATCTTCTGTTGATGTTGACATTGAAGCTTGGGGGAGATCTTATCTTCTGTTGATGTTGAAGCTCAGGTGAGATCTTATCTCTAACTGAGGTTGAAGGAGATCTTATATCCTGTTGACGTTGATATTGAAGTTTGGGAGAGATCTTATCTCCGATCGAGATTGAAGGAGATCTTATCTCCTATTGACGTTGATGTTGAAGCTCGTAGGAGATTTTATCTCCAGTCGAGGTTGAAGAAGATCTTATCTCCTATTGATATTGAAGCTCGGAAGAGATCTTATCTCTAGCCGAAGTTGAAGGAGATCTTATCTCCTACTGATATTGAAGCTCGGAGGAGATCTTATCTCCAGTCGAGGTTGAAGAAGATCTTATCTTCTGTTGATGTTGAAACTCAAAGAAGATCTTATCTCCAACCGAGATTAAAGAAGATCTTATCTCCTATTGATATTGACATTGAAGCTCGAAAAAAATCTTATCTTCAGTCGAGGTTGAAGGAGATCTTATCTCCTATTGATGCTGAAGCTCAGAAGAGATTTTATCTTCAGTCAAGGTTGAACGAGATCTTATCTTCTGTTGACGTTAAAGCTCGAGAAAGATCTTATCTCCAACCGAGGTTGAAGAAGATCTTATCTCCTATTGACGTTGAAGCTCGGAAGAGATCTTATCTTCAGTCGAGGTTGAAGGAGATCTTATCTTCTGTTAACGTTGATATTGAAGCTCGGAAGAGATCTTATCTCCAGTCGATGTTGAAGGAGATCTTATCTCATGTTGATGTTGAAGTTCGGAGAAGTCTTATCTCCAATCGAGGTTAAAGAAGATCTTATCTTCTGTTGATGTTGACGTTGAAGCTCAGGAGATATCTTATCTCTGACCGAGATTGAAAGAGATCTTATCTCCTATTAACGTTGAAGCTCAGGGAAGATCTTATCTTCAACTGAGGTTGAAGAAGATCTTATCTTCTGTTAACGTTGACGTTGAAGCTCGAGAGAGATCTTATCTTCAGCTAAGGTTGAAGGAGATCTTATCTCCTATTGACGTTGAAGCTCGGAAGAGATCTTATCTCCAGCCGAGGTTGAAGGAGATCTTATCTCCTGTTGATGTTGATATTGAAGCTCGGGAGAAATCTTATCTCCAGTCGAGGTTGAAAGACTTCGACTTGCTCATATTAGGATGAGGTTCTTCTTCTGTTCCTAACATAACCACTATTGATTGCTTCTTTCCTATCATCACATAGTTTTTACACCAAAAAATAATAATATTGAAATGGAGGAGTTTTATTGAAAGAAAATTATTGGTAGTACATCATAAGATTTTCTGAATTCCAAGATCGTGGGAGTGTTGTTCCTCCAAGCTCCTTCAGATGATAAGTTTCGGATCGAATGATCTTCTCTATTTCATACTGGTCTTCTCAATTTGGGACAAGCTTTTTCTGACTTTGAGGCTGAGGGATAGCAGCTCGTCGAAGCACTAAGTTCTCTAGAGATAGTGTTGATGATGCCGAGAGATGATCGATCTTTTTGTTGTTCCTCCCTCATTAGTAGTTTTGGCTGTGCCGTGCCCTTGGTCGATCTACTCTTGCTTTAGACCGGCATCTGAGGAATCGAGCCAACTGGCCTCTCCTGATGAGCTCCTCGATTTCGTCTTAGAGCTGAATACATTCTTCAGTGTCGTGGCCATGATCATGATGGTAGAGACAGTACTTGCTTCGATTGTGCTTGTTTGGGAAAGATCGTAATTCTTCTGATCTTGGTAGCTGATTCTTGATTTCCATCAGAACTTGAGTTTTAGGAGCATTAAGGGGAGCGTAGTTATGAAACCTTCTAGAGGAAGAACTTCTTCACACCCTTCTGTCGGAGCTTCTTTGATGACGAGCTCGAGGGAGAGTTCGAGCTCGCTTGCACTCAGAGGGAGTTTGTGAGCGTGGCCTAACTTCATTCGATCCTCCATCAGCGATGGATCTATACCGCTCTTCTGTGACTTCTTCATCCTTCAACTTGAAGGCTTTTTTCGCTCAGACACATCCCTCAGCTTGAGCTAGCAGATTAGCAAAGTCCCTGGGATACTTCTTCAGTGAGAACAACAAATCGTTCTTCTAAAGGCTGCCCTTGAGTGCAGTCATTGCAACAAACTGATCCAAGTTTCGAACCTTCGATGCAGCAGCATGAAATCGAATGACATAAGTTTGGATAGATTCTTCCTCCTTCTATTTGATGTTCATCAGAAAATTCGAACTTCGGTGGGGATGCCGACTGCTAACAAAATGAGCCATAAACTGATGGCTCATCTGATCAAAGAAGAAGATCGTACCCGACTTCAATGCCGAGTACTAGTTTCTTGCTGCTTCCTTTAAGGTAGATGAAAAAGCTCGACATAATATGACGTTTGATGTGCCATAAAGCAGCATCATGATCCGAAAGATTTTCAGATGATCGATCGGATCAGAGGTTCCATCATAGCTTTTAAATTGAGGAAGCTTGAAGTTCGGCAGAACGCACTCTTGCATAATTTGGAAAGAGTAAGGAGGATTAGTGTAGACATCGTCATGGTAAACTAGGACAACGTGGTGGAGTCCCTCAATCTATTGGTCCATCTTTCATAATTTTTTATCAGGGACGTTATCTCGATCGCAGATCTTGGAAGGCTTTCGATGGTGGATGGAGAAGGTTTCTTTTGGAGAAGAATCATGATCCAAGCAAGGATCCTCTGCTCTCTATTTCTCCTTTCCAAGGGCGACGGGTATGCTAGCCCAAGTGCTTCTCCTTGGGATCGATTTTTGATATTTCGATGATAGTTTTCTGGTGGAACTACCATCGAGGGCTGCCGCATGGTCTGCACCATTTCGGTGAGGTCCTGAACCCGCTGCATCAGCAGGTTAAACTGCTCCAGATCTATCATGATCGTCGATGGAGGAGGAGGAGGTTGAAGCATCGGTGATGGAGCAGGAACAAATGGATCTGGCCCAGATCTGACGGCAGAAGCGATAAATTTCTAGGTAGTCATCCTCTTTGGAGGCATTTCTCGGGATTGAGGGAGAGGATGGAGATGAACCTTAAAGAAGAAGATCCATAGGATCGACTGAGCACTTCTTTAAGAATAAGGATACCTCGAAAATAGAAAGCTCTTCCTCTAGCGTCAATTCTATTGGTGCAGAATCTAGTTGACGTCGGATTGAGCTGAAGCTCAGGAAGAGGTCGCCATCCGTGACCTGCAAAATAAAATTCCATCCAGAGTCAATGGTGGTGGCTCCAACAGAATCCTCCGACGATCAAGTCAGCTCTTCTGGCCAACAAAAATGGAGTGCTCAGAAAAAAGTTTGGTAGAATTTCGAAAAGAAGAAGAAACCTTAGAGAAAACGTATCTGAGGATCCTTTTTTATAGACGAAGCCTATAGCAGACTGATAGTGGCAGCCATAACTGTCCGATAGTGGGCCGCATGGGATTTGATACGGAGAGAGAGGTGTCGTCAAACTGATAGTGACAACCATAACCGTCCGATAGTGAACCGCTCAGGACCGTATGGGGTTTGCTACGAAGAGAGGGATGTCGTCAGACTGATAGTGATAGCCATAACCGTCCGATGGTGGATCGCTCGGGGCCGCATGGAATTTGCTATAGAGAGAGGGATGTCGTCAGACTGATAGTGATCGTTCGTCGAGATTTAATAGCCATAATTTGGAGGAAGCAAGTATTGGTTGGTGAAGAACTTTGACATATATTAATTTTAGAAGAGTTCGGATCCCTAAAGAAAATACGTCTGGAGGGGATCATCTGGGAGGAATACTACTTGAAATCTGAAAGTAATCCGCTGGAGGAATCTAGATAAAGTTTGGCTGAAGAAGAAGTCCAAAAAGAATTCGGTTTCTTAAGAAATTCGACTAAAGAAGAGGTCCAAAAGAAGTTTGGCTCCTAAAGGAATCCGACTGAAGGAGAGATCAAGAAGGAGTTCGGCTCCTGTAGAAATCCGACTGAAGAAGAAGTCCGACTGATAGAAAAGTTCAACCAAAGAAGAAGTCTGAAAAGAGTTTGACTGATGGAAAAGTCCAGAAGAAGTCCAGCTGATGGAGAAGTTCGGATGGAGTTCGGCTCCTAGAGGAATCCGACTGAAGGAGAAGTCCGAAAGAAGTTCGGCTCCTGGAGGAATCCGACTGAAGGAGAAGTCCGAAAAGAGTTCGGCTCCTGGAGGAATCCGACTGAAGGAGAAGTCCGATGGAGAAATCTGACTGAAGGAGAAGTCCAGTGAAGTTCGGCTCCTAAAGGTATCCGACTGAAGAAGAAGCTTCAAAGGAGCTCGACTTTTGGAGGTATTCGATTGAAGGAGAAATTCCGAAAGGAGTTCGGCTCTTAGAGGTATCCGACTGAAGGAGAAATCTGGAAGAAGTTTGGCTTCTGGAGGAGTTCAGCTGCTGGAGGAGTTTGGTTGGGGTTCAGCCATTGGAGGAGTTTGGCTGGGGTTCGACCGCTGAAGGAGTTCGACTGAAGTCCGACCGTTGGAGGAGTTTGACGAAAGTTCGGCTGCTGGAAGAGTTTGGCTAGGATCCAACCGCTGAAGGAAGAATTTTCAATCAAAGCTCTTTCATGACTACCAGTTGCATTAGGCTAAGCATCATACTAGACTTCGATGAGAGCAAAATTTATCCTCAATACTTAAAAAATTTGCATTTGTTATAGAAGTAAAATTTTAAGAATGTACTTATGCTTGACATCATGCTAGGTGTGCAAATATGTCCACTGAAATCTAATAACCATTCACTACATGCAACTAATGCATGTCAGAATATGTTGTGATATCCAATGTAGATAGGACTAGTAATCAAGCAATCATACAAACTCATTAAAAAAAAAAAAAGTTAGAGAATGAACCATGCACCACCACGCTAATACTAAAAATACTAAAAATTCTTCCTTATATCATGCGCTTATGTACCATAATTGAATATATGCATGGTCTACTTGAGACCTTGGGGTGATTCTGTTTTCTCTCTGCTCGCTCTTCGATCGTAACGAGAGGACTTATGTGGATCCATCTCATAGGGCCATGTTTTGGTGAGTGCAAAGAGGGATTGAGACCTACATTCATAGTTATCACAGACCCTTCCATCTTAAGTCCAGGTTCTCTAATAGGTTCCCTATGTCCTTCCATATATAACCAGAAATAGTGTACTTGATTGGAAAAATCTTTTAGGTAAAGTTTTATTTAAATAAAGTTCTAAGAAGATCTTAACTAATGATAATTTAGGTTACATTAAGAAACAAGAAAACTCCAGCGGTATTTGGTTCGATTGTCACAAGGGTCAACATCAGATAACCATTTGTACTTGGTCAGCTCTATCACAATTAATGTTCGAATGATGAAATGCCGATTTATTGTCACCTACGCCTTCACAAACAATTCTTTAGAAGAAAGACAGACAAAGTTGAGCGTGAGATTTTCAAAATCAAGATCTATATTATTGATTATGATCTATATTTTATAAGATCTCTAAATACTAAGAAATTATTTATTTTGAATATTTTTTTTGCATGCACTAAGCTAGAAGAAAATGAATAGTATAAACATATCTAATAAATAAAAATATATCATAGGCTATATAATTTACAAATCAAATCATCAATCTGGATCTAAATATTCTAAATTATACATACTAGATTTCAATTGATTTTGGATGTTTGCATGCTGCAAATCAAACCCAAAAGTGATATTGCACCGTCAAAATCATTCATTTTTTATTCATTTAATACACAAAAAAATAATCTGAAATATATATTTTTTATTTTTTATTTTTTTAAATATAAATCATATTCAATGATGCATATTTTGAATTTTAGAGGTTCGCTATTAATTTTCATTAGGAAGCATTTGGGATCAAATGTGCTTATAAAGCATTTCTACATTAAATTTTTATATATATCTAGTTGGTTTTTGGATGGATGATGTGATGACACGTTAAATAGGAGCTATTTACTAGTGATAATAAAATAAGTCATGTGAAATACAGGTGGACAAGAGTGTTCCCAGCATCCAGGATTTCTAGTTATATAACAGAAGAAAAGATCGTGCCTATTATAATAAAAGATTGTAATCCATGAAATTTTTTTAAATAATATTTTTTAATATTTATTTTTGAAAGTATAATTACTTATGATTATTTTAAAGTTATTTATAGTTCTACTATTGTTTTGGCCAATACCACGCTATATAGAAAATCGCACACCAAGGCAGTTTACTTAATGAAATCTCAAGTTGAGGATGAGATTTTAAATTAAAATTCTCAACCACTCTTTTATTTAGTTTTCTCCGACTGTCCTCACCAGTTGCTTATAGCTTACCCAGCTTTCCTCCTCCCTTCTCATGGTCCCCACCATTTTTTTCCCGTTTGCTGGCCGCCTACCCTCTCTCCATCCTTTAGTGGCCTTGCTGGCCGCCTACCCTCTCTCCATCCTTTAGTGGCCTCCCCTCCCCTGTCCCTCCATTAGGTGGCCCCCAACCTATTTCTCCATCCTTTTCATGCCTTCCATCCATTTTTCATCATTTCTTATAAATATTATTTAAATAATTTTTTTATTTAAATATTATTTATTTTATATTATATTTTAATTTTTATTAAAATATTATTATAATTAGTAGATAAGATTATTAAATTAATTTTTGTGCATATAAGAAATAAGATTTTGATAGATATAAGTTATTTTTTATGATTAAAATTAGTTTTCTAGTTATGTGCATTAATTATATTTCGTTGATAGCAAGCCTAATTTATTGTAGTGATTAAACATATAGTGAAAAATGGGAGAAACTATCATGATATGTTCTATTAATGATTCTATGGTTAACGAACTATATGGCATTGAATACAGTTAGGGACCACAAAAGGCTATTAGAATGAAATATGAAGAGTTACCCAGGATGTTTTTGTACAGTTCACATGTATTGAGGATGTTTCTTTGCATTTTGCATATGTGGCGGATGACATGATCCACCATGGATCCTCGTATGATAGAAGAGAGTATATAATCGATGGAATCACCCAAGAGGCTGTCGCCCAGGTTGAGCATTCGATAATGGACCAAGAGGGGCCGAGTCAGCCCACTATTAAATATCATTGGAGGCAACCTGAATGGAGGAAGAGACAGCCACCATGTAGAACTTAAGATATATATTTTAGGACTTTCTTTATATGGTATATTTATGTATTTATTTTATTTTATATTTATTTTCTATCATGGTTTGTGTTAACACAGAATCTGATCATCGTCGAAATTGGCTGGAGCGAAGGTGGACGAGGTCACCGCTGAGATCTGCAAAATAAAGTCTCATCTGGAGCCAGTGGAGGGTGGCTCCAGCAGGACCCTCCGACGATCAAGTCAGTTCTGGCCAACAGGAATGAAGTGCTCGGGAATGATTTTCGCAGAGCTTAGAGAAGAAGAGGAGAGCTTAGAGATCAGAGATTAGATGTTAGAGTTAGCATATCCGGAGGATCTTTTTATATGCCGAGCTTGATTGATGTTGGTGGCCATATCGTCCGACTGCGAGTCGCTCGGGGCCGTACAGAGGGGAAGACATTGTCAGATGGATAGTGACGGCCATGTTGATGGGTCGTGGACTGCATGGGGCTGATTACGGAGAGAGTGGTATCGTCAGTAGTGGTGGCCATGTCGTCCGATCACGTCGCCTATAGTAGACTGATGGCGATAGTTCGTCCAGATTTGATAGTCATGGCTCTGAGAAAGCGGACATTGATCGGTGGGCTTTGGTGTGTATCCATTTCAGAAAAGTTTGGACCCCAAGAAGAGTTCAATCGAGGGAAGCTCGGAAGGAGTTCGGCCAGACGAATAAGGAGAGAGCTCAGCTCTCGTGGGAGTCCGACTGAAGCTCGACCGCTGGAGAGTTCGACCGATTGAAGGACTTTGGCTAAGGTCCGACCGTTGGGAGTCTGAAGAAACTTGGCCACTGATCAGTTTGGCTTTTACAAGAATTCGACTGAAGCTCGGCTACTAAGGAGCTCGGTCAGGGTGCAACCGCTGAGGAGTTCGGCCAGGGGGCTCGGAGGAAGTTCAGCTAAGGCCCGATCGTTGGGAGTCCGAAGGAGCTCGGCAGCAGAGCAGTTCGGCTAAAGTCCGATCGCTGGGAGTTCGAAGGAGCTCGATCGCTAAGCAGTTCGGTCGGCTGTAGGAGTTCGGCCAAGAACCGCCCGCTGAAGCTCTTCCATGGCTACCGGCCACATCAGACTAGACACCGAACTGAACTTCGACAGGAGCGGGGTTTATCCCCAATAATAGTCTTCCCACTCCCGACTTCGAAACTTGAAGGAAGGGAGTGCAGAAAAGACGACTGCTAAAGTTCTCTTTCGAACTCTGTGCTGGTTCAGATCGAAGCTCAGGGGAAGATCTCATCTTCAGATAAAGTTGGTGTTGAAATTGAAGCCCGAAAGAGATCTCATCTCGAGATGAGGTTGATACGGGTGCTCAAAAGAGATTTGATCTATAGCTGGGGCTGACGCGGTCGCTCGGAAGAGATCTTTTTTCTGATCGAGATTGGCTCGGACACTCGAGAGAGATCTTATCTCTGGTCGAGGTTATCTCGAGCGCTCTGGCTGAGGTTGTCGCGGACCCTTAAGGGAGATCTTATCTCCTATGGTCGAGGTTGTCTCGGACACTCTGGCTGAAGTTGTCTCCGATCTTATCTCTGACCAAGGTTGTCTCGATCGCTCGGATCGAGATTATCGTGGACCCTTGGGGGAGATCTTATCTCCTACGATCGAGGTTGATGCGGATGCTCGGAGGAGATCTTATCTCCTATCAAGGTTGATGGAGATCCTATCTCCTATAGACTTCGGAGCTCGAACTTGGACTTTGCTCGCGTTAGGATGAGATTCTCCTCCTATTCCTAATAGGCTATGGGGGCACGTTTGGACCATCATCCGTCTTCTCCATCTCGTCTAAGGTGAATGAGGCCTTCGATTTGCTCGCGTTAGGACGAGATTCTCCTCCTATTTCTAACGGACTATGGAGGTACTACGGACCATCGTCCGTGCCTCTCCCTCCATCTCGTCTAAGGTGAATGAGGCCTTCGACTTTGCTCGTGTTAGGATGAGGTTCTCCTCCTGTTCCTAACGGGCTGTGGGAGCACATTTGGATTGTCGTCCGTCTCCCCCCATCTCGTCTAAGATGAACGAGGCCTTCGACTTTGCTCGCGTTAGGACGAGATTCTCCTCCTGTTCTTAATGGGCTGTGGGGGCACATGCGGACCGTCGTCCGTGCCTCTCCCTCCGTCTCGTCTAAGGTGAACGAGGCCTTCGACTTTGCTTGCGTTAGGATGAGGTTCTCCTTCTATTCCTAATGGACTATGGGGGCACATACGGACCATCGTCCGCACCTCTCCCCCCATCTCGTCTAAGGTGAACGAGGCCTTCGACTTTGCTCGCATTAGGACGAGGTTCTTCTCCTGTTCCTAACGGGCTGTGGGGGCACATTCAGACCATCGTCCGTCTCCCCCCATCTCGTCTAAGGTGAACGAGGTCTTCTACTTTGCTTGCGTTAGGACGAGGTTCTCCTCCTATTCCTAATGAGCTGTAAGGGTACATTCGAACCGTCGTCCATCTCCCTCCGTCTCGTCTAAGGTGAACGAGGCATTCGACTTTGCTCGCGTTAGAATAAGGTTCTCCTCCTATTCCTAACGGGCCACTTTCGCTCATTTCTTTCCGATCATCATATAGTTTTTGTATCCAAAAATAATATTGTTGAATGAGAAGAATTTTACCGAGGGAAAGTTACTGGCAGCACATCCCCATTTCAGGGTCGTGGGAGTGTTGTTCCTCCGGGTTTCCTTGGGCAGCAAGGCCCGTCCGGACGACCTCCTCTATCTCATGCTGGCTTCCTCAATTTGGAGCATGCTTCTCTTGGCTTTGACGCTGGGGGATGATGAATCGCCGATGTACCAAGCTCCGCCCGGGGGTGATGTTGATGATGCCGTGAGGTGGCCGACCTTCTTATTTCTGGTTACGGCAACGCCGTTGGCCGATCCTTTCCTACTTTAGGCTGGCGTCGGAGGAATTTACCCAACCATCCCTTTTTGACGAGCTCCTCAATTTTGTCTCGAAGTTGAATGCATTCCTCAGCGTTGTGACCGTGGTCGCGACGGTAGAGGTAGTACTTGCTTCGATCGCACTTGTTTGGGGGAGGCCGTAATCCTTCCGATCTTGGCAGCTGGCTGTTAACTTCGGTGAGAATTCGAGTTAGAGGAGCGGGGCGTAGTTGCGGAATCTTTCGGGAGGAGGACTTCTTCACGCCCTTCTGTCGGAACTTTCTTGGTGATGAGCTCAAGAAATTCAGGCCTTGCTTGCGCTGGGGAGGTCGTGAGCGTGGCCGAACTTTCTGCGAAATCTTCTGCGAAAGAACTTCATGCTTCTTAGTCAGAACTTCCTTGACGACGAGCTCGCGGGAGAGCTCGGCCTGACTTGCCCGAGCTTCATTCCCCTTTCTGTGAATTCTTTGTAGAGGCTTTCTTGAAGACATACTTGAAGGAGAGTTCGGCCTCGTTTGCGCTGGGGTGGTCGTGAGCGCGGCCGAACTTTATTCCACCTCCTGTGAAATCTTCGTAGGAGGTTTCCTTGATGACATATACTCGAGGGGGAGTTCGGCCTTACTTGCGCCGAACTTCATTCCATCCTCTTTGTGAAATCTTCTATGGGAGAACTTTTGCTTTCCGTTTCTTCTTTCTAAGGATGATTGATATACCCAAATGCCCTTTCTTAAGGTCGATTCCTCGCATCCCCATGGCGGGTTCGCTGGCAAAGTCTTCGCCGAAGGTTGTCGCACGGTCTGCATCATCTCAACGGGATGGGAGCAGATGGATCTGGCGCGGAGGCTATCGATCGTCGAGTCGAAGCTCTTCTGGGAGGCATTTTCTCTTCGGAAGAGAACTCTAAAGAGGAAGAAGAGATATCTCCAAAGAGAGAAGAGAGAAATCATCGCCGAGCACTCCTTTAAGAACAAGGGAACCTCGAAAGTTCAAGCCCTTCCTCTAGCGTCAATCTGTTAATGCAGAATCTGGTCGTCACTAGAATCGGCTGGAGCGAAGGTGGATGAGGTCGCCGTCGGGACCTACAAAATAAAGTTCCATCGGGAGTCGGTGGGGGGTGGCTCCGGTAGGACCCTCCGACGATCAAGTCAGCTCTGGCCAACAGGAATGGAGTGCTCGAGAATGATTTCCGCAGAGCTTAGAGAAGAGGAGGAGAGCTTAGAGATCAGAGATTAGAGGTTAGAGTTAGCGTATCTGGAGGATCCTTTTTATATGCCGAGCTTGATTGATGTTGGTGGCCATATCATCCGACCGTGGCCCACTCGGGGCCGTACGGAGGGGAAGGCGTTGTCAGGCTGATAGTGATGGCCATGTTGATGGGTCGTAGGCCGCATGGGGCTGATTACGGAGAGAGTGGTGTCGTCAGTAGTAGTGGCCATGTCATCTGATCACGTCGTCTGTGGCAGACTGATGGCGATAGTTCATCCAGATTTGATAGCCGTGGCTCTAAGAAAGCGGGCATTGATTGGTGGACTTCAGTGTGTATCCATTCCAAAAAAAGTTCGGACCCCAAGAGAAGTTCGGCCGAGGAAAGCTCGGAAGGAGTTCGGCCAGACGAATATGGAGAGAGCTCGGCTCTCGCGGGAGTCCGACTGAAGCTCGGCCGCTGGAGAGTTTGGTCGGTTGAAGGACTTCGGCTAAGGTCCGACCGTTGGAAATCCGAAGAAACTCGGTTGCTGATCAGTTTGGCTCTTGCGGAAATCCGACTGAAGCTCGGTCGTTAAGAAGCTCGATCAGGGTGCAACCGCTGAGGAGTTCGATCAGGGCGCAACCGCTGAGGAGTTTGGCTACGGCGCAACCGCTGAGGAGTTTGGCCAAAGGGTTCGGAGGAAGTTTGGCTAAGGCCCGGCCATTGGAAGTCCGAAGAAGCTCGGTAGTAGAGCAGTTCGGCTGAAGTTCGACCGTTGAGAGTCCAAAGGAGTTCGGCCACTAAGCAGTTCGGTCGGCTGTAGGAGTTCGGCCAAGATCCATCCGTTGAAGCTCTTTTATGGCTACCGACCGTATCAGATTGGGCACCGAACTGGACTTCAGCAGGAGCAAAATTTATCTCCAACAATTTGTATAAAACATCTTTGCATTAATCCAACTTATTTTGTATTCATCTATTTGTAAATTTTTTAACTTGTTGGGCTATTGGATTGAGCTTGTGCAGCTGGTTTCAAATTTCAACTATCTCACTGGTTTTAAAAAATAATTTCATAATAATTATTAAATATAAAATAATTTTTGCAGCTACCTTCATGATTTTTTTAATATATCCATACTTTCAACTTATAAATATAATGGTCTTCAAGTTCAGTATTAAATTTATTTATAATTTTAATTAATTATAAATTTTTTTAAAATCTCCGATTCAACCTGAGACTTCTTCAGATGAGATTTCAATATATCAGTTACGGCATATCATAGCAAAGAAAAGTCTCAGATTGAGCCTAACATTTTAACTTTTAAGAAGCCTCATGTTGAACTTGAGATTCCAATATGCTAGAAATCTCATCTTTAACTTAAGTTTTTAGGCGCTACAAGGACTAAAAAATTACAGATAGAACCTACAATTTCTTGTATGGCATCTTACTGGCCAAAGTAATGATAGATTCATAAATAAATTTAAAATAATTATACTTTTAAAAATAAATATTAAAAATATTATTTTAGAAAAAACTCGTAATCAGTGGCTATTCCCCATTTGTAATTGAGAAAAAGTCTTATTATTAAAGTATGATGGCGTGTCAACTGGAATAATTGGTAATGATGATAACCAGCTCGGGGATCTCGACGACGAAACATCGACATGAAATTTTCAGAGGAAAAAAAAAACTGCACATGGAACGTTCTTAGCTTTAATACTTGTTTTGTTGGTCGTCCAATACAGTCACGGAGCGCAAGAGGACAGGGAGGGCCACTGCTTACCTTAAAATAATTTTAAAATATTTATTATTTATAAATATAATATTTTTTTAATATTTTAATCTCATGCATTTTACAAATCCATTAATTTAAAAAAAAAATTATATAATTAATTTATATATTAATTTTTTTATTAATAATAATATTTTTTAAAAAGATATTTGTTTATTTATTCTTTAACTTTTTATTTATTCTTTAATCTTTAATATAAAAAAGATTATTAAGATTTTTATTTAATTAAAATTATTTTATAGATGGCAAAAGATAATATTTTTTTACCTATCTTTATTTATACATAAAATCAAATACTTATTAATATTTTTATCATATTTTAATTATATATATTTTTATTTTATTATTTATTATAAAATATTTTATTTAAAAATATTATTAATAAATTATTACTATCTTTTCAATATTTGATGTCAGGCTCCATCACTAATCCAATATAACAATATTTGAATCTTATATAATCTGGTTGCATATTTTTTATTTAAAAATAAGATGATTATAAATTTAAATATTTAGAAATATATCAGTGAAGAATTCAATTTGCAATTTTTAAGATTTATAGACCGAGGTACAGGCATTTTTATAAAAATTTTACAATCAAAAAATATGATAAAATTCAACTCTTTGCCACAATTGATAAGTAGTTGAGCTTGATTTAGATCCCCTTTCATTGGATGTAGGATTGCCTATTAGATCTAGTGGGATAAAATATGGATTGGATTAGATATAAAATAAATCAAAATTTATCCATCCAAATCCGATATATTTATTAAATAGATTAAAAATTTTAAATTTAAATTAAATATTTTATTAAATAGATAATGTAATCTATTTTAGATTTAAAATATATTAAATAAATTAAATAATCAAATATCACCATTAGCTAGCTAAATGTTGCAACCATAGGAGAGATGCAATGGGATGAGAGTTTTCAAAATAAAGGGTTTGGATTGTATTTTTTATGCAAAAATATGATTGATCATTTTTCATGATGTCAATTATTGGATTACATCTCTAAATATTTTAAAATATTTTTATATCTTTTTTTATTTATCTATATAGATCTTAAAATAGATATTGCATAATTTAATAGTTGGGGTTGTGAAAGAAGCAAATTATTTTTCATATAAAAAATGTGGCTGGATTTCTAAAGTAGAATAATAAAAAAAATTTAGGGCACCTGGGTTCATGGAAGACACATGTCTATGTCCATGATATATATATATATATATATATATATATATATATATATATATATATATATATATATTAGCATTTATTTTTATGTGAAAGTTTCGAAATTTACAATAAAATGCACACAAATATTATATCTATCCTCATTAATCCCTTTATCATCTATATAACCAAAAAAAAAATCTCTTTACCATATGGCTCCATTAAGCCTTACACAAAGCCTAAACCCTCCTATTTATTACACTAATTGATTGTAAAATAAAACCTCTTGAGCAATCGAGGGCTCTCATTAATTGTGAAGTAAAATCTTTCAAACCACATAAAATTTCGATGAAGATAAAGCAATACAGTTAAAATAAATAAATAAATAAATAAAAATAGAATGAGTAGTTTGATACTAACTAAATAAAAGGATAAAATGAAGTTTTTGAGCAAATATTGTTTTTCATAATCAATCCGAGATGCTCAATGATAAGGTAGAGGAGAAAAGAGGGGGACACAATTGCGGGTAGGACCTATGGTCTAGAGTGATGGCTATCGTAGAATAGTGGTGGTCACTGCATTCATAGCCATCCTTTCCCTCCATTTTTCTATTCTCACTGATTTGGAGGCTTCTTTCTTACGTGTAATAATAATATAAAGCATGAGAAAACTACCAGAAATTGGTAAGGATAGGAGTGAGCTTTTATTTTTTTCGAGGGAGATATGGGGACTCGACCCCACTGTTGTAGATGTTATCCCAACAGATGTTATCCCGCACTAGAGTCTACGAGCATTGGTAGCATTAATTGGGCTAATAGATGTATAATGGTTTTAATTTGTTTTGTTGCTTTTTTTTTTTAGAAATATGATGATTTTATTCGTTTCCGATCATGAATTTTTGCATGTTTAAAAAGCTTGAAAATTTGAATTGTAATGAAAGTTTTATTAGCTAATAAAGTAGTTAGTTTGTTGGCATAGAGAAAATAGACTCAAATAATTCTCTCCATAATATGTTGTTCTAGTTCTCATCGAAACGTTCATGGTTCTATTAAGACGGTCTTAAATTTTCATTCTTCCATCTTTTAGCATTCTCAAGACAAAAATATTATATTTTTGTTGATAAGAGTTGATTTCTTCAGGACATTCATTTGGATTGCTTAATAAAAGCTTGAGACTGAGAGATGGAAAAATGATAGCACATAGTTCAATAAAAGAACCTCTAAAAGTTAGAGATTTAAACTTTCTATAGCATCTACTTGCTAGAAAGTGTACAAATTCATCTATTTGGATGCGGTGGTTTGTATGAGCACTATTATACTATGTGCAGAATTTGTAATGAAAAAAGTTTTTGGCACAAGTTGTTGGATTTTTAGCATATATGAGGTATATATGAGGTACCATAATTGATGAATATATCTGATGCTGAGACGTCGTAACTGAAAGATAATAGGAGAATGTATTAATAGGTCATGCACTTTTATGCATTCTTTTTATTTGGATTAAATAAGGCTGGCAAAATATAATTCGATCCACCAATTTGACTCTTGTTCAATCCATCATAAATAGATTTAAATTTAAACTAAATAAATTTAGATTATAAATAGATCGACCTATTTAATTTATTTAATATTTAAATTAAATTTAAATTTTAGATGATAGATATCCGATCCATTTAATCCATTTAATATTTAAATTAAGTTGAGTCAGATAACCTATTTAACCCATTTAACTTATTTAACCCATTTAAGATCTGTTTAATCTATTTAAAACTTGATTAATCTATTTTTGATCCATTTAATCCGATCTATTTAACCTCTTTAACCCATTTAATCTGCTTAACCTAATTTAATCTATTTAATAAATAGATTAAATGGGTCAGATTGAATTATCTATTTAATAAAAAGATTAGATTTATATTTAAATTTTTAAATTATTTAATAAATAAATTAAATTTAGATTAATGATTTTTTGATCTGACTTGCATTTATCTGATTCATATCCAAAAAGACTCGCATCCAATTGCCACCCCTAGGATTAAGTAGGTACTTTCCTTAGCATTATCTAAAAGTGTAACGTATTTTCAATTTAGAGAGGGAGAGATCCACCCATATATATTTTGATTTTGATGCTTTATATTATTAATTTAACTATACAATGTATTTGTTTCATTATTTAGCCAATTATTTGAATATATTATGAGAACTTTAACATCATATTGACTTAACTTATTTTATTGATGTACTTTTTTTTAAAATATTATTATATATAAAATTTCTTTTGCTTATGAACTGAAAGTATCACATAATAATTTTATTTAATAATATAAAAAATATTTTCTACTGAGTGTTGGGCAGGTTACACTCGTGCCTACTGCATTATATATTATCATATGAAAAAAGTACCATACAAATGAATAAATCAAAGATAACTTATTTAAGATAAAACTTTATGAGTTTAGGAATGAGATAAGAAACAATATATCTCAGGAAACACAATCATGAATCTAAAAATAATATATATATATATATATATATATATATATATATATATATATATATATAATTTATAATTTAAAATAAAAAAAAATTAATTTTAGTTAAAAAATTAAAAAAAAATATTTATTTAATAAAAAAATATTAAATTATTATAAGCTAACAAATACCATAAAAATGCTTGAAGATAAAGGGATATAACTTAGAAATATTATCGTGTGGTTTTTTATATTTCTCTAAGAGCCTAAAAAATATCAACTAATTTTATCGAGGCTCATTGGGTGAATTTTTTTTTTGAAAATTGTTGGAAAAAAATTTTATTCCTACCGAAGTCTAATTTGATGCTCAGTTTAATGCAACAAGTAGCCACGGAAGAGCTTCAGTGGATGGATCTTAATCGAACTCTTAGGGTCGGTCGAACTGCTCAGTGGTTGGATCTTAGCCGAACTCTCCAGCGGTCGAGCTTCTTCAAACTCCCAATGGTTGATCTCCTCAGCAGTCGTCCCTCGGCCAAACTCCTCAAGCGGCCGTCTCTTCGACCGACTGAGCTCCTTCGGACTCCCAACGGCCAAACTCCTCGGCAATCATCTCTCGGCCGAACTCCTCAAGCGGCCGTTCCTTCAACCGATCGAGCTCCTTCGGACTCCCAACGGCTGAACTCCTTCCGAGCTTTCCCTTGGCTGAACTTTCTTAAAATCGATATATGTCGAAGTTCATCGATCAATGTCTGCTTTCTGAGAGCCATGGCTATTAAAGCTGGACGAACGATCACCGTCAGTCTGTCACAGGCAAGGCTACAGCGGCTCCATCGGACCTCGAGCAGCCCACCACTGTCGGATGGCATGGCTGTCGCTTTCGATCTGACGACACCATCCTCTTTGCATCAAACCCGGTGCAGTCTCGAGCGACCCGCCATCAGATAGCTGCAGCTATCACCATCAAGCTCCACCTATAAAAAAGATCCTCCAGATACGCTATCCCCTAATCGCTAACCTCTGATCTCTAAGCTCTAAGCTCTCCTCTTCTTCTCTAAGCTCAGCGAAACTCATTCCCGAGCACTCCATTCCTGTTGGCCAGAGCTGACTTGATCGTCGGAGGATCCTGCCGGAGCCACCCTCCACCAGCTCTGGATGGGACTTTATTTTGCAGGTCCCCAACGGCGACCTCATCGACCTCTACTCCAGCGGATTCCGACGACGACCAGATTCTACGTCAATAAATTGACGCTAGAAGGTGGGTATGAACCTCCGAGGTTTTCTTATTCTTAAAGGAGTGCTTGACGATGATTTTTCTCTTTCCTCTTTGGAGATCTCTCTTCTTCCTCACTAAAGTTCTTTTTCGAAGAGAAAATGCCTCCCAAGAGAGCTTCGACTCGACAATCGTTGGCCTGCGCGTCAGGTCCATTTGCTCCCATTTCAGCCCTGGCAGCCCAGGTTCCACACAAAGCCACCACATATGTGGAGCAGTTCAACCTACTGATTGGGTTCGTGGCTCCGCCGAGATGATGCTGGCCGTGTGACAACCCCCGGTAGAGATTTTGTTAGCAAATCCGTCATGAGGATGCGAGAAACTGGCCTTAAGGAAGAGCATTCGGGCATACCAATCGCCCTAAGAAAGGATAAATGGAGAGCAGAAGTTCTCTCGCATCATCGGAATGAAGTTCGGCGGAAGCAAGGTCGAACTCTACCTTAAGGCTCATCATCAAAATGAAGTTCAATGCAAGCGAGGCCAAACTCCCCCTCAAAGCTCATCATTGGAATGAAGTTCAGTGCTCCCTCTCGAGTATGACTCCAAGGAAGCCCCGACAAAGGGCATGAAGTTCTCCCGCAGAAGGTTCCACAGGAAGTTTGGCCGTGTCTACGACCTTCCCTCACAAGCGAGGCCGAACTCTCTTCAAAGCTCATCATCAAGGAAGCCTCGACAAAGGGGCATGAAGTTCTCCCACGGAAGGAAAGCGGAATGAAGATCGGCGCAAGCGAGGCCGAACTCCCCCTCTAGCTAAGGAAGCCCTAACAAAAGGGCGTGAAGTTCTCCCGTGGAAGGTTTCGCGGGAAAGCAGAAATGAACTTCGGCGCAAGCGAGGCCAAACTCCCCCTCGAAGCTCATCATCGGAATGAAGTTCGGCGGAAGCAAGGCCAAACTCCCCCTCAAAGCTCATCATCGGAATGAAGTTTGGCGCAAGCGAGGCTGAACTCCCTCTCAAGCATGACTCTAAGGAAGCCCCGATAAAGGGACATGAAGTTCTCCCGTGGAAGGTTTCGCGGGAAAGTGGAATGAACTTCGACGCAAGTGAGGCCGAACTCTCTCTCGAAGCTCATCATCGGAATGAAGTTCGACAGAAGCAAGGCCGAACTCTCCCTCAAAGCTCGTCATCGGAATGAAGTTCGACGCAAGCGAGGCCGAACTTCCTCTCGAGTATGACTCCAAGGAAGCTCCGACAAAGGAGCATGAAGTTTTCCCGCAGAAGGTTCCATAGGAAGTTCGGCCGCGCTCACGACCTCCCCAGCGCAAGCAAGGCCCGAACTTTTCAAGCTCGCCACCGAGGAAGCCCCGACAGAAGGGCGCGAAAAAGTCCTCCTCCTGAAAGGTTCCATGACTATGCCCCCCTCGACGCCCCTCGAACTCGAATTCTCATGGAGGTTAACAAAGAGCTGCCAAGGCCATAAGGACTACGATCTCCCCCAAACATGCGCGATCAAAGCAAGCAATGTTCCTACCATCGCGACCACGGCCACGACACTGAGAAATGCATTCAGCTCTGAGATAAAATTGAGGAGCTCATCAGAAAGGAGCGACCGAGTAAATTCCTCCGACGCCAGCCTGAAGCAGAAGATCGGCAAAGGCTGCTGCCGTAACCAGAAACGACAAAGTCGGCCGTCTCACGGCGTCATCAACATTACCCTAGGGAGGAGCTTGGTACATCGGTGATTCATCATCTCTCAGCAACAAAGCCAAGAGAAGCTTTCTCCAAATTGAGAAGGCCAGGTCATCCGGCCCGGGCCTCGCTGCCCAAGGAAATTCGGAGGAACAACGCCCCCACGACCCTGAAACGGGGATGTGCTGCCAGTAACTCTCCCTCGATAAAATTCTCCCCCAACAAATAATATTGTTTCTGAGTGCAAAAACTATGTGATGACAGAAAAGAAGCAGTCGATAGTTGCCGTGTTAGGAATAGGAGGAGAACCTCATGCTAACATGAGCAGGTCAAAGATCTTCAACCTCGGCCAGAGATAAGATCTCTTTCGAGTGATCGATGATAACCTCGGCCAGAGATAAGATCTCTCCCGAGCGAAGGCCTCATTCACAAAGAACGAACGGGGGGAGAGGCGCGGACGACGATCCGAATGTGCCCCTACAGCCCGTTAGAAACAGGAGGAGAACCTCGTCATAATGCGAGCAAAGTTGAAGGCCTCGTTCACCTTAGACGAGATGGGGGGAGACGAACGACGGTCCAAATGTGCCCCCACAGCCTTAGGAACAGGAGGAGAACCTCATCCTAATGCGAGCAAAGTCGAAGGCCTCGTTTACAAAGGACGAGACGGAGGGAGAGGCATGGACGATGGTCCGTATGTGCCCCCACAACCCATTAGGAACAGGAGGAGAATCTCGTCTAACGCAAGAAAAAGTTGAAGGCCTCGTTCACCTTAGACGAGACGGGGGGAGATGGACGATGGTCCGAATGTGCCCCTACAGCCCGTTAGGAATAGGAGGAGAACCTCGTCCTAACGTGAGCAAAGTCAAAAGCCTCATTCACAAAGGACGAGATGGAGGAAGAGGCACGGACGATGGTCCATATGTGCCCCCACAGCCCGTTAGGAATAGGAGGAGAACCTCGTCCTAATGCGAGCAAAGTCGAAGGCCTCGTTCACCTTAGACGAGATGGGGGGAGACGGACGATGGTCCGAATGTGCCCCCATAGTCCTTTAGGAATAGGAGGAGAACCTCGTCCTAATGCGAGCGCCCGCATCAACCTCGGTCGCAAGAGATAAGATCTCTCCCGAGCGATCGAGCCAACCTCGGCCAAAGATAAGATCTCTTCCGAGCGACCGCGACAACCTCGGCTAGAGATAAGATCTCTTACCTCGGCCAGAGATAAGATCATTTCCGAGCGACCGAGCCAATCTCGGCTAGAGATTGGATCTCTCCCGAGCGCCCGTGTTGACCTCGGCTATAGGAGAGATCTCCTCCGAGTCAGCCTCGACTATAGGAGACAATGTCGCCCCCGATGAGCTCAACCTCCAATCTCGATCGCAGGAGACGAGGCCTACCTCAACCTCTGTTGGAGATGGGATCTCCCCCGGGCCTCAACTTTAGCTGGAGATGAGATCTCCCCCGAGCTTTGACCTGAACCAGCACGGAGCCCAGAAGAAGACTTCGGCAGTCGCCTTTTCTGCACTCCCTTCCTTCGAGTTTCGAACTCGGAAGTGGGGGGCTACTGTTGGGGATAAACCCCGCTCCTTCCGAAGTCTAGTTCGATGCTCAGCCTAATGCAATCAATAGCCATGGAAGAGCTTCAGTGGACGGGTCTTAGCCGAACTCTTAGGGCCGACCGAACTGCTCAGCGGCCGGGTCTAAGCCAAACTCCCCAACGGTCGAGCTCCTTTGGACTCCCAGCGGCCGAACTCCTCAAGCGGCCGTCCCTCGGCCGAACTCCTCAAGCGGCCGTCCTTTCAGCCGGTCGAGCTCCTTCGAACTTCCAACGGCCAAACTCCTCGACAGTCGTCCCCCGGCCGAACTCCTCAAGCAGCTGTCCCTTCAGCCGACCGAGCTCCTTCGGACTCCCAGCGACTGAACTCCTCAGCGACCGAACTCCTTCCGAGCTTCCCCTTGGCCGAACTCCCCTGGAATCGATATATGCCAAAGTCCATCGATCAATGCCTACTTTCTGGAAGCCATGGCTATTAAAGCTGGACGAACGGTCACCGTCAGTCTGCCACAGGCGAGGCTACAGCGGCTCCGCCAGACCTCGAGCGGCCCACCACTATCGGACGGAATGGCTGTCGCTTTTGACTTGACAACACCATCCTCTCCGCATCAAACCTGGTGCAGCCTCGAGCAACCCGCCATCAGATAGCTGCAGCTGTCACCATCAAGCTCCGCCTATAAAAAGGACCCTCCAAATACGCTATCCTCTAATCGCTAACCTATGATTTCTAAGCTCTAATCTCTCCTCTTCTTCTCTAAGCTTAGTGGAACTCATTTTCGAGCACTTCATTTATGTTGGTCAGAGCTGACTTGATTGTCGGAGGGTCCTGCCGGAGCCATCCCCCACCGGCACGGACGAGACTTTATTTTGCAGATCCCCGACGGCGACCTCATCGACCTCCACTCCAGCGGATTCCGACGACTGCATCAACAAAAATATATTACGTGCATCTAAAATAATTTTATTTTTTTAATATGCTTCAAATAAATATATAAAATATAAATATATTTTATATAAAATATATTATATACTATAAAATTAGTTATTTTTTAAAAAAAATCCCGCGTACTGCGCGGATTATACGCTAGTTTTCGGTATTTTTTATGCCGTTATAAATAAAACCAGCGAGAGATATTAGATAAGCCCACTTAACATCACACGGACAGGCCATTGCATGACACTACCCTTCCGAAGTCTACGGCCAGTCCGCAGCTCCGACTCTCTTTGGGATCCCCCATTATCCCCTCGACTTCTACTCCATCTCTCTCCTCGTGAGAGACCAACGGAGAAGAACAAACGCACGTAATTATCCTCCTTTCCCCTCTTTCTCTTTTCTATTTTTGCCATTATTTTTTTCTTCTTTTGGTTTCTTGCTATCAGTTCTTGGTGAAATGATGGATCCTCTTAGGGTTTGTGATCGGTCTAGGGCAGTAAAGGATTGGAATCTTTTGTTCAAATTCTTGACCTCCAGTACTAATTTTGGTTCTGGTATGGTTTTGAACTGAAGCTTCGGTTCAGATCTGGGAGGATTAGGGTTGTCGGGATCTCTTAATGCAGAGGCCGACTCGGCATCTGGAGCGGTCGGGGACCATGACGAGGGAGAAGCGCAGGCTGGATGCCGGTGACGGGGACGAGTCGCATCCTGAGTCGAAGCGGCCAAAGGTTCCGGCACTCGCGAGGTAAGAGAAATCGGGGGTCAGCATGCACGTGGTGTGTGATTTGTCTGGGGATTTGATTACGCTCTGCTTCTCGAATAATTGGACACTGTTTGAAGTGAACTGCTAGTTTATTTTCTTGAATTCTTTGCATTTTTTTTAAAAATTTTGAAAGAAAACGTGATTTCTGCAACATAGGCTAGTAGGAGAACTGAAGTGTAATTAGACGAAATATTTGGTGGCTTTTGTATTCTGGATCAATAGATCATTCTAAGAGATTTTGTAGATGGCAAGATTTGTTAGGATCGTTCCAGGGTCAGTACGATGTATATATTTTTTAATTTATTAATTGCAACATGTTTTCTTCTTTTTTTTTAAAAAAACTATTTTCAGACTATACTTCAGCATGTTTGCATGGTTATGTTCAACTATTGTCCGGATTATGTTGTGTGTACATTGCGCTCGCCTAGTACCTTTGCTAGATTGCCCGTGGCCATTAGAAGCTAAAGTGGAAGCTTATTGTTTGAGGCTTTGTCATCCATGATACTAGATAAAATAATTTCGGCCCGATGTTTTACCCAGCAGGTGGTTAGTCCGTGAAATCAGATGAGTATCATCAGTGAGAAAAGTTCCAAGAGAATTCCTTTATCTCATTTTCCCTGTAGGATGAGAATAAATATGCATATATTTTTTTAAATATTTTGCCATTGCCAATTAGTCTTAGCTTAGTCGATCAGCTTCCATCTCTAAAGTGCTCTTTTATAGAGATGCAGAAGTTGAACCAGCCACCCCACCATCTTTCTTAGAAAAACTTGTTATATATCTCTGGTCAGCAGGATGGTTTAGCTGCGATACTAGTTGCTAGTTCAGTCCAAAACCATTTAGTGTTTAGGCTTAGTCCTATATTTAGTCTATAACTGTTTCAGGTTTGGACACAATATGAGCAGAGCACCTTGGATTGGCCAAGGTGCCTTATGCCTGTTGTATAAGGTATGTCATGCCCAGGAACAAGGTTGTGTTTCCATTCCATTGGCCACCAAAATGCAGAAGTGAACCACTGCAAATGAGCAGGATATCAAGACCTTTAACATCATTGTTGAACTAATGTCTGAAAGATGGGGTTTGGGAGAATGAAGTTAGAACAAAGGAAAATGCTGAGTATGTAAGGGTGGAGAGCGAAAAGCCAAAGTTTGGTATGGTAGACGTGGATTTATAAGAAGTCAAAGTTAGGGAGGTTTGTAAGCTGAGAGGTGATGTTTGCAAGGAAAAGACCCAGGTTTTTATGAAGATGGGGAAGGAAAAGAGGTTTTTTGCTTGCCACTCTTATCCTACTCTTTCTTCTCAACATTGTCTTCATTGTCCTAACCTTCTGATTTCAAAGCATCACATGCAATAATGATGCTACAGATTTTGACATTTGGCTCATTTTTTTCACGCACTGTGTTGTTTGTGTGAATAAGGAATCATGCCAGTCTTTAGTCTTCTCATTCATGCACATGTCTTACATGTGGCGACATGAAAGTACATTTCTTTGTGCTTCACACATACTGTTCATCTATTCATAGTTACAGTTTTTTTCCACCCTAATTTTGTTAGTGTAAAAAACATGTTATGCATGGAGGAAGGCCATTATCTTGTGTATTATATATTCAGGTTCTTGACCACAATATTGTAAAATAAACTGATTTTTTCATGAAGATACCTTGGGAGAACATTCAAAAGATCAGCAACATTGTACATTCAGAATTGTAGTTGGCTATTTATCTTTAGTATTTGCTTATTTGCATCCCTTTTCAATGTTTTGCTAGTATTTATACTAAATCATGTTCTTGATGCCGGCGCACAGTTTACTCATCACCATTGAAATTGTGTGTTATTATTGATTATTCACATACTTTAAATCATTGACCTTCTTATATAGGAGCACTATAGGAGTTAGTTGTCTTCTCTCTTTTGCATCAAATATTCCATTTCATGGTTGCCACTCTCTTGTCTACATAGTCACAACAAATTAGATGACAAGTTTACTTGGGATCAACGGGCCCCATATAAAGAGCTTGTATAAGTTCTGCATTGATTTATTCTTTTGAATCCCTTCCCTTTATAATAGCTAATCTTTTCTATTTGGTGTTGACATATCAAGATAGGTGCAAGCAACATGTTAGTTATTTAGAGAAGGGCCATGGAGATCAAGCAGAGAAGAAGAATATGCATGAGACATTAGTGATCATTGGCTATAGTTTTCATAGGATGCTGAAGGAAGTTCATGGAATTTAGCTTTTCTTTTATGCATTGTTCTATATTTTATCATCATCTGAAAATATTTAAAACCTTCTAGCTATATCCTCAGCTTGATTGTGCTCTCTTTCTGCTTTTGTATTTTAGATCTTATCTTACTGAGCTTTTCTTTTCCCCCAACAAAAGATGAAATCACCACTTGACACATCTTGTTTATTGACATGTCACTTGTGCAGTGTGATTGTTGAAGCTCTCAAGGTGGATAGCCTGCAAAAACTTTGTTCATCATTGGAGCCAATTCTTCGTAGAGTTGTAAGCTTAATCATATATCCCATGGCACTATTTTCTTTAGTTCATGCATATGCTAACACACTTCTATTATTGCTTGTATCTATAAACTATCAACTCGTTATGCTCGCAGAACAATATAAACCATTAATAAAGTTGTTAGTTTGACAACATTTACTTTTCTTCTCCACATTATATGGATGTTTTGACTTAAGATATTGTGCACCATAGTTGATTGCACACAAGAATTGTTCTTGGGTTTTATTTCTGATCAAAGCATGAATCATAGAGGTACCAATCTTCATAATTTTAATCATGCTTTTATGTGATCATAAAAGCATGATCAGAATCATAACCATAATCATAATCATCTATCCTTTTTCCAACTATTTGGTCCCGACTTTATGGAAACTCATTCACCAAGTATTCCTATCTAGGACCACCTTTGATGTTATTTCAAGTTTGCTCATATCCTTACAATCTCCATCGTAATTTAGGTCTTTCTCTTCCTTTCTTATAATGTTTATCATAAACTAAGGTACCTCCCTTTATAGGAGCTTTCTCAGATCTCTATTATACATGTTCATGCTATCTCAATCAATTTTTCATCACTTTTTTCTTAATTTGTGTAACTTCTACAGCTCTGCCAATGTATTAATTTTTTAACCTATCTTTCTTAGTTTTACATATCCATCTTAACACTTTTATTTCTGCCCCACTCAATTTATTATCATGTACTTTCTTTCCCAACACTCTAAGATATACAATATTGTAGGCCTTATTGTTTAGACTGCCATAATAATTTCCTTTAAGTCTCCAAAGATATGTGCTTATCACATAATATTCCAAATTCATATCTCCACTTCATCCAACCATCTCTAATTATATACATATATCTTCATCTCTCTCCATTATTTTCTATAATAGATTCTAAATAATGAAATCGGTCACTCTATGATCTCTTCTGCGTATGTGTGCATGTCCATTTTCTTTAAATTTTCATTCTATATTACTATGTCTTTGTTCTATTAATTAAGCTTTGATCCTCTAATGTTTTCTTCCATAATTTCAATTTTGTATTTAATCTACTTCTTTTCATCTATCAATACTATATCTAATGCAATTAACATACACTATGGTTTATTTTCCTAAATATTAGATGTGAGTTCATCCATAATTCAAAAAGTTATAAGCTTTGTTTTCATCCTTGAGACAAGCTTATTGTGTCTGAAAAAACACTTTATTGTTCTACTTGTTAATGCCCCAGCACACGTGTTCTCAATTATTTCAAATCCTTGTTATTTCATCGTATGAGATTTTTGGTCCACTTCTATCCCTTCCATTCATTCTATATGTATCAAATCACTCATTTATACTCGTGTATCCCTCATTCTATATCATACATGTTCCAAATATTTATGTAGTCTCTCAATTTGTTCGTAATTGGTGCTACCTTCACCTTCTTTCGAACGACTTCATTTCTTATTCTATATATTTTTTAATTATCACACATTCATCTCAGCATTCTCATTTTGGCCTTCTGACTACCCAACATTCTATGCCAAAAATCATAGCTGGTCTTGTAATTGTTTTGTAAAATTTTCTCTTCAACTTGGCAGATCTTCCGTGATCTTAAATATCCCAATTGTACTTCTCTGTTTCATCTACCTTGCTTTAATCCTATGGATAGCATTCTCTTTAATCTCCTCTTATGAATAATTGATGCCACATACTGAAAATAGTCGGTTAAGAACATGATCCTTACATTTCACTCCACCTTCATCTATATGTCTACTTTTAATAGAAGTGCATTCTATTTATTTCATCTTGGTTCTATTCAACCTAAAATCTTGGATTTTAACATAATTATAAATTTATAATTAATGCTGATATTAGTTTTATTAACCAAGACTATAACCTCAACAGATAGCATGAACCAAGGAATATCATTCTACATATGACTTGTAACCTCATTCATAACTAGCGGCCGAAGGTAAAGACTTAGAGTAGATTGCTGGTGCAAACTCGTTTTGATTAGAAACTCACAAGTATTATCACAAGTAGTTCTTACACTTGTAAAAGCTTCTCTTTTTGTAACACCTGCCCAAAGATTTCTTTGGGAACTCTATCATCGTTTTCTCTAGATCGGTAAAAGCTATAGGAAGATTTTGTTTCTTTTCTTTAGACTTCTCCATTGACCTTCAAAGAAGAAAAACATCTTCTATAGATGACCTTCCTAGCATAAAATTAAATTGATTTTTGTTGGGGATAAACCCCGCTTCCGCCGAAGTCCAGTCTGGTACTTAGTCTAATGCAGCTGGTAATCACGGAAAAGCTTCGATCAGAAATTCTTTTCCCAGCAACTGAGCTTCCCCCAGTGGTTGAGCTCATTCAGTAGCTGAACTCCTCCAACTGGACTTCGAATTTAATCGAACTTTCCCAGCGGCCGAACTCCTTCCGGATTTCTCCTTCAGTCGGACTTCTACGGAAGTCGAACTCTTTCTGTACTCCTTCAGTCGGGCTTCTACGGGAGCCGAACTTCTTTCGGATTCCTCTAGCAATCGGGTTTCTACGAGAGTCGAACTTCTTCCGGACTCCTTCAGTCGGACTTCTACGGGAGCTAAACTTCTTTCGGATTCCTCCAGCAGTCGGGCTTCTACGGGAGCCGAACTCCTTCCGAACTCCTTCAGTCGAGCTTCTATGGGAGCCAAACTCCTTTCGGATTCCTCCAGTCGGGCTTCTATGGGAGCCGAATTTTTTTCGGATTCCTTCTTCAGTCGGGCTTCTACGGGAGTTGAACTCCTTCCGGATTTCTCCAGCAGTCGGGCTTCCATGGGAGTCGAACTTTTTTTCGGACTCCTTTAGTTGGGATTCTATGGGAGCCAAACTCCTTCCGTTTTTCTCCTTCAGTCGGACTTCTACGGGAGCCGAATTCCTTCCGGACTCCTCCAGCAGTTGGGCTTCTACGGGAGCCAAACTCCTTTCGGACTCTTTCAGTCGGGCTTCTACGGGAGTCGAACTCTTTTCGGACTCCTCCAGTAGTCGGGCTTCTACGAAAGCCGAATTTCTTCCGAATTTCTCCTTCAGTCGGACTTTTATGGGAGCCGAACTCCTTCCATTTTTATCCTTCAGTCGGGCTTCTACGGGAGCTGAACTCCTTCCGAATTTCTCCAGCAGTCGGGCTTCTACTGGAGCCGAACTCCTTTCGGATTTCTTCGGCAGTCGGGCTTCTACGGGAGCCGAACTCCTGAACTCCTTCAGTCGGACTTCTACGGAAGCCGAACTCCTTCCGAATTCCTTCTTTAGTCGGGCTTTTACGGGAGCCGAATTTCTTTCGGATTTTCCTTTCAGTCAGGCTTTTACGGGAGTCGAACTCTTTCCATTTTCCTCCTTCAATCAGGCTTTTACGGAAGCCGAACTCCTTCAGTCGGGCTTCTACGCGAGCCGAACTTCTTTCGGATTTCTCCTTCAGTCGGACTTTTACGGGAGCCAAACTTTTTTCGGATTCCTCTTTTAGTCGGACTTCTACAGAAGCCGAACTCCTTCAGATGGATTCCTACAGGCGATCCCACTACTGAACGGTTATAATTATCATTTATTCAGACAATTACGATTGTCATTTATCAGGATGATTACAATTGGCATTTATCAGGACGGTTATGATGGTCATTTATCAGGACAGTTACAACAAGCTCCATCTATAAAAAGGGACCATCCAGATACATTTTCTGTAAGCTTTCTTTTCCTTTCTGAAATTCTGTCGAACTTCTCTTTGAGCACTTTATTTCTATTGGTCAGAAGAGCTAACTTGATCATTGGAGGGTCCTATCGGAGTTACCACCACCAACTCCGGACGGAACTTTGTTTTGCAGGTCATCGACGGCGACCTCATCTTCCTCGACTCCAGCTTGATTCGGCGTCAACCAAATTCTGCACCAACAGAATTGGCACTAGAGGAAGGGCCTCTGTTCCTTAGGTTCCTTTGATCTTAAAGGAGTGTTCAGCAGCAATCTCTCTTCTTTCTCTCTAGAGTTCTTTCAAAAAAAAATGCCTTCCAAGAAAGTTTCGACCCGGCGATCAACGGCCTCTGCATCCTGACTAGATACATCCATTCCAGCTTCGGTAACTCAAGCTCCACCTGCAGCCATGGTGGATGCGGAGCAGTTCAACCTGCTGGTCCAGCAGGTTCGTGGCCTCGTGGAGGCGATGCAGGCCATACATCGGTAGGCTCCGGTACCAGTTCGATTGGAGCAAGCTTCTTCGGAGCCCCATGGTCCGATTTGGGAACGGTCGACCTCGGCTATCCGACCTTTCATCTCCGAAAAGGGGAAGCAGAGGATGGAAGACCCATGCTCGGATCACGACTCGACTCAGGGGGAAGCTTCGCGCCCGTTCCATCAGAAAACTCTGGAGATCAACGATCGTGAAGATCTCCTGGATCAAAGGCTCTTAGAAATGAGCCGACGAATCGAAGAGCTCCGTCATACTCCCTCCTCACACGGTAATGATATTCGTACCGATCCTCCTTTTTCTCAGAGGATCATGCAGGAACCAATCCCATTGAACTTCAAGCTCTCGCAGTTCGAGAGTTACGACGGAACCTCCGATCCGGTCGATCATCTGGAAGCCTTTCGGACAATGATGTTGCTCCACGGTGTGTCAGACGCTATTTTATGTCGGATTTTTTCGTCCACCCTCAAGGGAGCCGTCAGGAACTGGTACTCGACACTTAAGTCGGGTACCATCTTTTTCTTTGACCAGATGAGCCATCAGTTCGCAGTTCACTTTGTCAGCAGCCGACGTCCGCACCGAGGTTCGGATTTCTTAATGAACATCAAGCAGGAGGGAAAATCTATCTGGGCTTATGTCATCCGGTTTAGTGTCGCTGCATTGGAGGTTCGGAACCTGGACCAATCGATTGCTATGGCCGCACTCAAGAGCGGCCTTTAGAAGAATGATTTGCTATTCTTCCTGGAGAAGAAGTACCTCAGGGACTTTGCTGATCTGCTAGCTCGGACTGAAGGTTACGTCTGAGCTGAAGAGGCCTTCAAGGCTAGGGACGAGAAGCCTTTGGTAAGCGACGAATCGACGAGCCGGGCGGATCCGCCGAGGAAGGAAAGCTGAGCGAAGCTAGGCTGCGCTTCTGAACTCCCTCTGAGCGAAAACAAGTCCGAACCTCCCGAGCTCGGAGGCAGGAAAGCCCGAATAGAAGGGTGCGGTGAGATTCTCCCCAACGAAGATTTCATAACTACGTCCCCTTCAATGCTCCAAAAACTCAAGTGCTGATGGAAATCAGGGAGCAACTGTCGAGGTCGGAAAGGATGCGCTCTTATCCCAGCAAGCGCAATGCTAACAAATTCTACCTTTATCATCGTGATCATGGTCACGATACTGAGGAGTGTATCCAACTCCAGGATGAGATCGAGGAGCTCATCAGGTGAGGCAGATTAGGCTGATTTCTGCGGCGACGGTTTGAAGGGCGGGAAGATCGGCCGAGGGCATTGCTGCAGCCTGAGCCACCAAGGAAGGAGGATCAATAAGGAGATCAACCGCCTCTCGACATCATCAATACGATCTCGAGAGGACTTCGACAAGGAGAGGCCAGCGGATCAGAGAGATCGGTGAAGAGACGGAGGACTGAAGAACCCATAATCTTCACTGAGGTAGATGCTCAGGAGGTCCAATTTTCCCATAACGATGCGGTTGTAATCTCTTTAAACATTGTCGAATACGATGTACGCCGCATTTTAGTAGATAATAAAAACTCGGTCGACGTATTATTTTATGATGCCTTCTCGAAAATGTCCTTACTCAATAATCACTTGGGGCCTATGAACTTTCCGTTGATAGGCTTCATTGGCAATGCCGTACCAATTGAGGGCATAATAACTTTGGCCGTGACTGCGAGGCAACGTCCGAAACTGGCTAAGGCACAGGTCGACTTTTTAGTCGTAAGAACTTCGTCCGCCTATAATGCTATTCTTGGTCGATCTAGTCAAATGCACTTCGGACAGTGGTATCAACTTATTATTTGAAGATAAAGTTTTCGACGAGTTATGGGATCGGAGAGGTCAGGGGAGATCAAGCTCTGGTAAGGCCCTGCTACTCAATCGCCATGCATAAGGAAGAACAGTCCGACCCTTATCCTGTTGACGGGCTGGATGTCTGCGACGACCTTACAGAGGAGCGGGGCGAGCCTATGGAGGACCTCGTATCTGTGCCTTTGAACGATGGAAATGCGGAGCACGCTGTACAGATCGGCTCCAACTTAGGAGACGAGGTTCGGGAGCAATTCGTCACCTTCCTCAGGAAGAACGCGGACGTCTTTGCCCGGGCCCCAATGGATATGCCAGGAATTGATGCTGAAGTTATGAAACATCGACTGTCCATTGATCCGAAGTATCGGTCGATAAAAGAGAAACTACGCAGCCACGCCTCGGAGAGGCAAAAAGCAATTGCGGAAGTAGGCAAGCTCCTCAAAGCTGGGTTCATTCGGAAAGTCGACTATCCGACCTGGGTCTCAAATGTGGTCCTCGTCAAAAAGACAAACAACAAGTGGAGGATGTGTATAGACTTCAAAAAGCTGAACAAAGCTTGCCCAAAGGACAGCTACCCTCTTCCCAGGATTGATCAATTGATAGACGCAATCTCAGGCCAGAGCTCCTCACCTTCATGGACACCTTCTCCGGCTATAATCAGATACGGATGGCATCAAAGGATGAGGAGAAAACTGCTTTTGTTACTAACCGTGGTCTTTACTGTTACAGAGTTATGCCCTTTGGGCTCAAGAATGCAGAGGCAACGTACTAGCGCTTGGTCAATAAAATCTTCAAGGAGCAGTTCGGTCGTAATATGGAAGTGTATGTGGATGACATGCTCGTCAAAAGCCGAGCTTCTATAAATCATATTGTCGACCTTGAAGAGACCTTCAGTGCACTCAGGAAGCATAAGATGAAGCTGAACCCGACCAAGTACGCCTTTGGTGTGACCTCTGGAAAATTTCTGAGGTTTATGATGTCGAGGCGCGAGATTGAAGCAAATCTCGAGAAAATCTGAGCCATTCAAGAGATGACTGCTCCAAAGACAATCAAAAAAGTTCAGCGCTTGATTGAAAAAGTGGCATCCCTAAATCGCTTCGTTTCGAGATCGGTCGAGCGATGCATGCCCTTCTTCTAAGTTCTCAAGCAACCAAAGAATTTTTGCTGGACGATGGAGTGCCAACGAACATTTGAGGAGCTCAAAAACTACCTCGGCTCACCTCCACTGCTGGTAAAGCCCGAATTTGAAAAAGAATTGTTCTTGTACCTAGCGGTCTCTCCGACGGACTTAGTAGCAGTCCTGATCAAGGAGGAAGCGAAGATACAGTGGTCAGTCTACTACATAAGCCGAGTCTTAAGGGATGCAGAGATCAGGTATTTTAAGCTGGAGAAATTGGTTTACTCTCTTCTAATTGCTGTCAGGAGGCTCTGACCTTACTTCTAGGGGCACACTATAACGGTCCTCATGGATCAACCAATAAAGACAGTCCTTCAGCGAATGGACGCTTTTGGGAGAATCACAAAATGGGCAATCGAGCTCACGGAATTCGATATCAATTATTGACCTTGGCCATTGATCAAAGCTCAGATATTAGCAGATTTTATAGTAGAGTGTACCATTTCCGACGATGCCGAGCTTGAGCAGAACGAGATCGGCGCTCTGCTGTCGCAACCGAACCTCCCTGAAGAGACAGTCGATCTTTTCGAAGGTTTTTGGGCTCTGTACGTGGATGGTTTGTCTAATTTTACTGTAGCGGGTGCGGGGTTGGTCTTAGTCAGTTCCGAGGGAGTCGTCGTCGAGTATGCACTGCGCTTCGAAATCCCTGCGACTAATAATGGGGCCGAGTATGAAGCGTTGATCGTCGGGTTAAAAATTGCAAAAGAATTAAGAGTAGATCGGCTTCAAGTCTACAGCGATTCCTAATTAGTGGTCGGCCAAGTTAGTGGCAGCTATGAAGCGCGAGAGAAAAGTATGATGAAATACCTTGAGAAAGTAAAAGACTTGACTCCGGCCTTCAGCTGTTTCGGCATTCGATAGATTCTGAGAGTAGAAAATATAAGAGCCGACCTCCTCTCTAAATTGGCTACTTCAGCTCCAGTCGAACTGTCCAAAGAAGTATTTTTTGAGATCCTGAAGTGCCCAAGCTCAGAGGAATCGTAGGTCGTTTTGCAGACAGAACTCGAGCCGAGCTGGATCAACCCGTTGGTTGCCTACCTCATGACTCGAAAGAAGCTCGAAAATTCAAGAATCAAGCCTTTTGGTACGTTTTGTATGAGGATAGGTTATATAAGAGATCGTATTCGCTGCCGCTGTTGAGATGTCTCCGACCTTCAGAAGTCGATTTTGCATTATGAGAAGTGCATGAGGGAATCTGTGGAAGTCATGTAGGAGCCAGGTCTCTGTCGCAAAAGCTACTTCGGCAAGGGCACTATTAGCCGACCTTATACCATGATTTCATGGAGTACGTCAGGAAATGTGACCGCTGTTAGAAGAATGCGAGCATACGAAGGTGGCCGGCCTCCGAGCTTACTCCGTAAGTGCATCCTGGCCATTTGCGTAGTGGGGAATGGACATACTTGGCTCTTTCTCGACGGCATCCGGGCAACGAAAGTTTTTTCTGGTCGCGATCGACTACTTCACCAAATGGATCGAAGCCGAACCTTTAGCCAAAATTACCGAGGCTAAGGTACAAGACTTCGTCTGGAAGTCAATAGTCTGTTGATTCGGTTTGCCTCGAACCCTTATAATCGATAATGGGCGACAATTCGCTGGGACGAGATTCGCCGAATTCTGCGAAGACCTAAATATCTTCCACCACTTTACATCGGTAGCTCTCCCATAGGCAAATGGAGAAGCTGAAGTGACCAACCGAATTCTGCTGCAAGGCATCAAGACAAGGCTCGACAGAGCAAAGGAGGCTTGGGTGGACGAACTTTACCACGTCCTCTGGGCATACCGAACTATTCAAAGGCTGCCAACTAGAAAAGCACCATTCGTCTTGGCCTTTGGAACAGAGGCAGTCATCCTAATTGAACTTAAGCTCCCGTCAGCACGGATCGTAGCTTTTAACGAGTAACACAATCCACAGGACCTCAGAGTCAACCTCGATCTGCTGGAAGAAAAAAGGAAGAAAGCCCAGCTTCGAATGGCGGCCTACAGACGAAAGATGGTTCGGTACTATAACTCCAGAGTCAGAAGTAAAACATTCAGAGTGGGGGACTTAGTGCTTCGGCGAGTCGCCATCTCTCAATCTCAGAGCCAGGAGAAGCTTGCCCCAAATTGGGAAGGTCCGTATGAGGTGGTGGAGGTCGTCTGGTCCGAAACTTATCGTCTGAAGGAGCTCGGAGGAACAATGCTCTCAGGATCTTGAAACTCAGAAAACCTGAGGATGTACTATCAGTAATTTTTCTGCAATAAAACTCCATTTCAACATTATTGTTTCTTGGTGCAAAAATAATATGATGACAGAAAAGAAGCAATTAGAAGTGGCCGTGTTAGGAACAGGAGGAGGATCTCGTCCTAACGTGAGCAAAGTCAAAGGTCTCGTTCATTTTAGACGAGATAGGGGAGAGGTCCTAACAATGGCCCTTTTGTGCCCCCACAGCTCGTTAGGAACAGAAGGAGAACCTTGTCCTAACGTGAGTAAAGTCAAAGATTTTGTTCATTCTAGACGAGATGGAGGGAGAGGTCCTAACAATGATCCTTATGTACCCCCATAGTCCGTTAGGAATAGGAGAAGAATCTCGTCCTAACGTGAGCAAAATCGAAGACCTCATTCATTTTAAACGAGATGGGGGGAGGCTCTAACAACGGCCCTTATGTGTCCCCATAGTCCGTTAGGAACAGGAGGAGAATTTCGTCCTAACGTGAGCAAAGTCGAAGACCTCGTTCATTTTAGACGAGAGGAGGGAGAGGCCCTAACAACGGCCCTTATGTGCCCCCACAGCAAAGTCGAAGGCCTTATTCATTTTAGACTAGAGGAGGGAGAGGTCCTAACAATGGTCCTTATGTGCCGCCACAATCCGTTAGGAACAGGAGGAGAACCTCGTTCTAATGTGAGCAAAATCGAAGACCTCGTTCATTTTAGACGAAATGGAGGGAGAGGCCCTGACAACGGTCCTTATGTGCCCCCACAGTCCGTTAGGAACAGGAGGAAAATCTCGTCCTAACGTGAGCAAAGTCGAAGATCTCGTTTATTTTAGACGAGATGGAGGAGAAGTCCTGACAACGGCTCTTATGTTCTCTCACAGTCCGTTAGGAATAGGAGGAGAACCTCATCCTAATGTGAGCAAAGTCGAAGGATTCGTTATGTTTAGACGAGGTGAGAGGAGAGGCCCCAACAACAGTTCTATTGTGCCTGAGCCTTAACTTCGACGTCAACCTTGGCTGGAGATAAGATCTTCTCCGAACTTCAACTTGAACTGGCACAGAGCCCTGAAGAGGACTTCGACAGTCGTCCTTTTTGAACTCCCTTTTAGTTTCGAACTCGGAAGTAGGGGGACTATTATTGGGGATAAACCCCGCTCCTATCGAAGTCCAGTCTGGTATTTAGCCTAATGCAGCTGGTAATCATGGAAAAGCTTCGATCGAAAATTCTTTCCTCAGCAGCCGAGCTTCCCCTAGCGGTCGAACTCATTCAGTGGCTGAACTCCTCCAGTTGGACTCCGAACCCAATCGAACTTCTCCAACGGTCGAACTCCTCCCAGATTCCTCCTTCAATTGGGCTTCTACGGGAGCCGAACTCTTTCCGAATTCCTTCAATCGGGCTTCTATGGGAGCTGAACTCCTTCTGGATTCCTTCAATCGGGCTTCTATGGGAGTCGAACTCCTTCCGGACTCTTTCAGTCGGGCTTCTATGGAAGCCGAACTCCTTCCGGACTCCTTCAGTCGGGCTTCTATGGGAGCCGAACTCTTTCCGGATTTTTTTCAGCAGTCGGACTTCTACGGAAGCCGAACTCCTTCCGGACTCCTTCAGTCGGACTTCTATGGGAGCCGAATTTTCTTTCGGATTTCTCCTCCAGTTGGACTTCTGCGAGAGTCAAATTTTTTCCGAATTCCTCCTTCAGTCGAGCTTCTATGGGAGCTGAACTCCTTTCGGATTTCTCCTCTAGCCGAACTTCTACGGAAGCCGAATTTTTTTCAAATTTCTCCTTCAGTCGGACTTCTACGGGAGTCGAACTCCTTCCGAATTCCTCCAGTAGTCGGGGCTTCTATACGGGAGCTGAACTCTTTCCGGACTCCTTCAATCGGACTTCTATGGGAGCCGAACTCCTTTCGTTTTTCTCCTTCAGTCGAGCTTCTACAGGAGCCGAACTCCTTCCAGACTCCTCTAGCAGTCGGATTTCTACGGGAGCCGAATTCCTTTCGGATTTCTCCAGCAGTCGGGCTTCTACGAGAGCCGAACTTCTTTCAGACTCCTTCAGTCGGGCTTCTACGGGAGCCGAACTCCTTTCGGATTCCTTCAGTCGGGCTTCTACGGGAGCCGAACTCCTTCCGGACTCCAATAGTCGGGCTTCTACGGAAGCCGAATTTCTTTCGGATTCTTTCTTCAAGTCGGACTTCTACGGGAGTCGAACTTCTTTCGTTTTCCTCCTTCAGTCGGGCTTCTACGGAAGTCGAACTCCTTCCGGACTCCTCCAGCAGTCGGGCTTCTACGGGAGCCAAACTTCTTCTTTCGGATTCCTTTAGCAGTTGGGCTTTTACGGGAGCCGAACTCCTTCCGGACTCCTTCAGTCGGGCTTCTACGGAAGTCGAACTCCTTCCGGACTCCTCCAGTAGTCGGACTTCTATGGGAGCCGAACTCCTTCCGGACTCCTTCAGTCGGGCTTCTACGGGAGCCGAACTCCTTCCGGATTCCTCCTCCAGTCGGGCTTCTATGGAAGCAGAATTTTTTCCGAATTCCTCCTTCAGTCGGGCTTCTACGGGAGCTGAACTCCTTCCATTTTCCTCCTTCAGTTGGGCTTTTACGGGAGCCGAACTCCTTCCGGACTCTTTCAATCGGGCTTCTACGCGAGTCGAACTCCTTCTGGATTCCTCCTTCAGTCAGACTTCTATGGGAGCCGAACTTCTTCCGGATTCTTCCTTCAGTCGGGCTTCTATGAAAGTCGAACTCCTCCTTCAGTCGGGCTTCTAGGAAAGCCGAACTCCTTCCGGACTGTTCCTTAAGACGGATTTTTACAGGCAATCTCACTACTGAACGGTTACAATTATCATTTATTAGGATAATTACGATTATCATTTATCAGGACGATCATGATTGTCATTTATCAGGACGAATACGATTGGCATTTATTAGGACGGTTACGACGGTTACAACAAGCTCCGTCTATAAAAAGGAACTCTCCAGATACGTTTTCTCTAAGTTTTCTTTCTTTCCGAAACTCTGTCGAACTCTCTAAGCATTCCATTTCTATTGGCCAGAAGAGCTAACTTGACCATCGGAGGGTCCTACCGGAGTCACCACCACCAACTCCGGACGGGATTTTATTTTGTAGGTCACCGACGGCGACTTCGTCTTCTTCGACTCTAACTCTGGCGTCAACCAAATTCTGCACCAACAGTTTTCTAATACTTTTGCATCACACCTCAATTTATATTCAGTCACCTGCTCTTAAAGTTTCATTGTATGGCTCGAGTTTGATACCACATCATCTAAAACATTTTTTAATATCATCGTTGTTCTTATCAATCAATACTATAATGCGCTTCCACCATTCATCAAAAGAGGGTGCAACATGAAGACTTCCTAGGGGTTGTCCATCCTAGTACCGCTCTCACCCGTCTCAGTGTTTCTCAGTTTCCAATATATGCTTCTCTAATTAGTCCATGGGACTTAAGGTGTTCAATAAGGAATATTGAATAGGACATAATCGCAATCGACCTCACATGTCTTCTCTCCATTCCTAAATAACTGTTGGATGATCTTGCTTATATTATCGTTTCCATTCCTTGTTATTTTTCTATTAGGGAGAGGTGTAGAGGTATGTATCACCAAAAGATATCATTTATCATTGGTCTTTTGATGCCATCAATGGCAAGCGTCCAACAAATCTGCATAACAACAAAGTGATATATCATTAGAGAGGTGCAAAGGAAACTTGCTCATGGGTGACAAGGATAAACAAGCCCAAGAGATTGGCCAATCTATCAAAACTTTTTGTTACAAAGTCCTAAAGATCATAAAAGAAAACTTGATCTGCAAGGTAAAAATAAATCATGATCCCTTTTGGTGTTTAGATATCAGATTAGGGTTAGCACTCAGGATAAGCTAGGGCTGGATTGTGGCCCTTTAGACAAGTTAGTTCTTGACCAAGGTGGGCTGACGAAGGGGCATGATGCCAGTCTTTAGAAACATCTTAAGACTCATGAATCTGAGTAGCATTCAGTTTGCACTAAGAACAGCTTGCACAACCTCATTAAGTTTGGGTGCATTGGGAAAGACAACTTAGTTTTTGCCTTCCGTACCAGTTATATTATTATCCTTTCATGGATAACAGGAAACTTTCTGTAGTTGTTAAGGATAGATCGTTCTGAGCCGTCCGCTGTTTTCATTATGCTGCCCATAATATATATGGGTTTTAGTTGTTATTCAGCAAGGACAACAAATATTCTCTTGCAAAAAAAAGGATGATTGCATGCTTATCTTTTGTGGAGATGGATTAATTACCATGTATGATGCCTTTATGGACCAAGTTCGGGCACTTGAAAGTTGTCAACTTCTACCTTTGGGTCATATACAAAAGTTTGGTATCAGATACAAACTTATCTTGTGGAACTCCATGTGGTATATGATCATGAAGAAAATGTATTATATATGTAATCCTGCCTTTTCTATTTTTTATGGGTGCTTGCACCTTCATCGTCTCATGTTTTTTCCTTCTTCATTGTTTATTTTTTAAGGATGTAAAGTTATTTAGTTCATGGCTTCATGCCATCAGATATATTTCACCTGCAATTAGCCCTATGGCTGCTAGGTGTACTGCTGCTCATAACCTTGTTTTTTCTTTTTCTAGCAAATCTCACACCTTCAGCATGTTATGAAGTAACTTACTAGCACCAAAGCACCAACTGCATTTTATCCATGCTTTATGCCCTGCATAGATCTTGGATGGACAAGTCACTAGGTGATCATTGTACAAAGCTCTTCAAACTTAGGAATTCGTGCACATCTATATTTGGTCCCTCTCTCTACTCATGGAAAAGAAAGGCCATGGAGGCTCCTATAAATTCTTTGATTAAAGGGAGAATGAGGAGAGAGATAACATTATCCCTTGTAGTCTCTAGTTGATTGTGTTACTATTTGGCTGTGTTCAAGAAGAGCCTAGCAGTTGGAGTAAGTTATGCATGATATTGTCATGTTGAGTTAATGATTTTGCTTGATGAACTAAGCCAATAAGAACTCTTCTCCAGTGAGGACCTGTCGTCTTGTTTATCAAAAGAATAAAGTCTTAGAGTGGCAGAGGAGCTTGAATGGAGGGAGAGTAACATGAGCTTAAAATCATAGTTCGGAGGGAGGAATTCTAATGACATTGGGAGTGGGCATGTTGTTGTTTGTGGCTTCTAAAGAGAGAAAGGGGGCACAAGTGAAACCTGATACCCAAAAGAGTAATGACTAATGGTTTAGATGTGAAGAACAATGTAGGATCAAGATCGTGCTTTAGATGGAGTAATTCTACTAAAATAGTGGTTGGTGATATCTTTATGGCTTATAGAGAGAAATAGGGCCTCAAAGAGCCCCAACACCGAGTCCCAATGGAAGAGGGGAAGCATCTTGGTTTTGCCTTAATTTGTGGTAAATTGTAGGTTTTGCTTGGAGCCATGGTTTAGGGAACCGACCCGAACCGCCCGGTTCGAGGTGTTCCGAACCGAATCGGCGCCCAACCGGCTCGGTTTGCACGTGAAAATCGGGACCCGGAGCAAAAAAATAAAAAAAAAAAAGGGAATCGCTTGGTTCAGTATGGTTCGGTACGGTATGGATCGGTACATCTTGGTTTAGTCTGGTTTGGCCTTTATTTTTGGGGGGTGGATGGATTTTTTTTTTTAAAATTTTTTATTATCAGTACAAACCGGTATGGTTTGGTACGGATCGGTACCGTACCATACCGATCAGCAGCCGGCATGGTGTCCGGTACTGGTATATAAAACCTTGCTTGGAACCTATCTATATAATATATTTATACAAACACAAATATGTGGTTTATGTCTGTGTCATCTGTTGTTGAAGCTGTATATTTGTTTATAAGCATTAGTGAGGTACTCTAAATCTTGTCCCTTGATGGAGGGTCACATAATGCTTTTATGATTAGATGTAGATAATCATTTATGGAACTCGTTATCCTGCTTTGCTAAGTTTTTGAAGAATTCTGTTTTAACCTTTTCATGCAGAATCATTGTTAATATTGTTAATTGTTCAAATCTGTATTTTGTTTTCTTAATCTTTTTATTTACATTCTTATAAACTTAATAAACCATAGCAGAAGATTCTTTTCATAATTTTTTATAATGGAAGAAAGTATGTAACATTAGATGATATACTCCTTATTGTATAATGAATACTAGAAACCCATGTTTGATAAAAGAAGGTTACTTCTTTTGGTTCCTTCTTAATTTGCATTCAATGTTAGTCTATAAGTTGGTACTGTAGTTCAAAAAGGCTATATTAAACCCCTGCACTTGGAATGAAGTATTTTTTCCATATTTTGCATAATCTATTATTTTAACAGGTGAGTTGTTACTTTTTGGCTTTTCAATTTATATATGGATTGCTTATTTATTGCTGCTACATGCTCTAATTAGGTTAGTGAAGAAGTGGAGCGTGCATTAGCAAAGCTGGGTCCTGCTAGGCATGGGGGAAGGTGCGGGATCATGACATTCACCATTCAAATGACTAACATTTGGACAATTACTTCTATCTCTCTGTCATGTAGTTAGCATGAACTTGCTTTTTTACATGTTATTTTCTGTACCATACTAATTGAAAATTCATGTTATTCTGTCTCTGCTCATTTTAACCATTCTTAGTTGGTTTTGTTGCTTTGTTTAAGTTTTAAAAAATCTCCTATAATGATGTGTCTATTCATACTTATGTAGTGTCAATAGTCTTTGCATGTTAGGTTGGTTCTCAAGAGTCTAAATTTGACATACAGTCTAGCTATATATTACTGATTCTTAATGATTTGCTAACAATATACTACAAGCAATGTAACTTATAGGTCCTGCATTGAGGAAGCATACAGACCTGGATATCAGCCAAGCCAGGCCACAACTTTGCATTGAGAACTGATAAGCTGGCAGAGGCTTGGACTTGAGTTGAATTTAATCAGTTTGAGCTTGACTTAATGGTTAAATTCCAGTCTTGAGAGTTGAGACAACCCTGGCTCGGTCCAGTCCTACCAGAACCAAAAGTAATGGATCTTGTTCCACCTTTTTTTCTTTTGGGGTTGTGGATTGGGGGTTAGATTCTTGAGCAAATAATTTGGGTACATGTTGTTAGAAATGATGATGTATGTCGGATTTGGACTCTTTGCTTCTAGCAGACGGTAAACTTGCAGAATGGACATTATAAGCACCCTAGGCCCCATTGGCTGAATCCCTGGAGGCTCTAGAGGTGTAAAAATTAATAGATAGTGACATTAGTGCTGCCAAATTTAATTGACAGCAGTGAACTTGCAATCCAATTCATGATGTTAGCATGGTGCCAGTCCCAACCCGTATCAAAATCCAACACTGGCATTGGAGTTGATGATTTGAAATTCATTGTCAAATTACCCCAGCTAGGACTTGTAAAAGATTCCAATAGTGCTCCATTGACTTCAAGAATGGGTATCAGTGAGCTAACCATCCAGTTGAAACTGATGGCAGCCTTCATGCTATTTGATTCAAATTAATGGCAGTTGTGGTGCCATCCAATTAATTTACCTGATGATGGAAATTAGCTTTTGGATTTTTTTTAAAAAATTTTTGCTAGTTCTCCTATTTTATTCCAAACTGTGGTTGATTAGTGAATTCCCCTTAGTTTCAGAGCCCTGGAGTAGTAAATAAAGATTTATTTGAAGTGTATTTGGTGTTTTCTTTTGTGTGGTGGATTTCACACAAGCTTTGGTGAATTTTGGAGCAGATTTGGTGGATTTAAGGAACATGTGATAGTTAGTTGGTGGATTTGGGGTGGTGCATGCCCATTTTCATAGAAGCTTGTGGATTTTGGTTGTCAATGAAGAGGTTTGATGGTGAATTATACCTACTAGTTGTCCTTTATCTCCAGTTCTAAATTTTAAAAAATTGCTTTAACATTTTTGATTCCAAGCGAGTTATAATTTAAGCTTTGGAATCCCTTTTGTCATTTGCACTCAAGCATTTGAAGTGTCCTCGTTCATAGCCAACCAACATTCAGCATCCACAACTCTAGCCTTAGAGCAGACATGCTTCTGTGATGCACCCTGATTTCATGCTGCACTGTTCAGGCCCAGCTTTGCCAAACAAGATTATGAAAGTGTGGGCTGGCAATGTTAATGAGAGAGTCGAGTGGGATAAGGGACAGGAGGAGGGGAGGTGTACAAGAGCTGGAGGAGGGGAATGGAGGGAAGATGGGTTTGGGTTTGTATCTTCTGCATGAAAGAATGATGCCCCTTCTTTCACAATGTCAACCATTGGATTGTGCAGTGTCCACTTTGAGAGCTGTGCAGGCAGATGGAAGAAAGAGATTGGAGTGCTTTGAAATCTGTGCAGGTGCAATCCGATGGTTGATGTCGTGAAAAAGATCAAGCATTCCTTCGCACAAAAGATACAACCTGAACTCGGGAGCAGATTGGTGCAGGTCTTGTAAATTAGGATCAAGAGCTTTTTAGTCATTCATACACGCACACACACACACTCACACACATAGATATTGATAGATGCATATGCATATCTATATATGTATACATCCACATACATACGTACATATACATACATACATATGTGCGTGCGTGCATGTCTATAGATATATATCGATGGATGGATCGATGGATGGATCGATAGATAGATTGATGGATGGATATACACACATCCATCCATCCATTCATCCATCGCATCATCCATCCATCCATCCATCCATCTGCATTTATTTAGTTCAGGTTGGGCTATATTAGCATTGTGTTAGTTTAGGATTCAGGTTGGGTTTGATCTGGATCTAACACAACCCCATCTTGGTTGAGTTGGCATTTTTGAGCCCAATGCCAACAGCTTAGCCTGAAAAACACAATCACTGGGGCAGGCCCAACTGACTGGCCTGCAATTCATATCTTGCCTCACCTAATTTTTAGGCTGGGTTGTGTGTGTTCGCTCAGGTAGGCAGGAGGCAAATGCCCAGGTTTAGAAGTCTGCATGAGTGCATGTGCTTATTTTTAGCATGTAATTTCCCGAAGCTTAAGGCCTGGTGCCTTAAGTGAATGAACCTTGAGACATGATTCTTATCTGTCTCTTTGATCATGGCTGCTTTTCGTAGATTACTAGAGAGAAAAATGTTATAGTTAAAACTTAAAACTTTTAGTCTTTAGACCTTGGAGCTGCTCTAAAACAGTACCTATATCTTTGTGTACAACTCCCTATCCTTATTTTATCAACTAATGTTTCTTACTTTTCACTATTTTGCATGCCATTCTATGTCATTGTTTATCACAGCAGCCTTCCTTTACCAGCAATCTGATGATAATACATTATACATCATGCTGATACTTTTTGTTTATTTATCAATTAAGATATGATGCTTAAAAATATTTATGCTAATTTCCCGTACCAAAGGAACCATAGAAGTTCCTCTCAGTAAAGCTAGTACCCTGTAAAGATTCTGAAACCTATCTTGTTCATAAACTTTATGCCTTTTTCTTGTTAAAGCCCATCTTGTTGCAGTTATAATCACACTAAACAGCTTTTAGAACATGCTGCAGTCATAATCATAGTTTAGATTCTATTGTAATTTATCACTTGCATAGTTACTGTTGAAGTAATAATAGGGAGTCCTGCTAAATGCCTGCTGACAAGGTGTCAAAGATCTATTTCTCACTTCTATTTGCAAGTATCCTATCCTATAAGCTCAGTGACTTTCGGATTTGAGTAGAAGTTTGGCTTTAAAACAAATGAATACTTTATGCTTATTGTCATTTGGAGAAACTTCACAAAGAGTTTCATAATATCATTAACATGAAGAGGAATGCAAGAGATTACTTGTATTCTAGAGGATAAGTGAAATTTCAGTAAGAAGCATCTTTATTCAATAATTGAGTTGGATGGTACATACATTCACCATATTTTACTCTAAGCCTCTACTTATGCACAATTGCATGTGCCCAACATGTATTGAGAAGGTAAGTGTAAAAAGATATTATGCCATGAGCATTGCTTTCTTGTCAATTGTGCATTTTATTTAGTTGATAACCTTGTGGAACAATATTCTTGAGTTGCATATATAACATGAAGTTTTTGGATTTAGCTTTCGTGTCCTGCTACTGTAGTTTCTGGTTCCCCCCACTTCATAGAAGGAGAGAGTGGAGAATTTGTCTAATTGTCTTATGTGACAAAAATGACAACTTTTCATGCATTTTATCCTGTGTTACATTCACAGTGACTGCTCATGTGGTTGGTTTTTCTACTTTGATAAATATGAGCATAGGGGTTTTAGTTATACTCTGTTCCTTAGCCAGCATCATCTCTTAGATAGTCCACCAGTTTTGGATTAATTTGAGGCCAGGTAGCCCCTAGTGAAGCGGCATCTATGAACATGCATGCATTTAAATTCTCAGGTAGCTGTTCTGGTTTTTGCCTAGAAGGATTCCATTAGTGTGATACATTGACAGCATATCAAAGAGAAGCTCTTTTTTTTTGGGGGGGGCGGGGGGGGTTCATCATTGTTTTGTTCTTCAGCAATCTTGGATTGACTTGATTTCTGTAACTTATCACACTATTCGTCAATGCTATAATCGCTGGTTTTTAACTATTCTATTTCAGTTTGCTAATTTCATCAAATATGCATGTAAAATATGTACCTTCTTAGAAATTTTACGGAGTATTATTCTAATTCTTAATGACCTGCAGATCTTCACCAAAGCGTATAGAAGGGCCTGATGGAAGAAACCTGCAGCTGCATTTCAGATCAAGGTTGTCTATGCCACTTTTTACGGGAGCAAAAGTTGAAGGAGAGCAGGGAGCTGCAATTCATGTTGTGTTGATTGATACAAATACTGGTCGTGTTGTAACATCAGGGCCAGAGTCATCAGCAAAACTAGATGTGGTTGTGCTTGAGGGTGATTTTAACAATGAAGATGATGATGGCTGGACTGAAGAAGAATTTGAAAGTTATGTAGTTAAAGAGCGTGAAGGAAAGAGACCACTTTTGACTGGTGACTTCCAGGTATCTTTGAAAGAAGGTGTGGGGACGCTTGGGGATCTTATCTTTACCGATAATTCTAGCTGGATACGAAGTAGAAAATTTAGGCTTGGTCTGAAGGTTGCATCAGGCTTCTGTGAGGGTATTCGTATCCGTGAGGCAAAAACAGAAGCTTTTACTGTGAAGGATCACCGAGGGGAATGTAGGTCTACTGCATGCCTTTGCAATTTAGTATCCTTTTTTTTGTACATATATCAAAATTCTGGTTTTCAAATGTCGTTACTTTCCATTGGTTACAGTATACAAGAAGCACTATCCACCTGCCCTAAAAGATGAGGTTTGGAGATTGGAAAAGATTGGCAAGGATGGTGCATTCCACAAAAAGTTAAATAAGAATGGAATCTTTACTGTTGAAGATTTTCTCCAGCTTGTTGTAAGGGATCCACAAAGATTGCGAAATGTAAGATTTCAAACATGATTGTTTGAAATAGAACCTTACGTTATCATTATTTGTTGTTTTGACAAAAATATTTTCTGACCACTGTAGATACTTGGAAGTGGCATGTCAAATAAGATGTGGGATAGCCTTGTGGAGCATGCCAAAACTTGTCTCTTAAGTGGAAAGTATTATATATACTATGCTGATGAAACAAGGAATGTTGGTGCAATCTTCAGTAATATTTATGAATTTAGCGGCTTGATTGCTGGAGAGCAGTTTTATTCGGCTGAATGTCTGACCGACAGCCAGAAGGTTGGTTTTATTTGCAATACTTTTATTTTTATCAGATCCTGCATGGTAGTTTTTACGAATCATCTATAATACATTTTCACGAGTTAAGTTTTTAATGTGAAAGTGTAATTCATATGATCTCTCAGCTGAGCTGATGGTTATGCTATGATGTATGGCTGAAATACTAAAAATACATGTGGCGAATGAAGCATATGATAATGTCGCACCCATGTGCCAAACATCAGAGGATAACTGCCTGCTTACATAATTTTGGTCGCATCCTGTGCTTGTAAAGTTGTAATATTTCACTTTCCCTGGTTACCTGTCCTCTATTTGCTCAAGACTAGTAAAATTGTTATAGCACCAGCAAATTTCTACTTGGTTACAGGATTCTTGTTATTTTCTGCTAGCAAATTATTGGAGCTAGAAGCATCAACATTGTATAGGAGCTACAGGCAGTAACATAGTTGAGTGGCTATTAAGTAACCATATCCTTTGTATATTTAGTCGCTTTTTGTGTATGGATAAACATCAAATATGATGAAATGCATTTGTCCTGGTGTAATAGGCACCAGGGTTAGACTTAGCATTGTTTTTAGCTGCTAATTTACCTTATCTGTTTCTTTAGGATTATACACCTGATCTAAAGAACATACTGCTTACATACATACATACATCCATATGTATATGCATATACGCTTACGTGCATGCGTATAGATACATGCATATACAAATGCGTGCATACAATGCATACATGCACCAACAGAAAGAAACAAATCTGAAATCTTAGACCATCTTTAAACATGGGTAGACTTCAAAGTTTCAGCTGTTGCATGCTCGGTTAAATTCCTTGTCCAGTTCATTTATAAGAAAAAGCTGTCAAGTTCAGCTGGTTTTATTTTTTGTGAAGTGCAGTAGATCCTGATATCCAAATGATATAAACAAAAGATAATGCGAGAAAACTGGTAAATGCTATCTTGCAGGTCTTTGCAGACACACTGGTGAAAAAGGCTTATGATAATTGGATGCACGTTATAGAATACGATGGCAAGGCTCTTTCGAGCTTCAGGCAGAGCAAGAAGACAACTGCTACCCAAAATGAACCTTCATCAGCTTCAACAAACTATCCTGCTTCATATGATCAGCAATCTTCTCAGCAGCATATGTCAACTACAGTCCGTATGGAGCATTCTGCAGTGGATGGAGTGGTGGTTGGAGGTAGTGAACTTTTTTAAACTTACAACCTACAATATGCTGAATTGTTTAGTTAAATCTTTTGACATCCCAGAATAGCCCTTCTTCTTTGTGTTGTAACCATGAGATGATCATTGTTAGAGTTGTAATTGCAGCTGATAAAATGACTGCCTGAAATGAAACTTATTGCAGACCTTTCCACGTGCTTCAATAATAGCTTAATTTTAGTGGAGAACGTTTTGCCTTGGATACTGCAATGCAAATTAAACTACCCACACTGTAGAACTAGAATGATGGATGTTTACTTATAGAAGTCAGTTGCTGACTAATGTATATTTTGTCCAGGAGATGCAGCTTCTGCTGGGTACAATGGGAACCAAGTGACCAGATACGTTGCTCATCCTCAACATGTAGATTCAAATGTCCATATGCATTATGAAAGCAATTCACTTGCCCCACAAACTCAGTTGAACGGATCATCTCAGCAAACTCAAGTTACAAGAAATGATAGCACCGGGCTGGCCCTGGGCCCACCTCTACAGGCAAACCTTGGATTTCAGCCATTGGGCCAGTCAGTACTGTCAACCAACCTCAATTCTTATGATGACTGGTCTCGTCAACATGATATCCAGGCTGTTGAAGATTTTCATCTCTCGGAGGAGGAGATCCGCATGAGAAGCCATGAAATACTGGAGAATGAAGAAATGCAACAATTGCTCCGTGTTTTCAGCATGGGTGGGGCATCCGCCAGTATACCTGAAGATGCATATGGTTTTCAACCTTACATATCTTCGCCTTGCGCAAAATTTAACTTTGATGAGGATCGTAGCCGTTCATCTGGTAGAGCCGTTGTTGGGTGGCTCAAGATCAAAGCAGCTATGAGATGGGGTATCTTTATCAGGAAGAAAGCAGCTGAAAAGAGAGCTCAGCTTGTTGAGCTGGAAGACTAGCAAATCGAATAATGACATAAATCATCTTGGTCTTGTATCATAGTTCTCGGAGTCAACTACCAGCATTAAGTGCCTCAATTGAGTACCAGGGAAGGATGATGCAGACCCGGATTTGTGGTAACGGGACTTCTCATCGCAGCTAGTGACCTGTACACAATTGTTGTCTGTACAGTAAGGTTCTTCCTTGTTTAGCTCCTGTTAGTTATTATCATGTTCACCCATGCACTCTGAAAAGGTCTTTAGGAACAGTGCTGTTAATTTAATCCAGACTGTCAACTCGCTGTAATGCTGCCAACATACACTCACCATAAGATTGTTTGATTTAGAACGTTCGGAATTTAACTGTGCAGTGTCTTAAATAACTACAGCACAATTTCAGCGAGCGTGCTCCTGATGGTACGGTCCATCTGCTCTTGTAAATTCTGAAGATACCGAGCTTCCAGTAATTTCCTAGCAGGTCTGAAATTTCTTAGCCGTTTGGTGATCTGAGCATGCTTAAGAAGCTTATGAAGACGATGTGAATGAAGAAGTCTATGAAGGTAGTATGAACATGTATATCAGCTTACGCTGGGGAAAATAAAAGGATCTGCTCTTCTTGTCCCAGGACCTACCCTGCAGCCTTTGCAAAATTGGAGTTCCTGTGTTTGCGGGGCTCGTCAAAGCTTTCGCAAATTTTATAGACGAACGGTTGGCAGCTCAAGTAAATTGGGCACAAAAGTGATGAAGACATTCCAGCTAAAAGGGATATTCTGTCACTGGAATTTACATATTTAAGTTTTATTATTGTTCACTAAAGTGACATGAAGCATCCTTTGTCAAGAATCACCTTAAATAGCTACGGGCGTGGCACAGCTTCTAGTGCTGTAAGTATCATGGCCTCGTAAAACCGGAGAGCCAAAATTTGGTAGATTTCATTTTTTTAGTTTTTGACATCCATGATGATGGTGCATCGATGAGTATGGGACCCTTAAATGCTTATCGTATTGGGATGCGACATGGAAGTTTGATTCTTTAACGACCACGGACAGCGTAAGGCTCCACGTTTACACTTGAGTGAATAAGTCGTAGCGTGATTGCGCGGGCAAAGGGCATCTTTCGTGATTGCAAATCCTTAATGATTATGTTGTGTGAGCTTGTTTTTGTGGGTGTGTTTGTTTAGGGTTAATCTAGTATAGGAAAAAAAATATCATAACATGGTATCATGTTTGATTTAAAAAATAGAAGAAAAATGGTAAAAAAGTTGGTGGATCTTATGCTTTTATTTATTTATTTATTTATTTTTTGAAGAGAGAAGATAAAATAAAAATTATGAAAGGTTGGTATTTAGTAAATTCTTGAGGACTCATTTGGTTCATGAAGAGTGAAGAAAATAATAATATTAATATAATATTTATATTAATATATTAATATTTATATTAATATAATATTATATTTATTAATATATTAATAAATCTATTATATTAAAATATTAATATTTAATTAATATAATATAATATATTATAATATTATATTTATATTAATATAAATATAATATTATTATGTATATAAAGTTTAGGAGCAAAATGTATGTATTTATATCTATTAAGAGTGTAATAGATTTTCTACATAGTTTTTTTAGAAAAATGAGTATTCAATCAAAACATAAGTTATTCTTCAACAAGTCACTTTCTATGATTAACCAGACATACCAAAATTCTATTTTTAGAAAATAATTTTTTAGAAATAATTTTTTTAAAAAATTACTTTTTAGAAAGAAAAGTCCTTCCCGCGAACCAAACTAGCCCTTTAGGAAGTGAAGAGGAGCCCTTTTATTTATTTGGAGTTTTAAAATGAGAGAGAATTGAAAAGGCTCCTTCCGTGAGAAGATATTTCTCATATTTCATGAAAAGTAAAAATCCATCAGGAAAGTAGATTTTGGTACTTTCTATAGGATGAAAATTGATGGTTATTTTTCTTTTAAATATTTTTTTGCAAATATATGATTATGAAGAATAAAAATTTTTAAAATTATCATTAGATGTTGTTCTTATAAATATTAATATAATATTATATTAATATTATCCTAATATTTATATTAATATAAATAATATAATATTTATAATATATTATATTATTTTAATATTTATACTAATATAACATTTTTATTAATATTAGTATTACATTTATATTTATATATTTATATTAATATTAATATAACACTATATTAATATTATATCATATTAATATAAATATAATATAATTATTTATATAAAATTTGGAAGTAAAAATTTATGGTCTTATATTTATTAAGGATATAATAGATATTTTATATAATTTTTTTAAGAAAGTGGATGTTCAATCAAATATAAGTCACCATTTTTTCATGATCAACCAAATATGCCAAAATCATATTCTCAGAAAGTAATTTTTTAGAAAGTATTTTTTTTTAAAATTTTTTTTTTCCATGAATCAAACGAGTCCTGCTGATAATACATATTTAACAAAACTATCCTCAATAAATCATGTGTGCTGAATGAGATATTGATGATGATGAAAGTATCGGGGAGGATAAAGCTCATAAAATAGAGTACATATATAACTATTAAATTTATTTTAATATCTTTCTAAATTTATTTAATATTTTTTTATAAAAAAATAAAGATATAAATGATATTATGCAAAGAGTCATATGATTGTAGTCATTATAAAAAAAATAATTAAAAATATTAAAAATTATTTTATATTGATGGATATATTTATAAATTTGGCTATATTTCTATATAGAATTATTTTCAATCAAATGTAATAATTTTTTTAATATTATTTTTTAAAATAATTTTTGTATTAATTAACTATTTTTTTATTTTTAAAAATTATCCCATAACATGACATTCTTCAACCAAATGGACCTTAGGTTATCTTTTCCTTTCTACTGTTTTAATATTAATAATTCTGCTGGGGGAAGTCACCGTGCAATGTAGATTAGTGATGAGCCAAAAGCCAGAAAAAGACCACCAGACTGGATAACCCGCCCAACTATCACGTCAACTAGTCGCACCAATAATATATTAAAAATAAAATAAATAAAATACTTGTAAATATATTTAAAATAGATACATTTTATCATCACCACTTATATTGGTTAATAAAGTTAAACCCGTGATGGTTGGTCTGATCTGATGGATTGCTTTGGAACAAATGCAGTCGTTCTAAATAGATAACAAAATAACAAATTTGGATGTAAGCTTGCTTTGCTGGTTTTTCGAGTCCAACTGATCCATTCTATCTGAATCTGATAATTGCGTGTAATAGGATCCATAAAATCAAAGCATCATGAGTACCTGCGTGAGTGTTTTTCCTTTTTTTTTGGATTTTTTTGGTTGGGGGCACGAGGGCGGGGTGGGCCGGGTGGTTAGGGAGGTCCACTAGAATCATAGCAAGCCTTATTATGTAATTAGTAAATAAGAAATCATGTTTAAAATCAACTTCAAAAAGATCTTCAACAGTGTCTTTTAGGAAACTTTATTCAAATTGTTTCATAAACGTGGTTTTGGTCCTAAGTTCATCTCATGGATTCTTAAGCTCTTTGTGGATTCTAAATCTGCTATTCTTCTCAATGGTCGACCGGATAAATGAATAATTAGCCAAAAAGAAATCAAGCAAGGAAACCCGCTCTTCCTTTTTTTATTTATATTGATAGCAGACATACTCCCAAGAATGCTGAAGCGTGCATTCTCTGAGAGCCTGTTGGACCTTATCGGACCAAAAAATCTTCACAGCTAACCTCATTCAATTCAATATGCGGACGATACAATGATCTTCTGCCGTGCGCATTATTCCTAGCTTAACATTATTATAGATGGAAAATGACTTATTTTTGGCGAATAATTTTGGATCTCAGAGATTCAATGCTTGCTTTCTCCTCTGCACTAATTGAGAACGAGCGTCTCACTTCATTCTGGAATGATCGATGGCTGTCTGATGTATCTCTCTTAGAGACATATTTCTAATTTTACATGCCTTGTCTCTGAACAAACACTGCTCTATTGTAGATTTCTTGAACAACCAAGGCTGTTCGATCAACTTCAAACAACCTTTGCCACAGGTAGCTCAACTAAATCTACATTAACCATCCTCTGGATTGCCGACTTTGGCACTCTCAAATTTGAAAGATAAGAGAATTTGGACATGGTTTTCGAATCACATATACAAGGTTTCAGCATGTTATTCTTTTTTGATGCATGGCGGTGTATGATCTCATTTGGGAAAAATCATTTGGTTGCCGTCGATCCCTGAAAAATACAAACTGTTCAACTGGCTCCGATATCACCACAAAATTCTGGCAGTAGACATCTTGAAGAAAAAAGTTTCAATGACTTTAGTAGATGTACATTCTACTATTCTGAAAATGAAACAGCCGATCATCTATTGTTGCAGTGTCTATTCGCCTCTGAAGTCCGAAGATGGTTACTTCGAAAACACTGGATCTTCAACTTAGCTATTGACATCTTCGATTTATGGCATGACTAGAGTTTCAAGCATATCAAAATGAATTCTAAATCTTTGGATGTGCTAATGTCAGTGACTCTGTGGTCTCTATGAAAAAATGGGAATAAAAGGCTCTTCCGCATGTACTCCCAACAAGATAACTCGGACCATCAACTTTCTAATGACGGACTGGAGAAGGAACTGTACGGGCATATGATTCCTCAATCTATTCTCTTGCTTCGCGCTGAACTCCATACTCACTGAGTCTATGAGCATTATGCTGTTCTTCGATGGATGTTGCTCGCTATTATTCTTGAAAACAGAAAAAAGAGAGTGGCTCATTGCCATTCGTAAGGCTGAGATGGAACTCTCATGCATGCAAGTAGGCTGGGACATGGGTCTAATCATCACCCGAGCGATTAAAGCTGTTTCATAAAGTGTGGGCCCCTTTCGATGTCTTTCCCACTCGCCGAACGTGGAGAGATGAAGTTCTATTTGATTGAATGGCTCTCACATCACTTACTTCTTTACCATGCCTCTAATTTTTTAATTTTATTTTATTTTTAGTATAAAAAAAAATATATCAAAAAAATAAATAACTAATTAAGAATGAATAAAAAAAAATCTGCTATGTCAGTAAGAACCGCCATACGAACAAAAGGAGGGAGCATTGACAAGGAATGAAACACTGCTCTATCGAGCATCGCAGTAAGCAGATCAGCTGGTTGATTAGCTTCTCTGAAGGAGTGGATGATCTTAACGTAATCCATCATAGAAAAGTATTTAGCAATGTCTTCGAGCAACGAATAAGGGAATCTTATGGGAAAAGTCTGAACCATTGGGCCACAGCACCGATTGATCCATTTCACAACAGTATGGGAGTCTCCTTTGAGCCAAATGCGAGTAAGTCCAAGTTGAAAGATAACAGTACATACAGCATGCCATGCCATTTGGAGCTCAGCTTTTGGAACTGAGCATGCTTTCGAATGGATCATCACTGCATACAAAACCACCCCATAATGATCTCTAATTATGTGTCCCAGCCTAGTTCTCTCTTTAGTCCAAGAAGCATCAAAATTGATCTTGATTTGATCTCAGGATGGAGGTACCCAAGACACGAGTTGGTCATGGTGTGATGAAGGGCTCACTGAGCCATCGATACCCCAGGACCGTAAATCATCGATCATCAATCGCGATGTAATGGCTTGGTGTAGTCTCGAGCATGCCAAAGAGCTGAGCAGTAAATTTTTCCCCAATCATACAAGATCCCATTGAACATAGAGGCATTCCTTACATTCCATATAGTCCATGCTGTATAATCGATTAGAGTTTTGTCGAGGATTGGCACCCCAGGGGCTGAGATGATCTGTATGAGCTGCTGCAAGGAGTTGAGCTGATAATTAGGCAAGTGGGTTATTCCCAAAGATATCCAGATATTTCTAATTCGATCACAGGAGAATATGCAGCGATCTTGATCCTCAAAATTTGCTGCACATAGCTCACACCCCAACTGATGTATGGGAAGGACTCCTCTTGAATAGAGTAATATTTTGCATGGCAGTTGTTGGTGCAGAATCTGGTTGTTGCCGGATCTAGCTAGAGCGGAGGAGGACGAGATTGCCATTGGTGACCTACAAAACAAAGTTCCATCCGAAGCCGGTGGGGGTGGCTCCGGCAGGACCCTCCGATGATCAAGTCAGCTTCTCTGACTAACAGAAATGGAGTGCTCTGAAATGAGTTCGACAGATTTTAGAGAAGGAGAGGAGAGCTTAGAGCTTAGAGAAAATATATCTGGAGGGTCCCTTTTATAGATGGAGCTTGATTGATGGTGACAGCCATACCGTCTAGTGGCGGGCCGCTCGAGGCTGTGCGGGGTTCGATGCGGAGAGGATGGTATCATCAGACCGATAGTGACAGCCATACCATTCGGTAGTGGTGGGCTACTCAAGGTCTGACGGAGTCAGTCACGGAGGGGGGCATCGCCTGTAGCATCATCTGTAGCAGACTGATGGTGACCGTTCATCCAGATTTAATAGTTGTGGCTCTGAGAAAGCATGCATTGATCGATGGACTTCGGTATGTATCAATTTCAGAAGAGTTCAGACTCCTAGAGGAGTTCGATCGAAGGAGAAGCTTGGAGGAAGTTCGGCTCCCGCAGGCATCTGGCTGAAAGAGCGCGGAGGGAGTTTGGCTCTCACGGGAGTCCGACTGAAGTTCGACCGTTGAGGAATTCGATCGGATGAAAGAGTTCGGCTAAGGCCCGACCGCTGGGAGTTCGAAAGAGCTCGATCGCTGAGAAGTTCGGTCGGTTGAAGGAGTTTGGCTAAGGCTTGATCGCTGAGAGTCCGAAGGAGCTCGACCACTGAGGAGTTCGACCAGCTGAAGGAGTTCGGCTAAGATCCGTCTGCTGAAGCTCTTCCATGGCTATCGATTGCATTAGGCTGAGCATCGAACTGAACTTCGGTAGGAGCGGAGTTTATCTCCAACAATAGTCCCCCCACTTTCGAGTTTGAAACTCGAAGGAAGGGAGTGCAGAAAAAGCGACTATCAAAGTTCTCTTCTGAACTCCGTGCTGGTTCAGACTGAAGCTCAGGGGAGATCTGATCTCCAGCTAAAGTTGATGTTGAAGTTGAAGCCTGAGGGAGATCTCATCTCCAGTCGAGGTTGAAGTAGATCTCGTCTCCTGCGGTCGAGGTCGGAGGTTGAACTCCTCGGAGGCGATATTGTCTCCAACAGTCGAGACTGACTCGGAGGAGATCTCCTCTCCTGCAGTCGAGGTTGATGCGGATGCTCGGAGATCTTATCTTTGGCCGAGGTTGACTCAGGCGCTTGGCGGAGATCTGATCTCCTACAGTCGAGGTTGATACGGATGCTCGAAAGAGATCTGATCTCCTACAGTCGAGGTTGATACGGACGCTCGGAGGAGATTTTATCTCTAGCCGAGGTTGGCTCGGTCGTTCGAAAGAGATCTCATCTCTAGCCGAGGTTGTCGTGGTCGCTTGGGAGAGATCTTATCTCTGACCGAGGTTGACAATTCGCTCAGGAGAGATCTCATCTCTAGCCGAGGTTGTCACGGTGCTCGAGAGAGATCTTATCTCTAGTCGAGGTTGACTCGGACGCTCGAGGGAGATCTTATCTCCTGCCAATCAAGATCATTGCGGGCGCTCAGGAGAGATCTTATTTCCTGCAGCCGAGGTCGGCCTAGACCCTTGGGAGAAATCTTATCTCCTGCAGTTGGGTTGTTGCGGGCACTCGGGGGAGATCTTATCTCCTACGGTCGAGGTTGCCTCGGGGGAGATCTTATCTCCTGCAGTCGAGATTGACGCAGGCGCTCGGAGGAGATCTTATCTCTGCAGCCGAGGTTGGCCCAGACCCTCAGAGGAGATCTTGTCTCCTACGGCCGAGTTACCTCGGGGAGATCTTATCTCCTGCGGTCGAGGTTGTTGCGGACGTTCGAAAGAAATCTTATCTTCTACAATCGAGGTTGGCCCGGATCCTTGGGGGAGATCTTATCTCCTGCAGCCGAGGTTGCCTCGGAGGAGATCTTATCTCCTGCGGGCCAAGATTGGCTTGGACTCTTGGGAGATCTTATCTCCTACAGCCGAGATTGCTTGGAGGGAGATCTTATCTCCTGCGGCCGAGGTTGATGTGGACGCTCGGAGGAGATCTTATCTCCTACAGCTGAGGTTGGCCCAGACCCTCGAGGGAGATCTTATCTCTACGGTCGAGGTTGTTTGTGGATGCTCGAAAGAGATCTTATTTCCTGCAGTCGAGGTCAGTCCGGACCCTCGGGAGAGATCTTATCTCCTATGGTCGAGATGTTATGGGCGCTCGGGGAGATCTTATTCTCCTACAGTCGAGGTCGGTTCGGACCCTCGGGGGAGATCTTATCTCCTACGGTCGAGGTTGCCTCGGGGGAGGTCTTATCTCCTGCGATCGAGGTTGTTACAGGCGCTCGGGGGAGATCTTATCTTCTGGCTGCCGAGGCTTGCCTCGGGGGAGATCTTATCTCCTGCAGTCGAGGTCATTGCGGGCGCTCAGGGAAGATCTTATCTCCTGCGGTTAAGGTTGCCTCAGGAAAGATCTTATCTTCTGCAGCCGAGATTGATGCGGCGCTCGGAGAAGATCTTATCTCCACGGTCGAGGTTGCGTTGAAGTTGAGGCTCGGAGGAGATCTTATCTCCACAGCCAAAGTTGAGGGACGCTCGAGAGATCTTATCTCCTACGGTCGAGGTTGCCTCGGGGGAGATCTATTCCTACGGTCGAGGTTGGCAGGAAGAGATCTTATCTCTAGCCGAAGTTGACTCAGACGCTCGGAAGAGATCTTATCTCTAGCCGAGGTTAAAGCTCGGGGAAGATCTTATCTCCTGCAGCCGAGGTTGAAGCTCGGGGGAGATCTTATCTCCTAACAGCGAGGTTAAAGCTCGAGGGAGATCTTATCTCCTGCAGCCGAGGTTGAAGCTCGAGGGAGATCTTATCTCCTACAGTCCGAGGTCGGTCCAGACCCTCAGGAGATCTTATCTCCTACGGTCGAGGTTGCCTCGGGGAGATCTTTATCTCCTACAGTCGAGGTCGGTCCGAATCCTCGGGGGAGATCTTATCTCCTGCAGCCGAGATCGGCCTGGACCCTCGGAGAGATCTTATCTCCTGCAGCCGAGGTTGTTACAGACGCTCGGGGAGATCTTATCTCCTATGATCGAGGTTGCCTTAGGAGAGATCTTATCTCCTACAGTCGAGGTTGATGCAGGCGCTTGGGGAAGATCTTATCTCCTGCAGTCGAGATGACTTGGACCCTCAGGGGAGATCTTATCTCTTACGGTTGAGGTTGCTTCAGAGGAGATCTTTATCTCCTGCAGTCGAGGTTATTACAGATGCTCGGAGGAGATCTTATCTCCTACAGCCGAGTTGGCTTGAACCCTTGGGGAAAATCTTATCTCTTGCAGCCGAGGTTGCCTCGGGGGAGATCTTATCTCCTGCGGCCGAGGTTGCTGCGGGCACTCGGAAAAGATCTTTATCTCCTACAGTCGAGATCGGCCCAGACCCTCGGAGGAGATCTTATCTTCTACAGTCGAGATCAGCCGAGACGCCTCGAGGGAGAGATCTTATCTCCTGCAGCTGAGGTTAACGCGGACCACCGAGGAAGATTTTATCTCCTGCAGTCGAAATTGCCCGGACCCTCAGAGGAGATCTTATCTCCTACGGCTGGAGGTGCCTCGGGAGAAATCTTATCTCTTGCAGCCAAGGTTGTTGCGGATGCTCGAGGGAGATCTTATCTTCTGTAGTCGAGGTTGGCCCAGATCCTCGGAGAGATCTTATCTCCTACAGCCGAGGTTGCCTCAGAGAAGATCTTATCTCCTACGATCGAGATTGGCTCGGACCCTCGGGGGAGATCTTATCTCTTACAGCCGAGGTTACCTTGGGGAAGATTTTATCTCCTACGGCCGAGGTTGCCTTGGAAGCTCGGGGAAGATCTTATCTCTTACAGCCGAGGTCGGTCCGAACCCTTGGAAGAGATCTTATCTCCTGCAACGAGGTTGGTCCGAACCCTCGGAGGAGATCTTATCTTCTGCAGTCGAGGTTGTTGTGGGCGCTCGGGGGAGATCTCATCTTCTACGGTCGGGTTGCCTCGAGAGAGATCTTATTTTCTACAGCCAAAGTTGATGCAGGTGCTCGGGAAAGATCTTATCTCCTGCAGTCGAGGTTGGCCCGGACCCTCAAGGAAGATCTTATCTCCTGTGGTGGAGGTTGCCTTGGGGGAGATCTTATCTCCTGCGGCTGTGGTTGCCTCAAGGGAGATCAAGATTGTTGTGGACGCTCGGAGGAGATCTTATCTCCTACAGTCGAGGTTGAAGGTCTTTGACCTGCTCGTATTAGGATGAAGTTCTACTCATGTTCCTAACACGGCCACTATTGACTGCTTCTTCGCTGTCATCACGTAGTTTTTACACCAAGAAACAATATTATTGAAATGAAAGAATTTTACCAAAGAAAAGTTACTAGCAGTACATCCTCAGATTTTCTATGTTTTAGGATCGTGGGGGCGTTGTTCCTCCGAGTTTCCTCGGACGATAAGTCCTGAGCCGAACGACCTCTTCTATCTCATGCTGGCCTTCTCAATTTGGAGCAAACTTCTCTTGGCTTTGATGCTGCGAGATGACAGTCTGCCGAAATATCAAGCCCCGAAGATAGCGTCTATGATGCCGGGAGGCGGCCTTGCCGTTCCTCCCTCAATAGTGGTTCTAGCTTTTGGGGGGAGGACTTCTTCGCGTCCTTCCGTCGAAGTTTTCTTGATGACGAGCTCGAGGAAAAGTTCGGCCTCGCTTGCGCTAGGGAGGTCGTGAATGCGGTCGAACTTCATTCCGCCTCCTGTGAAATCTTTGTCGGAGCTTCCTTGATGATAAGCTCGAGGTGGAGTTCGGCCTCGCTTGCGCTGGGGGAGGTCGTGAGCACGGTCGAACTTTATTCCACCTCCTGTGAAACCTTCTGGAGGAGAATTTCTGCTCTCTGTTTCTCCTTCCTAAGGGTGATTGGTATGCTAGGTCAAATGCTCTTTCTTAAGGCCAGTTCCTAGCATCCTGATGGCGAGTTTACTGACAAAGTCACTGTCGGAAGCTGTCGCATGGCCTGCATCATCTCGATGAGGTCACGAACCTACTGGACCAGCAGGTTGAACTGCTCCACATCTACCATGGCTTCAGGTGGAGCCTGGGTTGTCGGGATTGAAAGGGAAGCAGATGGACTTGGTATGGAGGCCGTCGATCGTCGAGTCGAAGCTCTCCTGGAAGGTATTTTCTTTTGAGAAAGAACTCTGGAGAGGAAGGAGGGAGATCTCTGGAGAGATCGTCGCTGAGCACTCCTTTAAGAACAAGGGGGCCTCAAGAATACCTCAAGAACAGAGGCGGTCCTTCCTTTAGTGCCAAATCTGTTGGTGCAGAATCTGGTTATCGTCAAATCTAGTTGGAGTGGAGGAGGATGAGGTCGCCACCGGTGACCTGCAAAATAAAGTTTCGTCCGGAGTCGGTGGGGGTGGCTTCGGCAGGATCCTCCGACGATCAAGTCAGCTCCTCTGGTCAACAGAAATGGAGTGCTCTGGAATGAGTTTGGCAGAGTTTAGAGAAGAAGAGAAGAGCTTAGAGTTTAGAGAAAATATATCTGAAGGATCCCTTTTATAGATGGAGCTTGATTGATGGAGACGGCCATATCGTCTGATGGCAGGCCGCTCGAGGCTACATGGGGTTTGATGCGGAGAGGATAGTATCGTCAGATCGATAGTGACGGCTATACCATCCGATAGTGATGGACTGCTCGAGGTTCGACGAAGTCAGTCACGGAGGGGGGCACCGCCTGTAGTATTGCCTATGGCAGACTGATGGTAATCGTTCGTGCAGATTTAATAGCCGTGGCTCTGAGAAAGCAGGCATTGATCGATGGACTTCGGTATGTATCAATTTCAGAAGAGTTTGGACTCTTAGAGGAGTTCGGCCGAAGGAGAAGCTCGAAGAATGTTCGGCTCCTGCAGGCGTCTGGCTGGAAAAGCGCGAAGGGAGTTTGGCTCTCGTGGAAGTCCGACTGAAGTTTGGCCGCTGAGGAGTTTGACCGGATGAATGAGTTCGGCTAAAGCTCGACTGCTGGGAGTCTGAAGGAGCTCGGCCGCTGAAGAGTTCGGCCGGCTGAAGGAGTTGGGCTAAGGCCCGGCCGCTGGGAGTCCGAAGGAGCTCGATCGTTGAGAAGTTCGATCGGCTGAAGAAGTTCGGCTAAGATCCATCTGCTGAAGCTCTTCCGTGGCTGCCGGTTGCATTAGGCTGAGCATCGAACTGGAGTTCAGCAGGAGTGGAATTTATCCCCAACAGCAGCCGACCCCAACATAATTTCTACAAAAAGACCTTCACCCTCAGTGCAACATTGAGTCTCCAAATCCAGCTTAAATCAAAAATGGGATCTTGATTTTGATTACAGAAATTTTTAATAATAGCATAAATATTAGCCATCCGGACCTTTGTACCCATGATACCGCAACATCCGAATTGGTCCTGACAATGATTCTTGGGAATGGGAAGCACAAGAATTGAGTCCACCATATCTTCTGAGAAAATGCCATGTAGGAGGTCCCTATTCCAATTACCATTCTTTATGAGTAGATGAGAGACCGTCCAATCATCTTGAATCATGTCAGCATTGATAGGGGCAGCACTTCTATTGAGAGGAACCTCCGTGAGCCAAGGGTTGTAAAGAATTCTAATTTTGCTTCCATCTCCAATGTGCCGTTTATAAACATCCTGCAACCACTTCAACGATGAAACAATGGTTCTCCACAATGGTGACGCTCCACGACTAAGTCTATAGTCCTCCCACCCATTAAACTTGTATTTTTCCATCACCAAATTGGCCCAGAGAGATTCTCTATTCAGGTGAAGATTGACAGCTGCCTTCCGCATCAGTGCCATCCTTCTCAGCCAAAGAGAGTGAAGACCTAACCCTTCGTTCCTCCAAGGCTAACACAGCTTCTGAAATATCCCCCGAGCAACTTCTATTGGAATTTCAGCATTGACAGGCTTCTATTGAGAAGTTGGTTATTAATAACAGGGGCAGCACTTCTATTGGAATTTCTTAGTATCAACTTCGTGACCCCATAGAAAGGATTTAAAGATCTTCTCAAGATCTAGCAAGACTCGGATAGGAACCGGCAAGTTGGTTAATAAATAGATGTAAGTAGAGTTCAAGACAGACTGGATCAAGGTAATGCGCCCAGCTTGGGACAACATCCTCCACTTCCAAGCTGCCTGTTTGTTATGGATCCTGTCAAAAAGAGGATTAAAGTCGTGTCGGTGCAATTTTGTACCTGATAAAGGGATGCCGAGGTAGTGCGACAATCCCTCATTCAACGGAATATTTAGGGTATTCACAATTTGTTGCTTGGTTCGAGCTTGTACTCATTCACTAAAGCAGATACATGACTTATGAATATTGATGCATTGTCCAGAGTAATTACAATACTCCATTACCGTCCTTTTTAGAGTCTGAGCATTCTTTTTGGTGGCCTAAGTAACTAACAACAGGTCATCCGCGAACATAAGGTGTGTGATAGGATGACCTCTCTGTCTTGATAAATAACCACTGAGAGCGCCAGTAGCAGATAACAGGTGAAGCTTTCTCGACAGCATATCAGAGCGGAGATGTCCTGAAGAATAGAATCAAGTAGATGGAGATCCATTAATAAGAACAGAGAAGCGCACATCTAGCACACAGCACATTATCATAATTCTGAATCTTCTGCTGAACCCCATATGCTCTAGGACTGCGTGAAGATAATCCCAAGACAACTTATCATACACTCTCTCTTTGTCTGCCTTAATAACCATCAATGCCTTGCCTGTAGTTGCCCTGTTCATGGAATGAAATATCCCCTGAGCAACCATAATGTTCTCCGCTATGTTTCTATTCGGCACAAAAGCTCCCTGTTCCGGCGAGATAATCATGGGTATAAGAGGCTTCATCCGATTGACCAAGATTTTTGCCACCAATTTGTATGAGGTATTACAAAGACTGATAGGGCGATAGTCCTTCACCTCAATAGGGTTTGATTTCTTGGGGATCAAAACCACGTAGGTGTTTTTCCAATCAGTAGGCATGCGACCCGTTTTGAAGACTTCATGAATCGCCGCAAGCACTTCGTTCTTCACCACTGACCAAAAGTTTTTAAAAAACATAGGTTGGAACCTAGAGGGACCAGGAGCTTTGTCTGAAGGAAGCTGAGAGAGAGTTTCAATGATTTTCTCATCGCTAACCTCCCGGGTTAGCCACTGATTCTGACTATCTATAATCCTCACTCCCACATCAAGCAACTTAATATGACCATGATGCTCATGCATGTTCCATTGGTTGAAGAAGTATTGGCAAATAGTATCAGCAATCTCCCCATCTACGGAGGTTTGATCCCCTCTCAATGTTTTAATGGAATTGATGCGGTTCTTCCGACGACGAAGTAGAGTTGTCTGGTGGAAAAAAGTAGTGTTGAGATCTCCCTCTCTTAACCAAGAGACTCTTGCCTTTTGTCGCCAATAGATCTCTTAAAACTTAAGAATGCGGTTATACTCTGCAACCTTTCTAGTTAAATTCTCTTGGAGCTGAACATTCAATCCACCACATCTAACATCCTCCTCTTGCATCATCCTAATTTGCTCCTCAAGCCTAGTGGTTTTGTCAAACAAAGTCCCAACGTTGCTTTTGTTCCATTTGCTAAGCGCTTGTCTGGTGTTTCTAAGCAGATGGTTGAGGCGAACACCATGGGAGTTAGTTGCCGACGTCCTCCAAGCCCTTCGCACAACCTCCTTAACCCCATCAAGAGAGAGCCAAAATTTGAAGAATCCGAAAGGAGCTTTAGTTGGCTTGCTGTCAGTCATCCTTATTTGCAAGAAGAGAGGGCAATGGTCTGATCCAATTCTTGAGAGGTGGATGAGCTTGGATTCAGGGAACAGTCGTAACCACTGCGTCGTCGCCAGCGCTCTATCCAGCCTCTCCCACACCTGAGCTAGCCCGCCCCGGTTGTTACACCATGTGAAGTGAAGGAAGTACCTGAATAACCCAAGTCCACCAGGGAGTTAGTGTAAATAAAGTTTCGAAAGTCGATCACCTCGTGGTTGTCCCTGAAAGCCTTGCCGCCCAATTTTTTGTTGTTGGAGCAAATGACATTGAAATCACCAATGGCCAAAATCGGGCACCCCATGGAGATGCAGCCAGTCACCAAATCCCAGACTTCCTTCCGTTTCATGTAACAAGTGCTAGCATAGATTAGAGCAATAACCCAAGGCTGTCTCCCAGGTTCCTTCGCTAACCCCACCACCATTTGTTTATTGTTACTGGTGAACTCCACAAAGTCAAAGGACTTTCGCTAGAACACAATAATCCCACCAGACAAGCGTTCCACCGGGATAGAGAAGACATTCCACTGCCTCCCAACCGCCCTGTGGAGCTTCGTGATCGAGTCTCCTGATATTCGAGTTTCTAGAATACTGAAAATGTCAGGTTTATGCTTGCGTTGCATGTCGTGGAAATTGTTAAGGAACGAAGGTTTTGCCGCTCTTCTGCAGTTCCACACGATCACGTTCATTTCAAAAGAACAGGATTGGGCGTGGTGACCTTTGAAATCTGGGGGTCATCCTCACCCTTAACCATAGTTTCCTCGGACGAGTCCCTCTCGCCCACCTCAAAAGAACATGATGAGGGCACCGGGGTATCCGCTGAGATCTTCTCCGCATTATCCACCTGGCTATGTTCCTCTGCCTCCTGAGTAGGCCCAAGATCTAGCGCATGAGCCTCTGGAGCATGCTTTAGATTCGATATCTCCCTTACCTCTGGTGGCGGTTCGTAGTCTGGAGGCTTCTCCTTAGTCATAGCTGTTAGCTCTTGCGCTTCGCCACTACAACTTCTTTTTGCCGTGCTTAAATGTGGTTCCATCCTCTTCATAATAGCAGACGCACCTCTCTTTCCATTTCCCAGATTGAATCGACGTGGACTCTACCTTGCCCAACAGGCTCGGTTCGCTAACCACCAGTATTTTTGGTTCGGGCCTCGGAGGTGATGGACAATCCGGCCTAGGGAGATCCGAATAGATGGCTGCTTCCTTTTATCCCTAAACCTTTTTTACTTTGGATCATCTTCCATGGTATCCTCGCTAATCTCCGTTTTCAGAGTTTCCGTCTCACTAGTAATCATCTCCATGTCTTGTAACCATGATGTGACAACACGTCCTGGTCTGGGCGCTGCCGTAACAATCTGCCATTCCATAGTTTTGTCTTTATCTGCTTGGACCATATTACCCTCATCCCCGTTCCTCTGGCACTTCTCCCTCCGACCACCATTAGAGGGCCTGGAGTTCTGTTTGAAAGCAGCAGCTTCAATAGGTACCCGAGACACCACCATCCATGGCCCAAACAACCTACTCTATTCTTGCTTCAATCTTTTAGCCTCTTCACCAGTAATATGGGTGCACTCCTCTTCACAATGTCCAACTCGTCCACATAGGTAACAGAGCAGAGATAGATTCTCATATTTGAAAGGTTGCCATCATTTTCTACCTTTGGCCACAATATCAACACCAGGCCTAAGAGGCTTTGAGAGATCAACTTGGATACATGCTTTGGCATAGCCTCCCCTCACTGTCTCCTGTGTACAGTTATCAATGAACTTTGGGACACCAGCCGCCGAAACAATCCGGAGGAGCATAGATCGATCCCACATCTCCATGGGAAGGTCGGGGAGACGTATCCATAACATTGCACTAGTCACCGTTTCCTCTCCGGCACAGAAGTTCGGCCTCTAAGGCTCGAGAGCAAGGATTTGTCCTGCTATCATCCATGGGCCATTGGCCATCACCCACCCTCTAGACTCCTCTCTATCAAACTGGAAAACCCAATGGCCCGCAGACAGAGGGACAAGATGAAAGTCCCCTGCCGACGCCCATCGAATCTTCAACTCCTTAGATAAAAACTCTACTGAGAGACCTTTGCCCAACAACTTCCCTATGAGGGAGTGTGACCATTTCTGACTTACCCCATCAACTTGGTCATCGGTGAAAACGACGGACTCCGTAAACTTCTTCTGCAACCTAGCTATCTCCTCCTCGGTCACCGCCTGAGTCCCCCATTTGTAATGCCTCCATCCTTGGAGGACCTCCGACCAGGTTCTGCTTTGTTTTTCGATTTCTTTATCAGGTGGCTCCGTCGAACGGGCTTGCTCCAGATTATCGTTCGTCTCAACAACCGGCACCGCCTTTGAATCAACCGCAACTTGGGCGGCCTTCAGCCTCCTTTCAGTCATGATGGGGTCTCTCGTCTTCATTTCGGCCTCCGTTCAAAACCACGATCTTGTCTACGACCTTTTCTTTACTGACTTCCTACGGTACTCACTAATTTTGTTTCTTCCGGAAACCCGTCTTGACCCATCGTACATTACACTATTTACTAATATATATATCAATGAAGAAAATCCCTTACTTCCTTCATTTTTTTACTCAAAAAAAAAAAGAAGAAGCCCGAAGATAGCTAGAGAAAAATAAGAACAAATAAAATTTTAAAATTAAAAAAAAAAAAAGGAGAAGAAAGAAATTTACTATTTAGACTTAGTTCAACCCAAGCCATGGGTGACATTAAAGAGCACATTTGAAGAGCTGGTTAGATCATTGGGTAAATGATGCAACTATTTAGACCCTATTTGGTTTTGCTTTGAAGGTCTGAAAAGTGCCCCTTGGGAAGAAAGATCTTTAGGGTGATTTTAAGGTATTTTGTAATAGTTTTGGAAGCTCTTCCAAAAATTAAAAAGGGTCTACCAGGAAAAGCTATAATTTAGAGTTTGTGAGTAAAAGCTTTACTTGAGATATGCCTGGAGGTTATTTTTTTGGGCAAAAGCCATTCAAGAGACCCGACTTTGAGTTCCAACGACCAATTTTTTAAAATAAATTTAGAATACTTTTTATTATCATAATTATTAATAAATACTGTTATATTAATATAATAATGTAAAACAATGATAGTTTTATATAACAATAATAATAAACCTACACTATAGCGATATTATAATATAATAATAGTATAAATGGATGGGTTATGTATAAAGCCAATCCTAATCCTATAACCCCTCATGCTCAATCTAACCTATAACCCCTGATGCTCAACTTAGACTCAAGCCAATCCTAATCCAAACTTATCACCAATCTATCAATGAATGGGTTAGGTATGAGTCTAAAGTTAGAGCATTAAAAATTATTAGGTCTTGGCTTGAGGTTTTTATATTTAACTAGTCCAATCCCAATTAATTACTTGATTTGTGTGTGTGTACTATTAATTTGATTTATATACCATTCATAATCTAAAGAAAAAATTATAGTAATATCTCTCAACTCTGAATATGTCCTAGAGACACCCCTTTCAGAAGTTTCAAAGGAACCTCCAAGTTTTCAAAACATTTCAAAGTGGCCTTTTTGTTTATCTTTATTAATAAAATTATGACATATGATCATCACATGATAGTATAAAATAGTTATAAGATAAAAATACTGTTGATATGTATTGAATGGGCAGTATTTTGAAGGATCTTTCATGCAAAATAGATCTCAAACCATCCTTATTATATGGCTTATAATTACCTATTGCATAGAACTCAAAGTACTTCAAACCCCTTTATTTGTCCGCCTACATAGATCTTAAAAAATTCTTAGTACATGACCTATAGTGAGAATCATTACTGCATAAACTTCAAAGTATTTTGAATTTCATTCATTTACCTGCATAGATCTTAAAGCATCTTTAGTACGTAGCTCATAGTTAAAGATCACCCACCATACAAATCTCCGAGCACTACGAACTACTTCATTCATTCATCTACGGTAATCTCAAAGCATCCTTAACATATATATGACCTAAAATTAAGGATCACTTGCTATATAGATTTCAAAGTACTCTAGCCTTCTCATTCATTTATCTGCATAAATCTCAATATAGTCCAAACCCCTTCATTCATATCTTTAGTATGTGGCCCATAGTTAAGAATCATCCACGACTTAGATCTCAAAGCACTTTAAACCCCTTGGTTCATCCACTTACATATATCTCAAAGCATCTTTAGCATATAGCCCATAGTTAAGGATCACCCACAATATAGATTTCAAAGTACTCTCAATCTCTTCATTTATCCATTGCATAAATCTTAAAGCACTCTAAATTGCTCCATTCATCGACTTGATAGAGTTCATAGCATATTTAGTATATAGCCCATAGTTAAAGATCATCCACTGCACACATCTCAAAGTACTCCATATCCTTTCCTTCATTCTTTTATATAGTTCTTATAGCATCCTTAGTATGGCCAATATTTAAGGATGACCCATCTCATAGAATTCAAAGCACTCTAAACTTCATTCATTCATTTATATGAATCTTAAAGCACTTTTATTATATTAGGGATCATCCATTGCATCAAAGCTTTACGAACTCCTCCATTCATCCGAATGGCCAAAAGACATTTGTAGATGCCCAATGACAGCAAGGGTATTTTGGTTATTATGACAGCAAGCAAACGGTATCGGTTGGTGGGGAGCTGAAGGATCATTTTGGGATGATTTGGAAATTTGAAAGGTTCGTTTGAAAATTTTGAAAATTAAGGGGATAACTTTGGGATACGTCCAAAGCTGAGGAAGTGCCACTATAATTTTTTATAGTCTAAACTAATTGTATATGAATTTTTTTTATAATTTAATAGGGTGGAGAATAAAAATAAAAATAAAAATAAAAACATGCTAGAATATGCTTGCTAATTGTACTTGAGTTTAAATTAAATGCATCACTTCAACTTTTAGTGTTAGAAAATGGTTAACTATCAAGAAATTATTGTTTATGATTTAATTTTTAGCATATTTAATTGAAAGTTTTGTTGATAAATTTCTCAAATCATGGATGATTTTAGCTTAATTAATTGTTCAATATATGTTTTTAGTATATGATAAGTATCCTAACTCAATTTACACCAATCTGAATGCAATGCACGTAAGGTATGACATGAGTTTTAATATATTCCAATATGATCCCGAGAAATTATATAGTACATAAAGTATATAATATTAACAATACACTACAAGAATAATTGAGATAAGATGAGGTGGTCAACAATTCGAGATAAACTGACATTTATAGAAATAAAAAATTAAATCAGCATAGTATATACTATTGATACAGAGCACCTAGTATAGAGTATAATTTCCCTATGATCACAGGCTATGAGACTTAAATCTGACTTGATCCTTGGATGGATTAGGATCCAAAAAAAATTAGACTCAAATCTTCAAAAAGTTTGCTTGGATTTATTGAAATTCAGATCTAAGCCAATAGCATCCACTTAGATTGATACGAGTTGAGAGGCTTTTTTTTTTTTTTTTTTTTTTGATGTGTGCGAGAGAGACAAAAAGAAGAAAAGACTAACCCCTAGATGGAGCAACATAATATGCGCTCACAATTTCTTTTGAGAAAAGGTTAAAAATTGTGAATTCAAGATTTTCTTTAAGGAAAAAGTTTTAGAGAGAAAAAGAATTATATGGGTTTTAACATGTATGAACATGATCTGAAGACCTGGTATATATATTTTTACGATCCTTAAATAGGCAGTTATATAACAAAATCTAGACTCAAATCCGCAACGAGTCTATGTCTGGACTGAAAATCCCACCCAAGCCAATTGCATCCCCTTAGAATCGATACGATGTGAAAGCAATTTTTAAGAAAAAAGAAGAATGAATAAAAGATAACCCTATCGTTGAGTGAAAGCGTATGCATTAGGAATTCTCTTTAAAAGGAATAAAAAAATGTGATGATTTTTTTTTAACAAAACAGAGAATGAAGAATAGATGAACGCTTAGATTGAGTGACATGGTATGCATTCAGCTTTTGAATAAACAGAAAAAAATATAAATTTAGAATTATTTTTTTTAGAGGGATAAGATGAATTATTTATAAAATATGAATATAAATATAATTTAAAAAATTATAAAAAAATTTATCATGAAAAAATATTGATAAAATAATTGTTTCAAATCAAATGTCTATTCCAAAATGATCAGCTACGTATGTTGCTATCCAATTGGCAAGCCTATTCATCTTCTGGTATATATGCATAACATCGGTAGAGACACATCTTGCCAACATGCGCCGGATGTCGTGAAAAAGCGGGTTAGAGGTTGTGCTTTTTTTTTTTTTTTTGTTTAATCTTCGAACCCAGCTGATCAGTTAGGAGATAGAAATTTAAAATTTTTTAAAGAAAAGAAGGTTGGAAAAATGGATGATATTAATTTTAATATATTGAAACCTGATATGAAGATCCGAATATTTTTAGTATTTATCTTGGACTTCATCAGATCTTTAAAAGGGCCAAGTATATTTTTAGTATTTGTCCATGTCTGAATTTATTAAAATCCGGACCTGAGCCCGAGCATCCCCTTGGATTGATATGACGCGAAAACTTTTTCTTTTTTAAAGCAAAATAGAGAGTGAAGGAAAGATGGGCCTTAAGTTGGGCCACAAGGAATGCATTAAGAATTTTCTTTTTGAAAGAAAGATTAAAAAAATGCATGAATTTGGAATAGAAAATAGAGTGAAGAAAAGATGAACCTTGGGTTGAGAGACATGGTATGCATTCAGAATTTTTTTTTGGAAAAAAGGTGCGAATTCAAAAATTTCTATTAGGAAGAAAAGTTATATAATGGAGAATTTTCAGTCAAGTTAAAACAAATCACGCCCGGTGGGACTCGAACCCACAGTCGCCTGATTAGAAGTCAGACGCCTTATCCATTAGGCCACGGGCGCGAGACGAGTAAAATCGAATTTACTCCTTGATATTCAAATTATCTTCATCGCCGCTTTCCATTTCGTGTCAACCCTTTTCTTCTTCTCGATCTGGAAACTTCTCTCCAGAGCCTGCCTCTGGGCCGCTCTCTTCTCTTCCCGCCTGGACGCTTGAGATCTTTCCATGTCCATCCTCTCGCTTCCCATTTCGACTGCCCTGAGACCCACACCTAATATCCGTTATTCGCATATACATCCATTCTCTAATCCTCTTTTTTCTGGTAAATATTCTTTAATCCCTTTGCTTAAAGAACGTTACCCATTATTCTTTAGTCCCCTTTGATTGTCCATCCATGTTCAAAAGAGCGGCCTTTACCATACTTATATCGATATCCTGTTAAAACGTGATACGAAGAATTGGTGATTTTTTTTTTTCCCGAAGGAATCAGAAATGATGATCGTTATCCGCCACTTCCGTTGTTTATTTGAATAAATCGAGCTTAGTTTAAATTTTTGTGTTTGCTCGGACGAACACCTTGTCAGACATTTACATTTACTTTTCGTTGGTGTAGAATCTCATCGTTGTCGGATCCAGCTGGAGTGAAGGTGGACGAGGTCACCATCGGAGACCTACAAAATAAAGTTTCGTCCAAAGTCGGTGGGGATGGCTCCGACAGGACCCTCCAACGATCAAATCAGTTCTTCTGACTAATAGATATTGAGTGCTCTGGAATGCGTTCGGCAGAATTTAGAGAAGGAGAGGAGAGTTTGGAGTTTAGAGTTAGCATATCTAGAGGGTCCTTTTTATAGGCGGAGCTTGATTGATGGTGACGGTCATACAGCTTGATGGCGGGCCACTCGAGGCTACACGAAGTTTGGTACGGAGAGGATGGTATCGTCTGACCGATAGTGACAGCTATACCGTCCGATAGTGATGGACTGCTCAAGGTCTGGCTGAGTCAGTCACGGAGGGGGCACCGTCTGTAGCATCTCCTGTAGCAGACTGATGGTGACCGTTCGTCCAGATTTAATAGCCGTGGCTCTGAGAAAGCAGACATTGATCGATGGACTTCGGTATGTATCAATTCCAGAGAAGTTTGGAGTTTTGGAGGAGTTCGATCGAGGGGAAGCTCGGAAGGAGTTCGGTCGGAGGAGTGCGGAGGAAGTTCGACTCTCGCAGGCGTCAGGCTGGAGGAGTGCGGCTAAGGCTCGGTCGCTGGGGAGTTCGGAAGAAGCTCGACCGCTGAGGAGTCCGACCGGTCGAAGGGGATGTCTGGGAGGAGTCCGGCTTTGGCTCCTGAAGAAGTCCAACCGAAGGGGAAGCTTGGAGGAAGTTCGACTCTCGTGGGAGTCCGACTGAATCTCGGCCGCTGAGGAGTTCGACTAAGATCCGTCCGCTGAAGCTCTTCCATGGCTATCGATTGCATTAGACTGAGCATCGAACTGGACTTCATAGGAGTGGGGTTTATCCCCAACAATAGTCTCTCCCACTTCCGAGTTCGAAGCTCGAAGGAAGGGAGTGCAGAAAAGGCGACTGCCGAAGTCCTCTTTTGGGCTCCATGTTGGTTCAGGTCGAAGCTCGGAAGAGATCTCATCTCCAACTAAAGTTAAAGTAGGTCTCGTTTCTTGCGATCGAGGTCGGAGGTTGAGCTTCTCGGGGGCGATATTGTCTCCAGCAGCCGAGGCTGACTCGGGGGAGATCTCCTCTCCTGCAGTCGAGGTTAATACGGGTGCTCGGGAGAGATCTGATCTCTGACCGAGATTGATGTGGTAGCTCGGGAGAGATCTTATCTCTGGCCAAGGTTGGCTCGATCGCTCGGGAGAGGTCTTATCTCTAGCTCGCTCGGGAGAGATCTTATCTCTAGTTGAGGTTGGCTTGGTCGCTCGAGAGAGATCTTATCTCTAGCCGAGGTTGGCATGGGCGCTCGGGGGAGATTTTATCTCCTGCAGCCGAGGTTGCCTCGGGAGAGATCTTATCTCCTACGGTCGAGGTTGATAACGGGCGCTCGAGAGAGATCTTATCTCCTACAGCCGAGGTTGCCCGGGAGATCTTATCTCCTACGGTCGAGGTTAATACGGGCGCTCGAGGGAGATCTTATCTCCAGCAGCCGAGGTTGGCCCGGTCGCTCGGAGGAGATCTTATCTCTTGCCGTCGAGGTTGTTGCGGACGCTCTAGGGAGATCTTATCTCCTGTAATCGAGGTCGGCTTGGACCCTCGGGGGAGATCTTATCTCCTGCGGTCGAGGTTATTATAATAGGCGCTCGGAGAAAATCTTATCTCCTGCAGTCGAGGTTGACCCGGACCCTCGGGAGAGATCTTATCTCCTACGGTCGAGGTTATTACGGGCGCTCGGGGAGATCTTATCTCCTGCAGTCGAGGTTGGCCCGGACCCTCGGGGGAGATCTTATCTCCTACAGCTGAGGTTGGCTCGGAGGAGATCTTATCTCTTACAGTCGAGGTTGCCTCGGGGGAGATCTTATCTCCTGCGGTCGAGGTTAATACGGGCGCTCGGGAGAGATCTGATCTCTGACCGAGATTGATGCGGTAGCTCGAGAGAGATCTTATCTCTAGCCGAGGTTGGCTTGGTCGCTCGGTAGAGATCTTATCTCTAGCCGAGGTTATCACAATTGCTCGAAAGAGATCTTATCTCTGACCGAGGTTGGCTCGGACGCTCGGAAGAGATCTTATTTTCTGCAGTCGAGGTTGGCCCGAACGCTTGAGGGAGATGGCCGAGGTTGAAGGTGTTTGACCTGCTCGTGTTAGGACGAGGTTCTCCTTCTACTCCTAACACGGTAACTATTGACTGCTTGTTCCCTGTTATCACATAGTTTTTACACCTAGAAATAATATTATTGAAATGGAAGAATTTTACTGAAGGAAAGTTACGGGCAACATATCCCCATTTCAGGGTCGTGGGGGCGTTGTTCCTCCGAGTTTCCTCGGGCAGTAAGTCCCAGGCCGGATGACCTCCTCTATCTCAAGTTGGCCTTCTCAATTTGGAGCAAGCTTCTCTTGGCTTTGACGCTGGGAGATGACAGCCCACTGAAGTACCAAGCTCCGGAGATAGCGTCTATGATGCCGAGAGGCGGCCAATCTCCTTGTCGTTCCTCCCTCAATAGTGATTCTAGCTTTTGGGGGGAGGACTTCTTCGTGCTCTTCCGTCGGAGCTTTCTTGATGACGAGCTCAAGGAGTTCGGGCCTTGCTTGCGCTGGAGAGGTCGTGAGCGCGGTCGAACTTCATTCCATCCTCTTGTGAAAACTACGAGAGAACTTCATACCCCTTTGTTAGGGCTTCCTCGATGACGAGCTTGAGGGGGAGTTCGGCGGCCTCGCTTACGCCGAACTTCATTTCGCCCTTCCGTAAAATCTGTGGGAGAACTTCATGCCCTTTTATCGGAGCTTCCTTGATGATGAGCTCGAGGGAGAGTTCGGCGGCCTCGCTTTCGCCGAACTTCATTCCGCCTTCTGTGAAATCTTTGTCGGAGATTTTTTGATGACGAGCTTGAGGGGGAGTTCGGCCTTGCTTGCGCTGGGAGGTCATGAGCACGACTGAACTTCATTCCGCCTCCTGTGAAATCTTCTAGGGGAGAACTTTCGTTCTCTATTTTTCCTTCCTAAGGGCGATTGATATGCTAGGCCAAATGCTCTTCTTTAAGGCCATTTCCTGATGGGTTTGCTAGCAAAGTTGCCGTCGGAAGCTGTCGCACAGTCTGCATCATCTCGGTGAGGCCACGAACCTGCTGGACCAGCAGGTTGAACTGCTCCGCATCTATCGCGGCTTCAGGTGGAGCCTGGATTGCCGGGGCTGAAATGGGAGCAGATGGACCCGACACAGAGGTCGTCGATCATCGAGTCAAAGCTCTCCTGGGAGGCATTTTCTTTTGGAAAAAAACTCTGGAGAGGAAGGAGGAAGATCTCTGGAGAGAGATCGTCGCTGAGCACTCCTTTAGGAACAAGGGGCCTCAAGAATACCTCAAGAACGGAGGCGGCCCTTCCTCTAGCGCCAAATCTGTTGGTGCAGAATCTGGTCATCGTCGGATTCAGCTAGAGTGGAGGTGGACGAGGTCGCCATCGAGAACCTGCAAAATAAAGTCCCTTCCGGAGCTAGTGGGGGTGGCTCCGGTAGGACCCTCCGACGATCTTCTGGCCAATAGATATGGAGTGCTTTAGAATGAGTTCGGAAGAGTTTAGAGAAGGAGAGGAGATCTTGGAGCTCAGAGTTAGCGTATCTGAAGGATTCTTTTTATAGGCGGATCTTGATTGATGGTGACGGCCATACCGCCTGGTGGTGGGTTGCTCGAGACTGCACGAAATTTGATGCAGAGAGAATGGTATCGTCTGATTGATAGTGACAGCAATACTGTCCGATAGTAGTAGACTGCTCGAGGTTTGATGAAGTCAGTCACGGAGGGGGAGCACCGTCTGTAGCATCGCTTGCGGCAGATTGATGGTGACCGTTCGTCCAGATTTAATAGTCGTGACTCTGAGAAAGCAGACATTGATCGGTGGACTTCGGTATGTATCAATTCTAGAGGAGTTCGAAGTTTTGGAGGAGTTTGGTCGAGGGAAAGCTCAGAAGAAGTTTGGTCGGAGGAGTGTGGAGGGAGTTCGGCTCTTGCAGGCGTTAGGTTGGAGGAGTGCGGCTAAGGCTCGGTCGTTGGGAAGTTCGGAAGGAGGTCGGCCGCTGAGGAGTCCGGTTGGCCGAAGGGGATGTCTGGGAGGAGTTCGGCTCCGAACTGAAAGAGAAGATTGGAGGGAGTTCGGCTCTTGCGAAAATTCGACTAAAGCTTGACCACTGAGGAGTTCGGTCGGTTGAAGGAGTTCGATTAAGACCATCCGCTGAAGCTCTTGCATGACTACTGGTTGTATTAGATTGAGTATCGAATTGGACTTCGATAGAAATAGGATTTATCTCCAACACTTTTCATCAACAAGTGCTTAGGCCAATGGCCATGACCTTCTACTCTCATAGGTAGCAAGATTATCTATATTCAAGCTTTGGGTAGCGTATCTTTAAGACCTAGGCATCTCCCTCCTTTGCTCCCTCCCTCTCTCACTCTCTCTAGGGGAATTTAATGACCGGTCCCCATGTGGACCGGCTTTACAAAAGACCCGAATTGAGCAACATTCTAACAGTCTCTATATATATTTTTTTAGTTTTCAGTCCTTTGAAAAGCATACTGTCTGACATGATGATAGATGGGCGAGGTAACGAAAATTAAGAACCTGGTCCACCGCCCCTCGTCGTTACACGCGAAGGAGGGTCCACGTGTTAAAAATGCCAAAAGGAAAAAATCACTTACATGGTGGTACCATGTTTTTATTACCATCAATTATTCCTGTCATTTTAGCTAATGTACCACCATTTATTACCTATCATTGATTAGGGTGTGAACTAGTCAAGCTTGAGTTATCCAAGCCTACTAAATTTTAGAGTGTTTGCTAATGAAGTTGAGCCCAAGCTAGCTTATTGATTTAAAGTTGCATGTGAACTTCTCGTGTATAGCTTGTTTAATAGATTTGGCAATGGGGCCTCTAGGTCTCCTGAGACTTTAATTTATCTACTAGTAAGTAACCCATGTTATGCAACGGACTCCACTCAAATGATGATAAAAAAATAATTACTAAAATATAATAATATTAATAAATTAATATTTTTTTGAAATATATATATATTTTAAAAAATTATCTTGATCCTATTTTTTTCTCTAAAAATATAAAATCATTCAAAATAAAATAGTTGATACTCAGCAATGACACAATAAATAGTCAAATATAAGACACTAAATATCATTCCTATCTAGAATTTTATTTTTGATTTTAATTTTTTTAAACTAAATATTATTAAAAATAGTAACATATTCTTAAAATATAATAAAAAATTAATAATTAAAAAAATAACAATAAGATTCACACTTTTATCCGATTGATAACTTCACTATGGTGTAGCTTATAACCATCTAGGCCCACAACATGGAACACTATAAATAGCATTATAATTTTTTTTTAAAAAAAATAAATTTCGGTCTAGCCATCAATATTAGATAATCTATAATAAATATACCTACATAAAGAAACTTCTATGATTTTATTAAGTGAAATATTATAGAACTGAGCTTACTATATTTGTTAAATTATTTATTTATTCTTTTTAAAATTTAAATATTTTTTTCTTATCATATCAACATCAAGTGGAATTCCAGTGATAAATATATTAGGAAGCTTATCACCAACTATCCTAGAAGGAATCTCTAAATCTTAGCTCTATACTGTTAAATCCAAATAGCCTAGATGACCAAAAGCATTGGTCCCTCCTATAGTTTAGGTGATTAGGCGAGTGCCCATGTAGCAGAATATGTATTAAATTTATAAAATAATTAAACATTCATATATTTCAATTACTTATCAAAAATATATATAGTTTTTAATAAACTATGATGACAACAACAATAACAAAAATACTAACTATCTCTAAATATAATAAAAAAAATAAAAAATAATTCTAACAAAGCAAAATTGTTAATCGAAATTCTGTTTTGAAGGTTTCGACTGATTCCTTTTCTTTTAGGATCTAACAGAATTAAATTTAAAGAAAAAAAAATGATATGGAGGGGATAGAGAGAGAGGGAGAGAGAGTTAGGTTAGCCACTCCAAGCCTTCCATCTAATTGAGACTTTTGAGAATGGATCTAAACTTTTCTATTCGACTGCTCGAAGCCTCCCACCCAATTGAGACTCCTAAGAACAAAAAAAAAATTATTTTTGTAAGGTTATATTGAAGGATTCCTATGTCTCTTACTAAATATAGTAACAACATAACAATTGCATATACTATGTAGTGCAATAGATGTTACTATCATTGCATCTTGATATCTTAGTATGCATGCTTGTATGGCAAAATCAAAATTTTTGCAGCTAATTGTATATATTATTGAAACTATAATTGCACTCAGATGTACATCATCAACATGAAAAAATATAGTTTAGTAGTACTGAATTCAAGTATGATAAACATTCAAAGCAAAAATATTGTAACTATAAACAAGCTGCTAGATTTGTATGTAAACATGGAATGTAATAAGTGTAAATCATCGACTAATGAAAGTTTGGTTATAAAGGATATGAAAAAATATAAGCCTTACTAATTGGAAGCCATATTTTTTTAACATATTTTAGGAGGTGCCTAATAAATAACATGTAGAATTCATTATGAACATTTAATTTGTCCTAAATATAAACCAATTTAGACTGTTGGTATGGCTTACCAAAGAGGCATTTGCTTCCGAAAATTGATGATCAAGGAAAAGCTCATTCTCTTCTTTAGCAATTTCATTCTCAAACATCATGACCTAGCCAACCTGGCCAAAATTAAAATCATTAACCACTTGATATTTCCATTATGATATCTACTATAGTTAGTATATGATCTAATCAATATAAATCAGACCAAAATATTTAATATGATTTATAAAAAAAAAAATAATCGTCCAAACTACTTCTTAAGGCAATGTGGCATGCTAAATGCAAATAATATTGCTAGTGGATCTAAATGGAGACGAAAGGCCAAAGCCGGTGATAATAGGAAGGAAGGCAATGGTAGACACTAACAAGAAATGGTAGTGAGGAGAGCGGAGAGGAAGTGGACATTCCAAGGATTCGGAAAAGATTCAAAGAAAAAAAGGCACTACCACTACTTAAAAAAAAACCATTCGATTAAGATTCCTGAGAATGAAAAAGGCAGAGAAAAATCATGAGAAAATATATGAAAAATCAACGAAAACAAAGAAAAGATATAAATATTAAAAGGCAAGGCCTTTTCCCATGGAGATTGATCATTTTTTTCTTTTTTTCTTTTTCGAACAAGATACCATTGTGAGTTTTGAACTCCCTTACAAATTTTTTTTAAAAAAAAATTATGCAGTGGCCCCCATTCATCTCACCTCCACCAAAAGTGCCATCCATCAGTGATACCTGTTGGTATCCTTTCGATCAGAAATCCCCAAAGCCTACAAAATATCATGCTTCTACCAAGATTAAGCTCTCAAAACCTCAGGGGATCAACTCACAGTGCCACAATTCACACAAAATCCCATGTACTTTAGAAAACAACCCATTCAGAACCTAGGAAACCCCTTTCATCCCTCTCAAGCGCTCTTCTTTCCCATGTATGTTTGAAAAAGATAGTGAAACAAAAAGAAAAAGAAGTTAAAAAAAAAAAAAAGGTCTTACCTTAAATTTTTCTTGTCTTTCCTTAGTTTTTGTTGATTTTTCCTCTATTTTTTCTTGTTTTTCTTTTGTTCTTGAGGTCCTCGAGAGTCCCAATCGGATGGGAGGCTTGCAACGGCCAAATAGGGAAGCCAAGACGACGACCGAATTGATAAGCCAAGATGATGGCCAAGGTTCTGTGTTGTTTTATTTATTTATTTTTTTTATATTTCTATCCCTTTTTTTGAGACATACGGGAAGAAAAGCACATGAGGAAGATCGAAGGAAAAGATCGCCAGTGACAATGGGGAGGAAGGAGACAGTGGAGACTGACAAGAGGTGATTGTTAGCTCTTTTTTTTAGAGATCTATGAGAAGGAAAGTACCTGAGGGAGATTGGAGCTGCAAGGCTGATGTCGATGATGATGGAGAGGAAGTCGATGATGGAAACCAACAGGACGTAGCAAGCACTATGAGGAGAGGGATCGAGAAAGTTCTAGAGGGCTCAGAAAGGGTTCAAAGAAAGGCAAAAATATCTTCACTAGAGGAAAAAAATATATTAGGAAAGTTTAGAGCTTGACACATGGCGTGCTGGAAACAACCGAATTGTGCTTTAATGTATAGGATAGATTTAAACTACCTTCTACTATTCTATCTTAACATTGATATATTGATATAGTTGAATTATTAAAATATCTTCAATATCAGTATTTGGCATATTAGAGAAAAGTTGACCATTTTAGCGAGAGATGATGATCCTAGACCATAGTTCAAAGTGAGCATTATTTAGAGGATTTATTTGATGTTGCAAGTTGAAAGTTATGTCTATCTTCAATGGAATGAAGTCTCTATCTTTGAGTAGGGATGCGCAAAAGTCGGATCTAATCCGTTTGAAGTTAAATTCCAAATTGAATAGATTTAAATTAATTTTCTAAAATCAAAATCAAAACTAAACAAATCATTTATAAAAATTATTCGAAACCAATCCAAAAAATTCAGTTTGATTTCATTCCATTTATTAGGTGGATATTCAATGGACTTGGCTAAGTCTAAACATAAAAAATATAGGGTTAATGGACTAGACTACATGGACGGAACTAAGTCTTAACAAAAAATTAAAATTTATATATAGATACATATAGATTGGATTGGATTGGGTTGAATATATATATATATATATATATATATATATATATATATATATATATATAAGTCGGATCAGTTTTGAATTGATTTTCTAAAATTTTAAATAAAAAATGAAGTGAATTTTTTGGTTCAAGATTTTTTTTAAATCGAAATCAAAAATATTTTTTTTTTAAAAAAAATCCCTAAGAGATCCATTTGGGTTGGGTTCAGTTCAGCTTTTCTTTTTTTCTTTTTGGCATACTTCTATCTTTGAGGGTTAAAAGAACGAGATAGGAAACCATGGAACTTAAATTTAAAATTAATGATTCTTTCGTGATAACATTTACTTCTGAATTTCTCCTATAGTGCTAATTACAACTCAAACAATCATGACCTACCCATCCATGAAAACCATTATGGATAGGCTCCATTTCTTATCCTACTCTTAATTATCCTTCCTATCTATAAAGTTAAGCTGAAGTAATTAATACATATACGTTGTACCAAAAGAAAAAAAAAATTATATACGTCAATATAAAATACACTTCCCTTGTGCATCAACTAGATACATGCACCAATTCTACTATTCTTTCTCCTCATATATCCTCTTATTATTTTTTTTGGTACGGTATATCAGCTTATTAATTTATCTTATTATTGTATAACCAAAATCTAGCTTGCATGTTGCTGCAAATAATTGTAGCCTCCACCCTCAAAAGTTAAAATGGTAAAGATCCATACTACTGCCTTAATTCGCTTTCAATTAGGTATTAATATGGCCTTTAATGGATGGCGATCGGCAGTCCTTCCCGTCGTGTCTCCCACACCCTCTCTGTTACTGCATCAATGGCAGCTATTGCCATATAGGGACATACAAATTGAGCAGTAAATGGAGTAACAAGCAATACCGTTGGAAATAACTTACATTACATTTTTCATGCTACATCTTTTGGCATCCCCCAAAGATATTTTCCAGAACCAGCCCCTCGCCCATGGCAAAGTTTTGAATAAAGCCCTTGGCGTTACATCGTCACTAAATACGCTCCGGACTGTCCATGGATACTCTCCATATGTGTGGATATGAAAGTTCATGCCACACGGGGTAAGGGTAAATGCACTCAAAAGTTTTGGTGCCATTTATGGAAGCTGGTGCAACAGTGGATTGCCGAACTACATTAATAAGCTTAAATACATTTTGACTGCACTTAATAGGTGCCAAAGGATTGTTTTTTAATTTTTCATTTCCTACCGTTTTAAATAAATATCTTTTTGGCGATACATTTTAATGAATGTTTTTTTTTTTTTTTTTTTTTTGAGATAGTTTTAAATGAATGTTGTTTTTTTTGTGATAGTTTTAAATGAATATTTTAAGTGAATGTTGAAGAGCACCACCGCTCCATCCTTAAGTGGAGTTTATTCTTTTTATCTTTGCATGGCTCATGCAAGATGGCACCTGGCATGTTGACAAAATCTCGCTGGATTCCTTCAATATATATTTTTTTAATAAAAAAACTCGCTCGATTCTCTGCACGCGGTCATAACCACGGGTTATACAAGGAAAGCCTAGAATTTGTGACGGTCAAAAAAAATATTTCATCCTTATCAAAAGAAAAGAAATATTTCATTAAAGTCCTCGACCTGTAAGAAAGTTTTGAACGAAGACCTAACTTGGCATTACTGCATGCCGGTGATCCCCTCACGCTTTCCACGGATACACTCCCCGCCCCTCGCTCACCTTAAATAGGAAGGTCATCGAACGCGGCAGTTGTTTGGCATCCCTGTCGCGTGCGTCTATCAGGCCATCCCCCGCAGGTCCTCGACGTCGCGGTATTCCCTTCAAATCTCGTCCCAATCTCCCCTTTTTCATACACTCTGTCCTCTTGCCTATCTCACCGGATTTTTTTTTTTTTTTAATTATAAATTTATTTTTTTGACAGGAACTCCTCCCGGTCGCTTGCGCCCTCCACTCCACTGCGCGGACTCCCCGCCTGCAAATGGAGAACCAGGGAAAGCGAGATAGCCTCCCCTCTTCCTCTCGTCGACCCAAGAAATCCCGACCGTCAGGGTCTCCATCGGGTCGTGGATTTCTCCGCTTCCAATCCGATTCTTGGTTACGGTCCATGGCTGCTGACTCTTCCAACGGAGGCCAGTCCCCGTTTCCGTTTGGAATGCGGGTTCTGATCGTGGACGATGATGTCATATCCCTCAGGGCGGTGGAGTTTCTCCTCTTGCGATGCGGCTATCTAGGTATGTTGCTCCTTGTGGACTTCTGCTGAGCTGATGCTTCTTTTGGTTTTGATATCTTGGTTGCTTCGTTCGATACGTGGTTTCTTCTTCTTGATGTTTTGGTTCGATTTCTTTTGTTGATGTTGAAGGATTTTGTGGTCTGGGAAGTGGGTTTGTTTTCTTGTTTGTACAGGTGGTGTAATCTTCTGTGGTAGCTGTTGTCTTGCTTGTTGATGAATTCTTTGTTAATCTTCTTAGATGATGCTAGATTTTTTTTCAGAAGAATTGTTGCTTTTGGTTATGTGAAAGATACATAGAAAGAAAGAAAGATGATAAGTTTCAGTCGGGTCGAATCATTATTTTTCTCTTTGGTAATTAAAAGTGTTCGTCGTAAAATGAGGAAACAACTCATAAAAGCTGTCTGAGTTTGTAAGGGAAGAACGCGCTGGTAAAATTGGTTGGATATCATTAAACTGCATTGGAAATATCGTGATCTATGAACCACCTTTTTGGAAGATAAGTGATGATTTAATTAATGTATAATTGTGTTGCCTTATTTGCAGGACTGGATAACAGAAATGAAGCAACAAGCAAAGATTTGATATGGCAAATTGCAGTTAAGACCGAACATTCCATTAATGTTGCAAAGATAACATAAACCCTTTAAACACCTCAAGGCTTCCAGTTTGAGCTTGAATTACTCACGAACAAGAACATGATTAAGCATTTAGATTTTTTGTAAAAATAGAAAACGGGTTATTTTGTTTAATTTAAGAATTAGAAGGATAGCAAGTTTCTGTTTGCGAAATCATATTTTTTCTTTGTGCTAATTTGGAAGGTCCATCATAGAATGTCAGAACAACTAATAAGAGATTATCTAAGTTTGCAATATAAGGCACAATAATAAAATTGGTTCAATCTTATTAAGTTGGATTGAAAACATTGAGATTTTTAAATTGGGATCCTCTTGTTTGGAATATAGTTTATAGTCATGTTAAATATAATTATGCTAACCTCTTTACATAAATTGCTTCTAGAGAATGAAGAAACTAGCAACGATTTGATGTAGCATTCAAGACAACTGTTACAATAGATTTAAGGTTTCATGGAAGGTTATGTACCTGCCGCGTAAGGCCACTAGATATGTCCGTATTGAATGCCTCATCAACGCGGTTCCATCACTAGTGAGATAATAGTGCAAAACTTCAACCATCTTGAAGCTTCTAGTCGTAGTTTTAATTTTGCATGAACAAAGACATCATCATGGAGTTCTTTACTTGGGTTTAGTTTATTTAACTTGATGAATATCTGAATGACGAATAAACATATAGCAGTTGGAAAGATGTCAAAGTGACTTGGTGGTCCTTGGTTTTTACCTCTTTAAAGGCCTAGGTGGAATGCCTATATGCCTAAGCATGCAACTAAATAAAAAAAAATAGTATAAATTAAGAAAATTATATTTTTGATAATTCATATATAGTTCATAAAAAGCGAGAAAAGAAAATTATATTTGTAGACAATAAGGTTATAAATTACTTATATTATGTGACAATGAAATCTTTGATTTAGTTACTTTAGTTTTGCTTATAATTTTTCTATTAAAAGGTTTAAAGTATGTAAAGCTTGTTAGAAACATAAAATATTGAAGCAGTAAGGGAATGTGTTATAAATGGACCCAAATTCTTTTTTCTCTTGAAGTCAGTACTTTATTCTTAAAGAGAGAATCAGTTAAAAGAATTTATTACCTTCAACAAAACAATGAACGAGGTGCCTAAGATGGCCCATGGGCAGCTTGGTGCCACCGAGGTGTCAATATGAGCACTTAGGTGGCTTCCCAACTAAAGGCCTCAAAAATCTAGGTCTCTAGGTCGTTGGGTTGCTCAAGGGCCTCGATGGGACTACCCAGGCGCTAAAGTTGCCATCGTGACAACCTTGAATTATTGCCCATTTTCACAGTGGAAGGTTCCATTATCAAAATTGATTTGATATTATTGAATTAGATTAGAAGTAATGTTTTAAATCCTATAATTAATTTGATATTATTAAATTAGATTAGAAGCAATGTTTTAAGGTCCTATTTCAGATTGCTGTCGACAGTAGAGCTTTTAGAGCTTTTGAAAGTAGAATTTTTGAAAATAGAGTTTTTATAAAAAGTTATTTACCGTTTAGTAACCATATTTATAAAGTGCTTTAGAATTTTAACTTTGGCAACTCAAATAAAAAAGTACTTTTGATATAATAAAATGATAATAAAAAATATTACATAATATGATATAATAAAAAATAATATAATATAATATTATATATTAAAATATTATTATATTATATAATATTATTATCATATAACATAACATAATATTATAATTATAATATAATTTATAATGTAATGTAATATATTGGTTATAATATAATATAATATAATAATATTATTATAATATAATATAATTATATTATATTATTATAATATAATAATATAATAATAGATTATATTATATTTATATCTTAAAATTATTATATTTTAAAATATTATTTTATTATTACCATATAATATAATACAATTTTGTAATATAATATAATATTATACTGCATAAATATATAACATAATCTATTATAGTATTATTATATTATATTAATATAAATATAATATAATATAATTAATTATATTATATTAGATTATAATCCATTATATTATATAGAATTATATATCACATCATAATTATAATAATATTATATTATAGTTATAATATTAAATTATAACTGTTATATTATATTATATTATAATATTATATTATAATATATGATAATAATATTATATAATAAAATAATATTTTAAAATATAATAATATTTAATTATAAACATAATTTAATCTATTAGAATACTATTATATTATAATAATATAATAATATAATATTATAATAATAATAATATTATATAATAAAATAATATTTTAAAATATAATAATATTTAAGTTATAAATATAATATAATCTATTATAATATTATAATTATGATGTAATATATAATGTTAGATAATATGATGGATTATAATCTAATCTAATAATAAATTATAATATAATATAATATAATATAATATTATAATATAATAATTATATTATATTATATTATATTTATAGTATAATGATGTAATATGATATGATATAAGATAGTGGATATTTTGGTCATTAAAAATTTTTTATTTAAATAAAAATAGCTTTCTGATATTAACCAGAAAGCACTTTTAGAGAAAGCTTCAAAATGGAGCTTTTTTCAAATAGACCATTTTAGCTTTTTGGCAAAGTCAAAATAGCTTTTTAATTTTTTACCAAACATCACTGTATCATCCAAAAATGCTTTTTGAGGGCCAGAAAGTGCTTTCTGATACTTTAAAAGCTCAGCTAAATAGGACCTAAATCCTGATATTCCATGGAACCGAATGCTCTACTATCTTGCCCCATCGCAGTGCCGATCTCAATCATACATCCTGCTAGATATCTTATCTCTCTCCCCTTCTTTCTTTTTTTTTTTTTATTTTCTTTATTTTTTTTTCTACCTTTTTTTCTCTTCTTTTCTTTTTCCTTTTTCTTCTCCGTTTTCTTTTCTTTCTTCCTTCCTTTCTTTTTTTTTCTCCCTTTCTTTCTTTCTTTTCCTTTTTCTTCTTTTTCTTTCCTTTCATTTTTTTTTATCTTTCCTTCCATTTTTTATTTCCTTTTTCTTCATCTTTTTCTATATGGATGGGTTTCGGAGTATTGACCCCATCCTGGTTCTCTTTTTTAACTCATAGGAATGAGACGGGATAGCTACGATGCTTCCTATCCTACTAGAACTTAAAAACTTGATTAAAAGTATAGCCAATTATAACTTGTGGAGTCCTTATAAAGAAGATAGTTTAGAATTGTAGTTTCATATTTATATTTATATAGACTAATAGAAAATAGGTAGCTAAGTTTGAATTACAAATGCAACATAATTGTTACAATAAGTTTAACGTTCTACAGAAGGTTTAGTTCTTGCTTGATAAGGCAAGTGGATTTTTTTTTTTATTATTTTTTTGGATGAAAGGAAAAGGAAAGCCCATTCGAATCTATTTCTAAGAGAAGCGAAAACAAGGTTAACATGAAAAGAAAAATAAGGAAGAGCTAGGAGGAGAAAAAGAGAGGATACACTTTTTGACTCTCCAAATAGATTACAATCTTCAAGAATTAGCTCTTTATTGGTGAAGGTCCATCAGAGTAAGCCAAATTATGCCGAATTGATTGGTTTGGAGCATACCGAACTAAACTAGTTGGTTACTGACACGGTTCAGCCAATTAAAATGAGATTTACAAAAGCCCTCAATGGCCATTTTGAAGCCCTGAGTCTCCTTCATGATTTGTGATGTTGAAGCTCTTGAACCCTATTTACAATGATGATGTACAATAACAACACCCCAGTCAAGTGAGTCTCTATCTCTCTTTCCCTCTTCCTCTTCCTCTCTCTCCCTCTCTCTTGGTCCTTGTCAATGGACCTGTAGCTCTTGAAGCTCCCTATTGATGGTCCGAAGCTCTCAAGCCCTCACTTCTCCTCTCTCCTCTCCTGCCTCCTCCTACCTCTAGTCCCTTATGAAGCCATTATTAGATGCCTTGGTCTTGATCTCTTTCTCTTCAAATGAGTCCAATGGCCTTGGTCTTGATCTCTTTCTCTTCAAATGAGTCCAATGGCCTTGATCTCTCTCTCCCCCCTCTCTATCCCTCCCTCTCCTTCCTCTCTCTCTCTCTGCCTTCCTCGATTTTGGTATGCTGTGGTTTAGTATGTTATCTATCAGTACCAGACTATACCAGTTGCTCGCTATTATGACTCTTAGTATCGATTCGATAAACCCTTGTCCATCCATTGTCTAAATTACTCTAATGTAGGAATGGATTTACAACAATAAGTAGATCTTGTTTGAGGGTACATTTTTTATGGAGAAAGAATGCTTTATTCCTTTCATTCAAAATCGAGTAGCATATCACAACAACTAACACTACTACAAAAAAGGGCTACGGCAGTGGATCGTAATCGCTGTTGTAGCCCAAAAAATTACTGTCATAGGCTATGACAGTGATTTTCTAACCGTTGCCACTGCGGCCGTCACTGTAGTCCTATGACAGCGGTTGTTATAGCGGTTATTTGAACCGCTGCCATAGATAGCCTATTACAGTGATTTATAAATCGCTGTAATAGATCGATCTATAGCAGCGGTTATGTAACCACTGCCATAGATTATCTATAGCAGCGATTATATAACTGCTATCATAGATAATCTATCGCAGTAATTTCTTAACCACTGTCATAGGTCTAATACAGTGGTTGGCATCATTAGCACCATGGATCTATGATAGCGGTTGGCACGCATATGATAGTGGTTATAAAATCACTATCATAGATTTTTTTATAATTAAAAAAATTAAAATTTTTATTTTTTTTTATATATTTTATCGGATAAATGCAGATATATAACACAAGAAAATATAATAAACATAAAAATTATTCTAAAATACTAAAATTTTATTATTAAATAAAATTTATTATAATATTTTTTTAAAAAAATAAAATAAATCAAAAGTTTTCTAAATTTACATCACCAGAGTTGGAGCCAAAGTCGGAGCTGGAGCTGGAATGCGCGCCAACATATCCTCGAAGTTCGTAACTTCAAAATATGCACTGAGATGGATGGAGTATGCTTTGACTGCTCCTCGGATGCTGAACTATGCGTAACTCATCGAGGGACATGGGTGAAAGCTAGATGGCATTTCGGTGCCATCGTGATCTATAACGTTAATGAATATTAATCAATATAACATGTTGAACAATAATATTAGTATAGCATCAATAAATAGTCTCTAATATTTATACTAGATGGAGGTTCTCTTAGTGGTCGGTATGACACTATCTACCGGCACAGCACGGCACGGCACGGCACGGTACGGCACGGCCTACCGGCATGGCATATATTTTTCTTAAGCTTCCAAAGATTAGAAGAAAGAGAGCTCTTTGACTAAAACAAGAAAAAAATAAAAAAAATTAAATAAAAATTAATAATTAGACTCTAATAATTTATACCAGAATGTTGAAGTTATCGTCTAGTGTTATCTACAATATGGACATCACCATCGCTTCTAATAAATGTGTCTGGGACCTCGATAGTATCAGATAAATTTTGTCCTAGAGGAGTGCTTTACATGCATGGTCCAACATCGTCATCAACTTTGGTATCATCAAAAATATACCTATGCACCATCCTTACAATAACACCCCATTGAGGCTTAAAGGAATCACTAACGTAGAAGGCTTGTCTAGCTTGGAAGGTAAGTATATACGATTCTTCAGTGCAGAGATGGTGTTGCATGTTAACGAGAGTAAAATCACACTCATCAGTCTTCATCCTAGATTGTGATAAGGTGTCAAACTAATTGCACTTCATCAACGCGATCCTTCCTTTAGAATAATAGTCCAAGATGACTATTTTCTCTACCATACCATAATAGTTCAAATCCTCCGTACGAGGTTGTGAATTCCTTGAGCTAGCATAACACCCAATGATGGCGCTTAACATAATGCCACTATTTTGTGTTGCCATATTTACAGATCTACTATGAATATTAAATCTATAGTCATTAATGATGAGCTATTTATACTCACGCACGGTACGATTAGAGCCCATTGAAAGAGCATGCACTTCAGGACTCACGTCACCGAGCGGCAATCTTCACATCTAATTAAGAAGATCATACCTAATTAGTAAACATATTTCAATAAGTTGTACCAGGCAAGAATATATAATCACTTACATGATCTTTGAACCATTCAAAAAATTCATTGCTATGTATTTTTTCTTTCTCCTACATACTTAGAGCGCCATATTTTACTCTTATAACCTCCTTGTATTTGCTGCATGCACAAAGAATAAATTTAGGTATAATTAAATATTTTTTTTAATTATTATGAAATAAATAATGCTGAGTGACTCACCTTATGTACGGCTCAATGATATCACAATTGAAGAGCACGTAGCAGTGTGCCTTATCCTTTTCTTCAATGCTCAAATTAGTGAGGTGGTATGAAGTGAAAAGTCCATCTGACTATAAAATGGATTTAAATGCAGGCTCAATTGGTTCATACTGATCATCCTGATTCCTCATTGGCCGATTATGATATGTTTCGATCTTGCTTAAGTACATGGTACAAAAATCTATACACTCTTGATCCAAATAATCTTCTGCTATAGATCCCTCCGGATGATTCATATTTCTTATATAAGATTTTAAAGTTTGAATATTTCTTTCAGTAGGATACATCCATTGACAGAACACTGGCCTCCAAGTGCAACTTCTTCCGTAAGGTGCATGGTGAGATGCATCATAACCATAAAAAATGATGGTGAAAATATCTTCTCTAGATCACATAATATAGTCACCACTCTTATCTTGATTTTCTTCACGTCTTTCTTAAGCAACCTCTTTGCACAAATATCTCTGTAAAAGTTGCAAAGATGAATAACCGTCATTCTAATATTTTTTGATAATACGCGGTGAATAGCTATTAGGATCAATTCCTACATCAGTACATGATAATCATGAGTCTTCAATCCTCCAAGTTTAACATCCTTACTATTCACACGTTTTGATATATTGCTTGAGTATCCATCTGGGATCTTTATGTTCTCCAATACACGAAGAAATGTTGACCATTCGGAGGCATTCATAACATAGCATGCATGAGGAAGCCTTCTTTATTCTCCCCTTGCCGACTCTGGATGGAGTGATCTTCTAATATCCCATTCTTTCAAGTCAAGTTGGAAATTCAAGTCATCCTTGGTCTTATTCTTGATATTCAAGATTGTTGCCAAAAGAAGCTCGCACATATTCTTTTCAATATGTATTATATCTAAGCAGTGGCGCAATAAGTTTGTCTCCCAATATGGCAAGTCAAAGAAGATGCTCTTTTTCCTCCAATTAAAGTATGTGTCATCTTTTTTTGATCGACGCTTTCTTTTTTTATCATCAATCAGATCATTTTTTTTAAATTCAATACTGAGACCATCCAACTTTCTAAGTACTTCACTCCCAGACATCCGATCAGGCGCCTCACCTTCTTCAATAGTGCCATCGAAGGAGCGTGCATCCCTTCTGTATGGATGGTTTCGACGGAGGAAACATCAATACCCCATATAGCTAGAGCTCCTCCGATGTTTCAATCTTCTAGACTAGATGTTTCTTCCAAAGACCGAGCATGCTAGCTCATCTTTGGTACTCCAACCCGACATTAGGGCATAGACTGAAAAGTCATTTATTATTTATAAAAGTGCTGCGTGCATGGAGAATGACTCATTCAACAAAACATAAAATATTGGAATACCTTGAATGCTCCATAACTGTTTTAGCTTGGTAATAAGAGGCTGCAAATAAACATTAATATCATTACCTACCTCCATCGGTCCAAGGATGAGCACTGTCATAAAAGTAAAGGATTTTTTCATACACATCCACGGTGGAAGGTTGTAAACATAAATAAATATTTTTCATACACTATGAACAATATTTAAATGCTTGAATGGGTTAAAACTATCGCATGATAAGCTCAACCTCACATTATGCATCTCTTGTGCGAAGTCGGGATGTAATTCATTAAATTTCTGCCATGCCTCTCTATCGGCTGAATGCCTCAATGCATCATCTTTTGTTTAGTCTTTTTCATGCCATCTCATGTCCTTCGATGTCTTTGCCGACATAAATAACTTTTATAGTCTCAGAATCAAAGAAAAAATTCACATCAACTTTTGAGGTACACGAGTCGATGTGCCATCTTTATTCTATTTTCATCTTGATACACCATACCTCGTGCACTCATTGCGGTTGACATCCCCCTCCCAATAGAGTATGCAATCATTGAGACATGCATGTATCTTGGTATAAGTAAAGCCTAGTTGTTCAATAATCTTCGATGCCTTATAATTATTCTTCGAAATTCATGCATCATTCGAAAGAATATCCTTCAAAAGCTCCAGTATGCAGTTCACTCCATTATTATTGAATCCGTTGGAGCATTTCGCATGATACAACTGGATTAATAACTCAAACTTCGCTATCTTTTCATATCTGGGATACAACGAAATATTAGCATCCTCCATCAACTTGTGGACCTTCTTCACATCCTCACTATTTGTCATTTAACCAATCATAGGATCAGACATGGACGTAGATGCACCATCATTGTGGCCAACAAATGAAAAAATATCACGAACCATTTGTTTCACTCATTCTTTAGGTTGATCGCCTTCTTGCGGCCTACCCTCACCATATTGGTCCCAACAAATTTCATAACCGACTTTAAAGCCATAAATAGTGAGGTGATCATTGATATCTTGACGAGATAGCCACGGCCCATCCATACACTTTTTATAAGAACATTGGCTCAGTCCATGGTCTCCAAATTTTTCTATAGTATAATCAAAAAAATTTTAAAGTCCAGCCTTATATTCTGGCGAGAGCCTACTAAATTTCATCCACCCCTTATCCATTTTAAAAGTGATGATACTACAAGTAAATCATGTGTGGACCTCAGGTTAAATATCATTTTTAGATATGTAATAAATGCATCCTATTATCAACTAATAGGTAAAGATAGGTCCTATTTTATTCAGAAATTACATTAATTCTATAGGTTCATTACAGTAATCAAATGATATGTAATAGGAATCGAATAAAATTTTGGTAGCATTTTTTCTTAGTTCTCTCATGTAGGAAGAACAAAAAAAAAATACTATCCAAAATTTTATTCAAAATTCTTAGCATACCATTTGATTATTGTAATTACCTATAGAATTATCTGTAATTTTCAAACTATCCATATTGGACCATCAATTGATCATTGTACATAATTCTCTAATCCGTATAATTACATATAATTATATGAACGTCGGAGATTATGTACACTAATCAATTGACGGGTCTATCGTTATGCAATATAATAAACAAAAGCAACAAGATATAAACATCCAAAAAATATTATGCAATAAATTCTACAACATGAATTATATTCATAAATAATTAATGATGGTGGCAAGGTTGGATCCCTCTCTTTCTCTCTTAAGTATAGATCCGTCGGATATTTGGGTTTGGATCTAGTACCAGTAATTAAAATTGAGTCTAAATCTGAATATTCAAATTTCAATTTGAACTTAATCCGTTGATAGATCTAGTCCATAGCTACCAACATGGCACAGCCCAAGGCTACCACCATGGCACGACCCAAAAATTATGGTATGCAGATAATTATAATATTTATAATAAATATTTATAATATTTATTATAAATATTTTATAAATTATTATAAATATATATGATTAATAAATAATACTATATAATTTAAAAAAATTATATCTGTGGCTATAGAGAGTGGGTCGCACCGAAAGCTCCGAGGGTCGCTGACGACGATGCTAGAGGAGGACGACAGCACTAGAGATAACCTGCGAAAGAAAAGCAAGATAGTGAGATAGAGAAGAGAGAAAAAAAGAAAAGAGAGAGAGAGCAGGGACGATCGAGGATGGAGGGCCAGGGGGCACAGTGACGAGGAGGCTGAAGAAGGCTTCGCACTTGGCCAGGAGAGGATCGGAATGGTGGGATTTTGCAGGGACCGAAGGAGGGTGGAGGGGGCTTATCAGAAGGGAGGTTTAGTTTCGCACTAGGGTCGGAGGAGGATAGAGTGTAGGGGAGGGATTTCATGGGAGGCCGACAGAGGATCGAGGATGGATGGGGATTCATCGGAGGAAGGTTTCACAGGGGGCTGAGGAGGGTCGGATAGGGGTTCACTGATGGGGGGGTTTCGCTAGGGGCCGAGGGAGGGTCAGATGGAGGGGTGGGAGGGCTGGGTGGGTGGCGGGGAGGGGCGGCCGAGGATGGAGGGTCAGAGAGGGAGGGGGAAGGAGGGGCGACGCCGGCCCGAGGGGAGGAGGGGCGATGCTGGTCGGGGGAGAGGAGGGGCGACGTCGGTCGAAGAGGAAGAGCTTCACCGACGACGAAGAGGAGGGGGAGAGAGATCGAGTACGTACAGAAGGAAAGAAAAAATTTAAAAATTTTTAATCTATTCTATGGTAGCGATTATCGAATTGCTGCCGTAGATCTACGACAGCAGTTATCAAATAGCTGTCATAGATCTATAATAGCGGTTATCCAAAATCACTGTCATAGATCTATGATAGCGATTCTATAACTGCTGCTGTAGATTTATAGTAATGATTTTTTATAACCACTGTCATAGGTAAAAAATAAATTTTTTTATTTTTTCTTTAAATATTATATAATTTTAAAATTTAATGTCCATCTTCATCGTTCATTATCTAAATAATTATCATTAGAGTGTCGTCACAAAAAGTCACCTCGATTTAATGGCCTAGCTTCATCGATCAGAAAAATTTGATTTCGACGATCATGAATCTGATAGATAAAGATCTTCGATGGGTTCAAAAACCTACAATGATAATCTTGATAATGTTTGTAGCATACTATCAAAGTTTTATTTCAATCGGATATCGTTATCATGATCAATTTAGTATGGAATAATTTTGACCGTTAAATTAAAAACAAACGATCAAAGGATTAAATGATGTTTGATTATGAGATAATTTTTCAGCTAAATGATCTTTGTTATAATTTTAAATATTTTATATAGCGATAATAGTAAAATTTAAATTATTTTCGTATAAACTATTCATGTTAAGCAGATATTGCAAAAGCACGAGCATAACAATCAATGAAGTTTCAGAATGGTTATCAGAAGACATATAGTTTTAAATCATTTTTTATCTTAAGAGTTGAATTTTATAATCACCACCATAAAAAATGATTAAAGTAGTAGCCAAGATTATTTATAAAAAAAATTATCTCATAATCGGATACCATTTGGTTCTTTGATCACTCGTTTATCATTTAACGATCGAAACTAATTTATACTAAATTGATTGAGATAACGATATTCGATTGAAATGAAACTTTGATAATACGCTACAAACATCACCGAGATCATCGTTGTAGATTTTTGGATCCATTAGAGGTCTCCATCTATCAAATCATCGCATCGTCGTTCGTGGTCGTCGAAATCAAATTTTTTTGATCAACGAAGCTAGGACCATCAGATTGAGACGACCTTTTGTGAAGACACTATAATGATAATTATTTAGATAATAAATGATGAAGATGAACATTAAATTTTAAAATTATATAATATTTAAAAAATATATATATGGCAGTGGTTATAATTAACCACTATCATAAATCAGATTATAGCAGCGATTCCTACTAACCACTGCTATAGGTCTGACTTATGGTAGCAGTTACAATGAACCGCTGCTATAAATTGACCTATGATAGTGATTTTTTGTAACCACTGCTATAGATCCGACCTACGGCAATGGTTTTCGTTAATCGCTATTATATATCAGATCTATAACAGTGGTTACAAAAAACGTTATCATAGGTCCGACCTATGACAGTGGTTAACGAAAATTGCTGTCATAGGAGCTATGGCAATGATTTCGAAAACCACTGCCATAAGCCATTTTTATAGTAGTGTATCCTATCCCACAAGTTCTCATCCTTTTGGCTACTCTTCTATTAAAAAGAGACTTGCAAGGTGATCTTTATTTTTGAAGCAGCCTTTAATGGAAAGTCAATTCACCTTAAAGAAGGAACAATCTAAAAGGTGGATAACAATTTTTTTAGGATGTTGGAAGTATTGAGAACTACAAACAAAAGATAATCTTCTTTCTAAGAATGTCCTCAATGCGAACTTTATTCTTTAAAGCCAACTACATAAAGATGTTTGCTTTCTCAAGAGCTTTCATATTCCAAAGCACCAAAGAGAAAGGACATATGATAGCATTTAAGTTTAGGATAAATTACAGGAATACTCTCTTAAGTTTGGATCTATTTCACTTACACCTCTGTACTTTAAAAAATGTCAAATAGATTTCTAAAGTTATCGAAATATTCCAATAAGATTCCGACGGTCACTTAACAACTGACAATGTTAATAAATTTTTTAAAATGACATAAACACCCATCTCCTTCCTCCTCCCTCCTCCATGGCTGGTGTTCCTCTTTCTCTCACTTCCTTCTTTCTTCTTTTTTCTTCCTAGCTTCCTTTTTTTTATCCATTTCTCCTCCTATCCTTCCTTCTCTTCCTCCTCTCCTTTCTCTATCCATTCTCTTCTCCTTCCTCCTCTTTCTCCTCCTCTCCTTTCTCAATCCATTCTCTTCCTCCCCTTCTTTCTCTTTCTCCCATCATGATGGGATCTTCCTTCATGGTCCATCGATCTTTTCTCATCTTAACCTCTTGGTTGCTGTTTATTCTTTTGTTCATGGCGTTTGTTAGTTTTTTTTCATGAAATAAAATTCTTCTAATCCATCCATTTAATTTCTTCCCTAAATCCTATAAAATTTTATGCTTCTATCAAAATTAAGCTTTCAAAACATCAAGAAATCTGCTCACACTAGCACAACTCTTACAAAATCCCATATGCTTGAGAAAAACCCCAACCAAAAACTAAAAAACCCCTTCAATCCCCCTTAGGTGCTCTCTTTTTCCATAGATCTCCAAAAAAAGAGAATTAAATAAAAAGAAAAAGAAGCAAAAAGAAAAAAATAATGATCAATCTATATGGTAAAAATCTTATCTTTCATTTTTTTCATCTTTCTTTTGTTTTTGTCAAATTTTTCTTTATTTTTACCCAATTTTTCCTCAATTTTTTTTCCTTCCTCAGGAGTCTCTATTGGGTGGGAAGCTTGGAGCAGCCAAACAGAAAAGCTTAGATGATGGCTATGGTTTTGTGTTAGGTATAGATGGTTTGGGAGAAAAGGATAAGAAGAAGAAATGAATGAAAAGGAAGGGGAGGAGAAAAGAGAAGACAAGAATGGATAGAGAAAAGTGAGGAGAAAGGAAAAGAAGAGAATGGATGGAGTAAGAAGAGGAGAAAGGAGAGAAAAAGAGAAGGAAGAGGAGGAGGAGAAATTGATGAAAAGAAAGAAAAGAAAGAGAAAGAAAAAAGAAAGTGGGAGAAAGAGGAACATCGGTCATGGAGGAGGAGGGAGGAGAAAGTAAATGAATATTTTTATTATTTTTAAAAAATTATTAATAAAGATAAATAGCTGGACTATATTGAAACATATCGATAACTAAAAGGACTAGTTTGATACTTTTTAAAGTACAGGGAGTGTATGTGAAATTGAGTTAAAGTAGAGAGAGTGTTCATGTAATTTATCCTTAAGTTTATAAATCTATAAGACTTTGCTAGAAAGATTCTTGATGCATGATGCATCCTTAAGCCACTTGGTTATCATTCTACAAGAAGGGAGATAGAGTGCTTAGGATCTCTACAAGGGACAAGAGCCCCGAGTTTTGTATTCACATTGAGGACCCCAAAATCTGATGCTCCACTCCCTTCTCTAAGAAGACCTCAAAGATGCCATGCTTGCATTCTTATCCATTGTAATAGAAACAAGTTAGCAAATCCATCAATAGTCTAAGAATAGCATAAATGCTCTAAGCATCTCAAAGATTATAAATTTAGTTTCATTTTTATATGAATATATGATTGTGCAGTAATATAAAAAAAGGCATCCTGGTGTATGAGGCTTCTACTACTGTCGAGTTTGGGAAAGATTAGATGTATGCAACCTTACCCCTGCATGCAAAGAGGCCATTTTTGTGTTTTAAACCCATGACACCTAGGTCACCATGAAGCAACCTTATTGTTGCCCAAGGCCCACCCTCTATAATTGTGCATTAGTGTGCTGATTTTAGTAGGAAAATTATTACCTTTGTTGCTATTAAGAGGAAAGATGCTCTCATGGTTAATGTGATATAGTTCTTCTTAGGTTTTCATTACAATAGCTCAAAAGCCTCAAATCAATCTGATAATCCCATAATGCCTTTTTATTCCTTAGCTTATTATAAAGGTCTTGTTGGAGGCCATCGCTCATCATGGCGTGATTAGCTCTCAAGACCAAAACAATAAGTACATCCAAATAGTCACTCACCATCAAAACTAGAAGTGTTTCCTATTATACTTGAACCAACAATAACAAGTAATAATAATAGTCGAAGGTAAAACAACCTAATTTTACACCATGCAAGGAAGGCAATTTATGATTAAATTTCCATTAGAATTAAAGATAGGCATAAACTAACACTTCTTGCCATTGAAGTGTTATATGTAAGCCATATCATTTAGGGCGCAAATAACATTCAAGGCATGCCACAAACTAAATATCAATGCAATTAAAGGATGTAACTTGGTTTGTCATTCCACTAGTTTTGCCCTACTCTCTCATTTAAAGGTTTTGGAGTATACCAAATTTCATTTTTGTCCCTATGAAAAAGGTTAAGTGGGGAATGTGACAAGGAAGTAGGGCATGCTTATCAAAGGAGAAGAGAGTTAAAAATAAGATTTATGGTGCTAGCATTGGTATAATACAGATCGAAGCAAGGTTCGCTATGTTGGTACTAGATACCTTATCGGTACCTCACCGATTTAGTATGGTACGATCGGTATGCATTCCATGTTGAAATAGCTTTTAAATCATTTTTCTCAATTTTTATCTCAGTTTATCTCGATTCAGGTCGGTATGCTTTGGTATGGGTCAGTATGCACCACAATATAGGGTGGTATGCCTCGGTATGGATGGTATGGGACTTGTACCAACTCAAAATGGGATTTCGTATCGATTTTCTTTCTATAGGATATGGTATAGTACATCTCTGAATCGGATGGTATAGGATGGTACGACAAACCATGGATCGGAGTAGTAGACTGCTATACTTACAAGATGCCTATCAATGCTGGTATAGTAAAATTGAGATGTCGTACCATATGTTGGCATAGTAAGCAAGGAACATTTTGGTACTGGTACATCTATGGTATACTGGCATAACTGCTACTCACTAGTACTTCAATCCATGGCCAGAAGAACCTTCTAATTCAAAATATGGAATGTTTGTGAATTGTGAAGAAAAGGGAGGTTGTTTGCTTTGGCTTTAGCTTTCTCATAATCATGGTCTAGATTGGACTCTGTTCTCTTGCATTTTAACATCTTATGACCACAGGCTCTCATGGAGGTTCTTATGGCTGTAGTTCTCTCTAGAACATTTATTGGAAAAGCTTAGAGACAAGAGGTGCATGAGATGAAATAAGGGAGAGCTTAGAAATGAGGCTACATGAAGAAAAATGCCATACCAAAGAGGGAAGAGTTCTCCTTGTTTTTTTCCTTTTTTGCTGGGATTTTTTTAGTGATATATTCTTTCTTGTAATCTTTGCTAAGGGGTAAGGTGATTCTTCTTTAACAGTGTTGATTGATTTACTCCAAGGAATTATAGATTTGTGATGTTTTGAAGTCATGTTTTTCTTAATTATTATTATTGATCTTTTGGTGTCTCAAGATTGTGATTGTATTCCAAAACAAAACACATAATATGTTAATATTTTCTCTATAGTGTTTCTTATTGTTCTTTTTTTCTGCATTTTGCCCTATCTTTTACATTAATAGTCGCTCTTAAAGTTATTTCATAACAAAAGGTCAGAAAAACTAAAACTATTGAGCTGGCCAAAGATGTTCAGTGCTCAACTAAGATTCATGAAATGACTCCTTCATGCGACCCTTCTATAACTATTCATGATGAATTACCTATTCACCTTAAGATATGGTTGCTTATAAAGCATCTAAAGGGCAAGCCACAGCCACAAAACATAATAATTTCTTGGAATAGGCATTAGATTAAGATTTGTTGTCTCAGTACTGAATCCTTTATTAATAAAATTCTATTATAGTGTCAGTATATGGTTCGGTATGATATGATTGTGTCAATACGGAATGGTATAGTGTATCGGTACCTTACAGTATACTCCTATACCGAGTGGTATGGGATAATATAGCAAACCATGATTAGCATAATATGCAAGCACTTTGTGCATGAGACATCGCATTGTTGAATGAAGTGCTTTTATAAGTCAAGCTTGTCCCCTAATATGTCCACCACATGCTCCAACATATATTTCATAAGTGATTTGTGAAACCTTGTTTGTTGAATTTTCTGAAAGTAGCAATAAAGTATATATTTTTTCATTTCATGGTTGTAAAATTCATTATGAAGACATTATACTCCCATGATGGAGTGCAATCTGCACTTGCTGGTTAGACCATATGATTGCACTCGCCTCCAAAGGATAGTGGAAGCTGAAGAACATGCTGCAAAGCCCTTTTGAACTTGTCTAAAATATAATAGAAAGGCAAAGCCATGTCCTAAGAGGCCCACACTTGGAACATCGTAGAATTTAAGGACTCACAAGTGTGTTGGAGGTGGTATAGTTATTGGAGTGATCTTAGTTAAGAAAGGTAAGATAATCCCTTGAATCAATAGCAGGAGGGCAATTATGTCATGGTACTTCAAAAACTCCTTCCTAAGCATTTTTGATAATTTACAATATTACATAAATGTTTTTTTTCCTTTTTGTATGGGTCTCTATGAAATTTAATGCTATTTTTTAATTTAACTAGATAGTATGTTTTTTTTTATCGTTTAAGTATGGCATATCTATTATAAACTTCAAACATTAGTCCGTGCATGGAAACAACGTTAAAACTAGAGAGGACCAAAGTAGGCTCATCAAATGAGTGAGCAGTTTGTGAATAGCTCACATTTAGCTTGAACTTTAGCTTAATAAGGGCTTCCTTGATTATTAAGGAAGCCAAGATTGAGATTTGCTCAGCTTGGTCATGTTTAACTCAATGAAACAATCCCTTTTCTTTATATTTATGTATATATCATAATATGTATATATTATAACATTTAATCTATCATTTATCTATTTATCAATTATTAACATATTTCATGCAAAGAAAAATGTATCTCAGTTGTTGCACCTTTATCTAACAGTCCAACTTTTGCTTGTCAATAAACATATAAGCCATTAAATTGAGATCTATCATATATTGGCTTAGAGTATATAAATGGAAGTCTTGGGGGATATCAAATTCTTACAAATCCCTAGAATGAACCAACCATGAATAGCTTGATTTTGACTCAAAAGTGGTTGAGCCAAACTGAAGACCAATTCAATTATATGAGCTGAGCTTTAGCACAATGCGACTCATGAGAGCTTGGCTCATTTACACTCCTAGAAAACAAGGGAACAAAAGATTTTACATTATCCAAAGTTGAAAAAATAGAGGAGATAATGGCCATGGAGCAGGATTGGGAGTATGGTCCAAGATCTTATGTAACACCATTATCTAGTGGATCTAGCTACTAATATTAAAACATGCTATTATTCAACCACAATTTGTTTTGTAAATATGTATTTTGCGTTAAGATCTGTAGATGTTTCTGCTTAGTGAATTTTGATGCAGTAGTCTCTATATTCAAACAACATTCATATCCTCAATTTCTTTCCTATAATATTTCTTGTTAATTGAAATATTTCTTTCCCAAAAAGAAGCTAAAGCTTACACCAATGCTTTACCCAATTTGAGAGTAAGAAAGTCTTGCTCTACAACCTTGGTTTTTATTTTTCTTAGGAAACACCTTTTAATGTTTTCTTAAAGTACTAATTTATTAGTAAGCATTACCATCTATATTGTAAGGTCAAAAAAAGAGAATCCTCATTGAATTAATTTCGTCCTGGTTCTTGTTGTTGTATATGTTATTATTAAACAAATCCTGCTTCGGTTGGTTAAACTAGAAGGTACATGGTTGAAAGCATGGATTCAAAAACTGTTGAAACAGGATGACACCATTAGCATGGTATCATTTTTGATGTGAAACTAACACCGTGATATTAACACCGGCATGGTTGGTAGGATGTTTGAACCATTTGCATGGTCTGTAGCGATGCTAACTGATGGTACCATCAATACCAATCATATTGGCGTGTCACAACAGTTTCTTATTCCTTCTTATATTTTCAAGTTTGGTAATGGGTACTGGTACCTCATTGATGCCATATGATTCTGATGGAAAAAGGCGATGGGGTTTGGTATTGGTATTTGAAACCTTGGTTAGGGTTGGAACTGGGCCAACTAGGCTGAGTTTTCATGTTTCTTGATGGTTTCATAGAGGTGTGTACTAATAGTATTGTACCAACAATATGAGTGCTTACTGATATTTTGTCGTTCTTTTTCATGCTTTCAATTTTGGTACATACTATTGAGGGCTATCAATCTACCATCCGATTCATCAATCCAGCCAACAGACCATCGAACATCGATAAATGTTTGCCGACTAATGATCGACGATGGATGATCGATGAGTTACTCGACGATCGACGTTCCACTAACCCAGCCAATTATTGATCAATTAGTTGAAGGACGGCAATTAACATCCGATCGGTCATCGCCACTGAGAAGGCTATCTGAAAGGTCAACACTCGTCAATCTGTCCATTGATCAGCAATCGACCGACCATCAGACGATGACCATCGTCTGATGATTGATAATCGATGACAAAAAGGACTAGCTGGCCGATAAAAAGTCTTCAAACTGATCGATCAATGATTGGCCAATTTTTAAATAAGCCGATCGATCGGAGGTCGATCGACCACAGATATGCCAACCGACCAACCATCGGTCGGCCCAGATATGCCGAACAATCGATGATTGATCAGCCGTAGATATACCGTCCGACCGACCATCGGTCGGCCCCAGATTAACCAAACAATCATCGGGTGTTTTATAAATAACTCATCTAACTTCTGATCGATCCTATAAAATTGCCCCCAAGAAAAGCGGGCAATAGTGATTAGTGGGTAGTTCTAACTATCTTCCCATGATCACATTACGTCGGAAAAAGAGGGACTCACGTACTACATGGTTATCACTCCGACACCTATAAAAAGAAGATAAATTGGTTAGTTTGGTAAGACAAATAAGATACTTGAGAGCAAATTCTATTCTCTTTCTTCTTATTTTCCTATTCAACTAGTCCACCCTACTAACTTAAGCATCGGAGGGTCCTCGTCGGAGCCAACTCCGGTCAGTGCAGACTTGCGCTTGCAGATTTTTCAGCGTTCGATCATAGGTGCAGGTGGATTGGCCGCAATAGATTGGTGTGCCAGGTAGGGGGAAGAACAGCGAATTGACAATTAATCTTGCAAATGGTGAAAACTCGCACTCGTAACTCAACTAGCTTTGCTGGCCACTCATCCTGGTGAGAGGCGCTTCCCCCTCCGCCGCCAGCAATGGCGGAACCCAGCTCCTCGCATCCAATGATCATGTCGGATGTTCAGGCTCAATAATTGGTTGCATTGATGCAGCAGGTCCATATGCTGATGGAGGCTATGCATGACCTCCAGTTGTAGTCGTGCACGACTGCGGTGGCTATATTTGGATAGTACCACCTGCATCGCTGGAAGGTGGTACTATCTCGACACTCTCGATAAGTGGAGACTCCATCCCCCCGCCACTCGCAAGGAAACACTCGTCGATCTCGACGTTCCATTTCCTCGTCTTCTCGCCAGAGTTGGCATAAGAAAAAATGGCCATGAGATTCGACCACCTCCTCTTCCACCAGTTCTTTGGAAGGATCGATGCTTGGGACGTTCCATCAGCAACGGCGCAACGACTATAAGCAAAAGCTCAAGAAAATTGACTGTCGATTAGCCTAGATCAAGGAGGATACGAAGGAAGGATCCTTCGACGGTTTCCGCATCCATATAGCTCCTCTGTTCTCCTCGCGCATCTTGGACGTGTCGATCCCGTCATGGTTCAAGATGCCTCAGATGGAGTCATATGATAGCTCTATCAACCCAATCAATCATCTCTAGAGTTATAAGGCTCTCATGATGATTCAGGGGACGAACGACGCCCTCATGTGCATTGGCTTCTCGGCCATCCTTCGGAAAGCTGCTCAAGCCTGGTACTCTGGGCTTCAGTCGAAAAGTATCAACTCCTTTGAGCAGCTCAAAGACTCCTTCGTGGCTCCTTCAGCATTAGCAGAAGAAAGTCACGAACTTCAAATAGTCTCTTCTCGATCAAGCAGAATGAAGGAGAGACTCTTTGGACCTTCGTGGCCTATTTTAACACCGCTATGCTTGAGGTCCAAAACCTCAACAAAGAAGTGGCTATTTTGGCCATGAGGCAGGATTTGCAAGGCTCTTGGTTCACATACTCGTTGGATAAAAATCCTCCAAACTTATGGAGCATGTGGAAAAATACATTCGCACAGAAGAAGGCGCTTCTGACCGGCACCAACAAAATGAAAAGAGTCAAAAGAAAAAATAATGGAAGAATGATGCTTTGGTCGGATCCAACTGACCCATTCTGAATAAAGAAGCGGCATCTTCCCGACTGAACCCAATGCCGACCAATATGAAGAATTGGTACGATACTTATACTCCCCTCTCCACTCCACGTGCATAAATTTTGATGAAGATTGAAAAGAAGAATTACCTTTGCCGACCCCCATCGATGAAGAATCGAGATAAGGACAAGAGGAAGTACTGTCGATTTCATTGCGACTATGGTCACGACACCGAACAGTGCTTCCAACTGAAGGATGAGATCGAGGCTCTCATTTGACAAAAATTTCTTACCAAATTCTGGCTCGATCACCCAACCTAGTCCCATGTCGATCAACCACCAGCGTCGGAGGAGGTTCATCCAAATCAACCGATGGTCGGGGTGATCAACATGATCTCTGGACGACCAAGGGTCGAGGGGGCAACATTCGGAGAAGAATCAACTAAGAAATGACTATTCACTTTCGAGCGATAGAAGGTCATCGATGAAGAAGTGGAGAAGCTTCCCATCGGCTAAATTTATAACCGATCGATGGTCGACGTACCATAGTCGGCATGATTCAACAACCAACTGATGGATGGCGATCATCGATCAATATTTCTTTTGGCAAAAACTATCGATCGATATATCTTAAACAATCAGTGCAGTTGATCAAAATAAGTCGGTCCTTGTGACATAACAACCGACTGATCAAAAAAAAGACTATCTTCTACAACTCAAATAGCCGATTGACAGACCAACAGACAATACTGATGCATAACTTCCTTACGAAATAATAAAGGAAGAAAAGCGTTAAGCTATTGATTGTGAACTAGTTGGTTTACTCCGACTAGTAAACAACAAATCTTTATCAATTTGGCTATGGCCAAATTGAGGGATGGTTGGCTTGCATCCGATCGTCATGATTAAGTATTGGTTGGTAAAAAACTGACTAAAAATCAATTAGAAACCAACACAAGATTCGCTTATCCCTGACCTATGAATATCTCAATAAACAACTAAGTATTGGCTAGTTAGAAAACTAACTTTAAGTCTGTTAAAAACTAGCCGATGATTAGTTATATGAAACTGACTAATGATCAGCTGACAATCGATTAACTAAAATTTTTATAAATAAACTTCATTCATCTAGACTAAATCAGAAAGACGACTCAACTCATTCGGTAAAGATGAATTGAAAGTTGACGGATGATGTTAGTTCGGATTCGACTACTGGATGATTGGCAATCATTAATGGTAAGTGGCAGAATGAAGCTCGAAGCAATGTCATGTGTCGATTTCCTACATTCGATGCTAAGTACAAAATCATTACACCAAACTTAGAAGTGGGGGATAACTGTTGGAGACTGTCAATCTACCATCCAACTCACCAACCTAGCCAATAGACCATCGGACATCGATGGATGTTCACCGACTGACGATCGACGATGGATGGTCGACGAGTTACTCGATAAATCATTGATCGATCGACTCGACGATCGACGTTCCACTAATCCAACCGATTGTTGATCAATTAGTTGAAGGATGGCAATTAACATCCAATCGATCATTGCCACTGAAAAGGCTGCCCGAAAGGTCAATACTCGCCAACCTATCCATCGGTCAGCGATCGATCGATCATCAGATGATGACCATCGTCTGACGATTGATAATCGACGACAAAAAGGGCTAGCTGGCCGATGAGAAGTCTTCAAACCGATCGACCGATGATTGGCCAATTTTCAAATAAGTTGATCGATCAGAGGTCGATCGACCCCAGATATGCCGATCGAATGACCGATTGATCGACTCAGATATGCCGAACAATCGATGATCGATCGGTCCCAGATATGCTGACCAACCGACCATCGGTCGGCCCCAGATTAATCGAACAATTATCAGATGTTTTATAAACAACTCATCCAACTTTTGATCGATCCTATAAAATGCCCCCGAGAAAAGCGAGCAACAGTGATTAGTGGGTAGTTTTAACCACCTCCCCACGATCGCATTACACCAAAAAAAGAGAGACTTACGTACTAAATGGTTATCACTCCGATACCTATAAAAAGGAGGTAAACTGGCTAGGTTGGTAAGACAAATAAGATACTTGAAAGCAAATTCTATTCTGTTTCTCCTTATTTTTCTGTTCGACCAATCTACTCCACTAACTTAAGCATCGGAGGATCCCCATCGGAGCTAACTCTGATCAGTGCGGAATTATTCTTGCAGGTTTTTCGATGTTCGGTCGCAGGCGCAGGTGGATTAGCCACAACACATATCATCAATGCTGGTACGTTGATGATGTTATGCCATTCTAAATAGGAAAATGACATAAGATTTGGTACTGGTATTTAAATCCTTAGTTAAAAGTAAATTTGGAGCTAGGTTGGGATAGGTCAGGTTTTCCTGTTACTTGGACTAGAACTAAAAAAATTTTGGACTTTTCGCAGGGCCTGTGCTCAAATTTTTTTATTTAAAATTCAGCCAAACCTAACCAATGCTTCAACCTGAGTCTAGCTTGAAGCCCAAATATGCCTGACCCAAGTGAGGGGAAGGAAGAACGAACTTAGATGTGGGTGCATGGAGTTTTAGGCCCAAGCTCGACCAAGATTTTATTTAGAGCAAGCATAAAGTCCGAACCTAAGCCGGCCTGGCTCACTTCCAACCGTAGTTCGAAATATGACCAGGTGCAGAAGCTTAGAAGAAAAATATATAATTGAGATACCTCTCATTGGCATACAGGTCTTCTAAGAACTAGAATCATTGATTTTTAAAGCATTCTGAACATTTATCTCGCTTCGAGAAATACTGATATTGAGCTCTCTGAAGTTGGTGAGTGAAATGACTCTTGGCTTATGATTTGTGCTTCAGAGGTTGTGGTTTCTTAAATCACATCTTCTATCTATGGCTCTCTCTTAATTTTGGGGAATTTGCGAGAATGGCTCTACAGTTTCATAAGCTTAAATTACAAAACATTGAGTCGGTCTGCTCAAATAATTAGATAGCTAGCACTAAGAAAAGATTTATCATACCAATTGGTATCATACCATGTTGAATGTAGCATACGATGCTCAATATGCCTCGCTATCTCATACTATACTGTATACTAACACTGGATGGTACCAGTGTGGGGTTTGCCACCAAGATAGCTAACCTTGCTTAAAGGTATATTGTCATATTGACAATTTATTGTAAAAACTTGATCGATATTCTCTTCTTTGTGTTTATCTAAATAGATACCATATTATGGTAAATGACTTCGATGTTGATCATGGCGAAAGATACCAATGCTTAGCAGTTTTTAGCTAGATCTGACATAAGAGATCTGCTTTTAGCTTTTATAAACTAGATTTGAAGGCTGTCATTGTTCCTAGCTAGGTTTTTCCCCTTTTTGATTGACCATTGAGTCTTGGGTTCTTTTTTTCCCTTTCTTTATTTAATGATATACATAATATTTTGTGAGTTGTAGATATGCTTTAAGATAAAATTTTATGGCCGAAACAGAAGGTTCCTTTAATATGCATAACTTGATGAACATATGCCAGTTTTTTGCATGTAATACTTGTTTTGAAGCTGTTTTTGAGCCTCTAATTTATCCTTATCTTCTAGCTGGTTTTAGCAGTATGATGCTAAAAAATGTCGTTAAATTGATATTAAAATATCTAAGTACTGGATCATAGCAAGTCATAGTGATATATTTTTTAACAAGTCCTACTTGGATTACCTATGCTAATTACCTGGTTTACAGATAAGAGTTTTTCAAAGAGTTAGATGCTTTATATTGAACCAATGAATTATATTATAAACGTTAACAGTTCCTATATTTTCTCATTTTCACCAAGAAGTAAGGATTTGTTATATGCTGACTTTTGCTTCTTTGGTCATGAATTTGACCTCTCTAGCACTCTTACAATTTGAAGTTTTGAACAATGTGTACCGTAGATTAACTTCTATCTTCATCTATTTAAGTATTCTAAACCAAATAGTACAATACTTATGTTAGCACAATTTTTAGTCATTGTGGCTTTTCTTATTCTTGTAATTGTAGTGAAAGAACATAATTCGTAGTCAAGGAAATTTAGACTATCTAAGGCTTCAACCTTTGAGTTCAAATATTTTATATAGGCCTAAGGCTTGTAAGCAGCTTTTTAACTATATTGGTTAAGCTGTAATTTTGTGCTCGGTTTTAGAAATAAAAGAAATAAAGTCTGTACTTTGGCTAGGAGAGACTTTTCCGTGTAATGCTCATAAGACATCCATGTTAAATCAACGGATAAGGTCTCGGTTTTCTTAGCGTGTTTTTTACATAGTCCAAGCTGAATTATTTCAATAATTTTTCTTGTTAAATGGCAAGAAGTAGCTATACTAAAAATGAAAAATGGAAAATATTTCAAAATTATTAAAAAACCTCGACGTTCTGAAGTCTGATGATAATTATGAGAAGTTGTATTGGGCATATATGTATGTGACTCGCTCAATATAAGATCATTTCAAACAAATGATGGAAGGGTCAATAGCTTATCATCCAATATTAGTTGTATTACCTGTGTATATGGTTATTATTTAGTATGCTGAATTGGTTCCTCCATAGAAAAGCATCATGCTGAAGTTTATATACAATCATATATGGTCAATCAGAAGTATGCGGTACGTGAAATTCTGTGCCATAGCATCTTTTCAACTCACAACCCAACTGGCCTAACCTGGATCAGACAAAGCTCATATTGGGTAGCAGCAAAGTTTCTCTCTCAAATCAATTAGGATGTACAAATGGCTAGCAAGTGGTCATATAAAATATACCATACGTAGTAAAATAGTTGGGATATAACGAGTAGCAGTAGCTAGTTTGTTCACAACAGCATGCGGAGCGATCTGAATATCACTGCACATGTTTAAAGCACGTGCTTTGTTATTAGCCAACACCGGTAATTTTTTGAACAGACACTCAATGACCTATGAGCATCTCAAACTAGAATTTCTTTAAACAAAAATTAAAATGATCTTGTTAATATGGTTGCGAATGTCAGTGGTATTTTAATAAAGAAAGGAAAAGAAAAGAACGGAGAAGAAAAGGATGACCGGTAATATAGTCATTTATCTATAGAAATATATTTTATACTGTGTCCTTTACTTTCGAGATTTGTCATATCCATATCTTGTAGTTTCCAATATCCCGCATGAATGTTAAAAGCGGGGGTTTCTTGTATGTTATGCTGATATAAATATCTCGATATCAAAATAAATCTAGCTTCTCATCAACGTCATCTCCGCGTGTTGTTCGCTTTTTATAAAATGGTACCAATATGGAAATCCATTTTCAGACTCTTATTAACAACTTTAGCATGATGTTGTCACTGCACTATTAGATGGCCCATAAAAAATAAGAAGGAGAGCATCTTTTATGTACTTATTCCAACAATTGCTTGAGATTCAGCAATACGAACCTGGTAGCTTGACAGCATTCTTTGGGACAACATTTTCCACCATCCGGAGCTCACTTGTAACTCTTCTAATAAGACTCAAGTGTTTCACTCTGTCCACGAGCTTATCATGTGTTTGATCTAAATTTCTATGTTTAGGTTGCATGATTATTGTATAATGCTACTAGATGGGTATGAAAATCCATTTTTCGATTTCTATGGCAACCTTGCCTATGCATAATATGCTGGTGGTAGTTTGATGCAGATTAGCAAGGACTGTTCATCATATCATTTAACAGAATTTCTTATATGAAAAATGCTTACTCTTAACATGTTTCAGTTTGCTAATTATGTATGGTGTGCAGTTACTGCAACCCTGGATGCACTTACAGCTCTAAAGCTGTTAAGAGAGAACAGAGACAATTATGATCTTGTGATTAGTGATGTTCGGATGCCTGAGATGGATGGATTCGAACTGTTAAAAGCCATTGGACTTGAAATGGATGTACCTGTAATTAGTAAGCGGGCGACTACTAGGAGTAAAATTATTTATTACCTTTGTCACATTTACCTATAATCTCTACATGATTCTTAACTGAAGCAATTTTTATTCAGTGTTGTCTGCGGATGGCGAAGTAAATACGGTGATGAAAGGTATTGCGTATGGGGCTGTTGACTATTTGGTGAAACCCGTGAGGCTTGAGGAACTTAGGCTCATCTGGAAGCACGTGGTTAAGAAATCATTACATGGTGCAAAGGAGGCTAACAATCCTGGTGACAGGAATAACCATGAAGAGGAATTAGAAGAAGATTATGAAGAAGAATTAGACGATGATCATGAAGAAGAATTAGACGATGATCATGAAATAGAATTAGAAGATAAGCACTGTAGGGAATTTGAAGCCGATCATGAAAAAGAATTAGAAGATGGTCATACTACAAAGGTTATGAGAAAAGACAAAGAGAGAGAGAGTTCTAGTAATGGCTCATCAACACAGAAAAAGCCTAGGTTTGCATGGTCACCGGAGATGCACGCTCTGTTCCTGAAAGCTGTTCATCATTTAGGCATAGACAGTAAGTAAAATTGAATACAACGTAATATTCACTGAGTTATTTATGATAGAATCTTGAGTATTATTTTATCTTGCAGGAGCCGTGCCTAAAAGAATACTAGATTTAATGAATGTCCCAGGACTTACTCGTGAGACTGTTGCAAGTCATTTGCAGGTAAGTTCATATTTTTGGTATTTCCAAGCCTTTGTCAGTAATGTACATAAGATCTTCTATATGTCTTTCCACATAATTAAATGCGCATATTTACAACCACAATTTTGAATCTAATGTTGTACATTTGTGAATTATTTGAGGTTCTTTCATTAATATAAATCATTAATCTCATGTGCCATTTTTTTTTTTTAAAGTTTTAAAGAATGGCGTTTTATAAGCAAAGCAAAAGCAGCTTATTTTTCCTTTTACTTGTAATACAGAAGTATAGACTGGCTATTAAGAAGAATGGTATGGGAATGAATCTACAATATTATGGTGGTCTTGGTCCAAATGGATGTGGTGGAAGCCATCCAAGCTTGTTTCTCCCTCCCTCTAATCGACAGCTCCTTTCAAATGTCAATACTCTTGGAGGTCTTAATCCATTTTGTCATTCTCAAAATTCTCATTATAACCTTTCTCAAATTGCACCAGCATGGTTACCTCATTCAATGAACAATCAAGATAGCGTACACCAACAATTTACAGCAAATCCTCAAGCAGGTCAATTAAAACTGCAACAGTTTGGATATGCATCGAATCCTTATGTGGTGGGAACATCAAATACCCAATCGGGATTCCAGGGCTCAGGCTATCACTATCTCCGTGCAAGACCAAATCAAGTTGACAGCCAAATGCAGAATTCTTATCATAATCCTTGTTCAAGCAGTGGAAATTCAGGTCCCCAACCTGGGCGTTTGTCAAATCCTTTCATGATGGGGACATCAAATGACCTGTCAGGATTCAACAGCTTCAGCTGTCAGGGTCTTACTTCAACAGATCAAGTTGATGACTCTGTGCAGAATTCTTCCTGTTGCCCTTGTTCAAACAGTGGACATCCTGGACCAGGCTCTGGTTTCCAACCTGGGTTGTTCTTTGATGATACCAACTTTCAGCATGATGTCTTGGAAGACAGCACCTTAGCTGAGTTGAATGCAAGACCTCCAAGTAAGCAACATGGGGCGGATTCAGCTGCTTATTTTTGAATCACGATTTTGCAAAAAATTATTGATCTTTTCAACTGCAACTATCTGAACTGTCCATTTAATTCTAAACATGTGTCTATAAAATTGCATGTATATCGAAATCTTGTTATGCTTACAGCTATCCTCTGTTTAACTATAAACTCTTGTTGCATACAGTGCAATATGAGCAGAATAAGTTTGTTGACCACACTGGAGCAGATATGGGAAGGCAAGGAAGTGGACACTCAGTGGATTTGCAGAGTTATCCTGATGGAGAAATCTTCAAAGAAATAAGTAATTCAGACTTGACAAAACATCCTTCAGAGCATTCACCATCTGAAACAGCATTTGACATTGACAAGTGTGACTCTATGAATGATCTTGATACATTCTTCAAGCAGGTGCGTAAGTTCTTAGGCTCGTTTTATTTTAAGCAGTCACCTTTTTTTTAACTTTCTCTCCATGGACTAATCAAGTTTTACTGAAAAGTCTATATTTGAGACATGGTGGTTTTTATTGTTGTTCTTATCTTTAGAGGAAATCTAATGGTTAGAGCTATTTGATTCAAAAGTTTAGTTAATATTAATTGAATAGCATGTAATATGAGTAGATGTTCCAAGATCTGGTTAAGAATAGTTTTTGAAGAATTATTTTATTGTAAAATGTGTGTATATATCATTATCCTGCGTAGATCGCCTGCTCCTGTTCACAAATTCTGAGTATTTTAATTTTAAATTATTCATAGAAATTCATGAATGTTTTTGTTTTCTGATATTGTTGGCGTGTTAGTTTATATTTAATTTTCTATATTCTAGTAAACTCTCACAACAGATTTAGTTTTTCAGAGAATTATTAATCGATCCTAGTAATATTTTGTTTACATTATTCTCAAAGCATTTGAATTTTCTTCAATCAATTATGCTTCTAGTGTTCTCATGATCATGTTCCATCTCTAGCTGCTTTAGACTACTCGGTTCGTCATTTTCGTGCTTGAAAATATCATAGATGATCACTTCATGACAATGGATCTAGAATAATCATAATTAAAATTTTGAATGACCTTGTTCTTAGCTAGTATTTGACTATGAAAAGTTCAAATAGACGTTAGTCATCTTCACTTAGTTGTCCATGATTATTGTGTGTCCCAAGTTTCGGCCACAATACTTGTTTTTTTAGTGTAAAATATAGGACTTGTTTGTGTCATTTATCTGTTTCTAATACTTAAAATCATCGCAGGCATATGATAACTTGCATAGGCTTGCTCCTTAAGGCCAATTTCGTTAAACGTGTTGGGGCTTGTGGTTACCGTTGGGCTTGAAGTTGAGCCATGTGATGACTTGAATTTGGAAAAAAAATCAAGACAAGCACGTCTCTAATTACCAAGTATATGATAACTTCATATTACTACTGAACCATAATTGTAGTGCATGATGGTTGCTTTAATGATTTAAGTAAAAGTCCTGCAAGCTCCAGGAACAAGTAGATATTTCAAATGCATGCTATACTTTTTCTTTCTTTATTTTTGTTTGGAACCAATTGTCAAGAGAACTTACCTGTTTATTTCCTCTTCACAACTTTGCTTATAAAAAAATTTCTTTTTCACCTAGATGATTTTTTTTTTGGTGACATCATTTTGATAACCACATCTACTAGAAAAATATTTGAATTTGCTGGACTGATAGCTTTGACGGTTCTTACTCTTTCTGCATGCGATCATTCTTAAATCACGTTGGTCGAGAACATCTCATTTTACTCGATTGGAGTATTCGGGGTTGCAAGGGTTCTTGGTCAACAGGTTCAGAAAACCTGAACCCTAAGCTTAACAAACTACCATACATCCCTTCCATATAGAAGAACTGTAGGATATATGAAGGTTGATCTTGCTTTGATTGTCGTGATATAATGTCTTTGGAGAGTGTGAACTGTAGATAGCTAGAGCAGATTGCTACTTACGGAAGAGATGGACCATCTAAATTTGGTTTTACAATAGTAATCAAGTCGAGGTCACAAGGCTATTGGATAATAGAAAATGCAATCGCTACAGAATGCAACTACTGCCCGTTGAATCTTTGGCACTGGATCAAGGCTATTGACACCGTAATTAACCGCATTTTAATAGAGTTGGTTATCGGCTTTTTGTCTTGCTATAGAATCCTCAACTTATTTGTTTGTAAATGAAATTTGGAATGGATAAAGGCCAATTGTCAGCAAAGTACAAGGCATAAATATTTGGGGATTTGGAAGGAAGAGGCTGTTAACTATGCTTTCAATTTTTCTCGCTGTTCTCAAATGTTTTCCCTGAGTTTTGTTATAAATTTTGTATCTCAGTATTTTTTACGAGCTTTGCCGCTTTGCATATGTTTCAGTTTCAACAGTAGCAAGGTTCTCCGGGCCGTTGCTGGACTTTTCTGCTCTCACTTTTCACATGTCAGCTTAGAACAAGACATATTTATGATTGCGTTTGTAAATAACATTCCAGCTTTTATAACAAAGTCATTCTCTTATATTTTCACCTTGGATTTGGAAAATCCGTTGCTTAGGGCTTGTGATCATCTCTTGCGCATATTCACCTTGCAGGTATAGCTGAGAAAGTTTGGCGATTAGTGACCTGATCGGACGTCATGCACATCTAGTGGATGGCAGAGGCCCTCAGATTTCCAGTTTCCCATTTTTTATTCTTTTTTGAGAGAGAGAGAGTCACCCCATTGCTTCCAGTCTGGTAGTTGCCCCTCTGTTTAATTTTGAAACTCAATCCATTTTAATTTGCTGCTCATTAGGTTAGGTTCAGACCCCTAAAACTATAATGTAAAAACACTGAAACTTTACATTTTTTATTTCTTCTTGGTATGTCTTTAATTTATGGGAATGCTGAAAATCGGGCAAGTCAGACCCAAGATCCTACTTCTTTGTTAGCAGATATCATGCTTATCGAAAGCAGAGAAGTGGCTAACAATTTCATGTCTAGTAAATGGACTAAGTTGATTGCGGATCAAACTACACCTGGAATGGATTTTTAGACTATTACGTGGCAAATTGCGTGTGAAACTATATATCCACCGATCAAATATATATGGATCTTACACTATTTCCTAATTTTGATGGATAAATCTTTTGATGCTGCAAGATTAGACCACATGACATCATGCGAGTTCTACGCCAGGATTTTTGGGTGGTGAGCCTGTCTTGTTTGTTTGGATAGGTCTTATGATCTTTCCTGTTTCTCAGTCCTCCATTGTAGCGTGATCGTGGGGGGATACTTTTGCGATTGAACGTCTTGCACATAATTCATGGTATACTAAGAGCCCTTTCGGATGGCCAACCAATTTATTCATGTGTTATCTTCCAAGCTAGTGGGAAGAATGCAAGGAAAGCAAGAACGGATGACAAGATTTTTGAGAACCGAAAGTTACCTTTCTATGTGCCCGGAAACTCGAGACTAGAAGAATGCAAAGCTTTCCCTCTCTCTTTTTGCTGCTTCCACCCCCTCTCGAGGTTTCTCACATAAATAGACCAACAGCTGGGAGCTCGGCTGGTTGGAACTATCTTTCCAAGTAATTGGCCTTGAATTTAGACCTGAATGATGGTGAACACCCATCATATTTTCAAAAAAAAATAATAAAATCTGATGGATAAGATGTTTGGGTCCAAAAGATATGTTTAGATTTATGGTACCTTACCTTATCGATAAATACACTATAAGTGAAGCAATCGTTCGTCGCCAGCTGCTGTATTCTCCGCATTCCGTTACCCCTCATCGTGCCGCCTCTATTTATCCGTTGCCGCGCGCCCTCCATTTCTTCTCGGCCGACGGGCTTTAGAAGTCGCGATCGGAAAGCCATCAGCAATGCCGCAGCTAGGGTTTCGCCTGCGATATTCCCCTCTCCAACAAGCCCTCTTCCCTCGAAATCTCCCGTTCCGAATCCCTCCTTCCCCCCGCTCCTCGTCTCCCGACTCTCCCGCCACACCTTCTCCCTGGCGCCGCCTCCTGAGAACCTCCTCCGCTCCCAGTCTCCGACGGCTGACGTCGCGGATCGTCGAGCTTACGAGAAGGAGGCAGCTGCATCAGGTTTGGTGTTTTTCTTGATGAGAAATCGTTGGTTTCTTGGGTTTTCTTCATTCTTGGTTGCGGGGTGTTGAGTGCTGAGGGTTTTGGTGTAGATCTTTGAGGAAGTGGAGGTCGCGAGGAAGCGTTACGGGAAGCTGAACACCATCGTGATGAATGCCGTCCTGGAAGCGTGCGTGCATTGCGGGGACGTTGATTCGGCTCAACGGATCTTTGACGAGATGGCCAAGCCGGAGAGCTGCGGTGTTGATAGCGTCTCCTACGGGATCTTGTTGAAGGTACGCCAAGAATTGCAGGTTTCTTTGTTCCTTTGCTAAGTTCTTTGATTAGTAGATTGACTTATACGAGAAATTTAATGGTTGTGATAGATTATTACATTTAGGTTTTTTGATTTGGAAGTTGATATTGAACACCCCGCCCCCCCCCAAAAAAAAAAAAAAAAAAAAACACACACACACACACACTGATTTTGAGTGGAGATGAAAAAAATCCCTAACTTCTTTGATAATTTGGAAGTCACTTTGATGAGATTCTTGTAGGCATACGTATTTGTCCTGTTACAAATTGACTCGATTTCATTTTCTTTAAGAAACATTTTTTTGGGTCTTCCATGGGATTATTGGTTTTTGGCATCTGTCATGGTTGTTTAGGTTATTTATCTGATCATGCTTCATTCTTCTACGGGCACTCAATTCATGAAAAATTATGTTCTCATTTGGTCTTTCATGACATATGGTTATATCATTAAGTAATTAAAGACATATCTTCAGGACTTTAGTTTCTGTTGATATTTACTATAACAACTTAGAACTTCACCCAAAAAGCCTAGTTGGGAGGTATTATTTGGATTTCTTGGCCTTGTTTATCTAAGATCTTCCCGGTGAAGAACCAATGTGGGACTAAATATACATCCACTTGGGTCCTCACATACTCTTCCCATTTAGGCATTGGCTTCCTACTAGACTAAGGGTCTAAATTTATGCATCCATTCATAAACACCATGATAGGCCTGTGGTCAGCCCCAATGAATCTAGTCCATATAGGTTATAGGTCGAGTCGGCTCTGATACTATTTGTAACAATCTAGGATCTCATCTTAGTTGGGAGATATTATTTGAATTCTTTGGTTCTGTATAAGTATCCAAGGTTTTCTCAACAAATAACTAATGTAGGACTAAATACACGGCCACACAGGTCCTCACATTTACTTTATGATTTTGCCTTGGAAGTTTTTCTATGATAATCCCATTTTTGTAATTGTACTTGATTTTGAGGTCTCTTACAAATAGTTTCTGGTTTTCTATATATTTATAGTTTTGTAGGTGAGCAAAAATTTTGGGTGCGTTGACGATCACAGTTCTGATAAGATGGATTTGCAAGGAACAAATTGAAAGAGTTCCAAAGAGATGGATTTCACAATTTGCTGGCCCTTGGGACAGATGGTAGTTATGTTCACTAGTACCCTAAAAGCAATCTTCAAGTCGTTAATCTAGCAAAAATAGGTTGAAGCTATATCTACTTGGGATCATGATTTTTTTAGTATATGATTAATCGAACAGATGAATGTGATATGTTCAGCTTATTCTCTTTTTGGCCAAAATTTGATATCCACAAGTAATGATTAAGATCCTTTTGGAATGGACCATTTTTCCTATATTCTGTTTCATTCTCAATCATGTCCATGTTTATGCCTTCCATGATATTAATTGCATAATTTCTTCTGCATAAATTTATTATGTATACTTCAGAGTTCTCTCCTGATTCTGTTATTACTGATGGTCGTTGACATTGGTGGTTGTCATTAGCATGCCTTGGAAGATTTTCATGTTAATGTTATCAAGTGTTTATTGGTCTTTGAAGGGTTTGGGAGAGGCACGAAGAGTTGATGAAGCATTTCAAATACTTGAATGTTTAGAGCAAGGCTCTGCTAGGGGGAGCCCAAAATTGTCACCAAAACTCATTTTTGGTCTGTTGAATGCACTGCTTGAGGCAGGTTGGTGATAGGACATCATCATTGTTTACTACCATGATATTCAGGATTCTCTTTGCTAAAAAGAAGTGCTTTTACATTTTAATTTTGTAACAACATGGAGTTTCCCCAATGAGACAATATAACAATTTCATTTTATGTATATATGTAGGTTTGTGTATGTAGGTATGTGTATAAATGTTGAATTGACAGTGGTGATGAAAGAGGATGGTTAGAGTGCTGTTTTGGCATGCTTGAAGTTGTAGTTTCAGATCTTTCATAGAAAGACATTTTAGGACTTGGATCACATCCAACAGTTCAAATTTCCATTTCTTAACAACAAACATTAAATTTGGTGTTATGTGTAAAGTACTATCTTTACACCCCATGTAGTATAAAGACACCCTGTTTATATAGGTTTGTGGCCAGGGGGCTTTTTTCTTTTTCTTTTTTTTTTTTCTGGTTTTTGGGTTTTTTGCGGTGGGGGGGGGGTGTTTTAGGGGATTATGAAAACTAAATTTCAATACTTACATGCATTCGTCTGCTACTAAGGATGATAACTATACAAATACTTTATGATGATGTCACGTGAGAATATTCTCGGTTTGATAGGCCAAAATGAGAACCAAACTGCAAAGGCGAATCAGATTATAGTTTTGCTTTCTTTGATATATAATCACAGATATAAACTTGAAGATTCATGCTGTTGGTCTAATGGGGGCTCTGACCCTAAGACACTTTGAATTTCACATGCATGCAAATTCACTGAACATTACAGCACATTCTTTTATGTAGAAGTCATGGGGATGCCTCAAGCAGGTTGATTAAATGGAGATGCAAGCCTGCAGTTTTGTTTGATTTGGTTTGGTAAAAGCTGGGGAACCATACATGATGAGTCAGCACACAAATGGTAGGTAGAAGAAAAAGGAGAGCTCTTAAGCAAATTAAGCAAATGGTGCATTGAAATATCAATCATGCCACTAGTCAATGTTTCCATATTTATCTTATATTTTTAAAGAGATAAATTTGAGTTATATGGTTTGGAAGTGCACTAAAATCTTTTGACTGGATAGGGTTGTGATTCAGCCTTCAATCCAAGTAGATAATTATGATCTTTTACGACTTTGCATGCCTGTAGATCCCAATTTGAAGTCAAAAACATTGTATAAAGTAAATATATGGCAAATTTGATATTATGGTATGGCAGAAAAAAAAGAGAGAAAGATTTAATAATGTTGACATTAGAAAAATAAGCGCATTTACTAGCAGCATATATTTTCCATATGTTTAAACATGGGTGCTTGTTTCCTATCTAGAAGTGAGCAAACAGCATTTGCAATATGTGCTTAAAAAAGGAACTTAAATATGGAAATAACTTGTTAAATAATAATGCTTTGCTTTTTCATCTTTGAGCACGAACATAAAAATGTTGTCTTTTTGAACATTGAAGTTCCATCAGTAACTTAGTCTCTGCAGATATGTTTGCTTCCATGCTGTTTAAATGGGTTTCTAACTTGCTTAAGTGCAGGAGATATGCGCCGTGCCAATGGTCTTGTTGCACGTTTTCGTCGCGTGCTTCATGAAGATGGTCACTCTGTCTTACTGTACAACTTACTGATGAAGGTTGACTTGTTATGTTGATATTGATGTATTGCCAATATCCTTGAACTTAAATATCCAGAGTCAAAGTTGTATTACGTGCTTTTTGATCTTTTATTTGGATATGCTTTTATACTTCTACCATGCAATTATATGTATTTAATAATTGGTGACACATTCTAACCTCTCTTTCAGGGGTATACAAAAACTGACTTTCCTCTTGATGCTTTAACCATTAGAGATGAAATGTTGCGCCGAGGGTTGAAGCCTGATAAGCTGACTTACAATACATTGATTTTTGCATGCATAAGACATGGAAGAGTAGATATTGCAATTCAGTTGCTTGCAGAAATGAAGGTCTTAAGAAAGTATAAAAGAGGCCAGTTTAAAGCTGTTCAAATCAGTTTTCCGATGTCCCAAAAATACGTACAGTTTACATGAATAACTTATGGCAGGAAGAAGCTGAGAAGGCTAGCTGCTATGAACTCCTTCCAGATACTGTCACTTACACTACTTTACTTAAGGTATGAAAAGCAATAATTTAGTGCAGTTGCATATTCTTTCTGTTATTTTTTAAATACTGCATGAACAATAGTGATCAAATAACCATATTTATTATCCTTGTTTATTTGGAATCTTTTGCATGTATAACATTCTTTAACGCACACATACTGTTTGTTGCATATAAAGTCTATTGACATACATCTTAAGACAGTCTTATCATCATAAAGCTTGTGTTTGAACAATTTTTAGAAGAGGAAAAAAGAAACCCTTGCATGGATTTTATTAGTTAACCAACTATTCTTCATGTTTGTTTTTCAATAGTGCAGAGTGCAGGATCTCCATGTCTAAACCTTAAACTCTAAATGTCTAAAATCCCTCCGGATAATAAGGATTTAGAGTCTTAGACATTTGCAACTGGTTGGCCTGCATGATTTTTATTACATTCAGGCATTAGGGGTGAGAATGGCATGTGAAAATATGGCAAAATTATGTAGAATCTTCAAGTGACCAAACCTTGAGGATTCTACTGACTTTAAGGATACCAGGCTGCCAGCTGCTGTTGGGCTCTGCTTATGAATATTTGACAGGTGAATGTGTAAATGACTAGTTTTGTGGGAAGGAAAAATAAACTTAATTCATTAAAACTACCTATTATTGTTGCTTTCTGATGAAACATGATTGTCAAATAATTATAAGCTCAGTTCCAGTGGCTCAAAAGTATACATCCTGGTCATGGTTGATTATTAACCAAAAATATTTAGTCTCCATCCTTGTCCTGCTGTCTTTCTCAGGTTTTTCTATTTAAGAGCTTCATGAGATAAACTGTTGACAAATTATAATCCTTTAGAAAAATGTAGGGGTGACAAGAAAGAAATGAAGATTGAAAAAAAAAAATACAAGGGTGAAGAGGAGGGAGGATAATTGAGAGTGAAATATGGAAATAGATCATGAGAGAACTATACAGCGATTCAAACATGGATTCCATCATTCTCATTTATTAAAGATATAAAGGTAACCATGTATTGTGCTTAACATATGACAAGGTTTCCCTTTTGCCTACTGTCTAAATGAGTAAGCTGTTCATGAGCAGCTCATGTTCAGCTCAATATTTAGCTTGATTTTCACTCGCTTGACTAGTAAATGAGTGGAACACGAGCTGAATATTTGAGCTCAAGATGTAAACAATCTGAACACAAGTCTAGTCTAGCTAAGTTGTGTTTGGGTCAATATAGCTTGAAATTTAAATTAATAAAATACTATTTGCTAAAATATTACAATGTAAGCAATTTTTTAATTTTTTATAAGGATTAAAATATTTGTATATAAACAAATAAATATAAACAGTTGGATTGTAATTTACTGGACTCAAAGATCAGCTATTAAGACTCACCATTATGATCCTTGGATCTCAATCCAAGGGCTTAAATTGATTGGGGCTTATGATGGACCAGTCTCATTTTTCCTCTTTCCATTTGAGATGGCATCATGAATCATTTCCACAAGCTTTTCCATTTCTTCAAATCTCCCAAATTCCCAACATTTTCATATTCTCCTCTTCTACTCCTTAAGTCCTTGCACGCAACTGCTCCATGGCCTGAATCTCTCAAATCCTTCAATTTTAATTTACTTGTTCCTTTCCCCGCCTTCCTCAGCCTTTGTTGATGGAAATGGTGGAGGGTTAAGGTTGATGGTGGTGTTTATCAAGATTCATGGCTGGTGGTGACTCCAGTGGTTGTAATTTTTGGTTGAGGACATAAGTGCTCTTTTTATTTAGGATCCCTCCCCCTCTCTCTCTCTGCCCCCCACCCCCTCTCTCACTCCCTTCCCACCCCTCTGTTTTCATTCTTCCCCTCCTCTAATGGGCTCATAATCTAGGGTTTTCTGGTGATTTGTTCCCCCTTCATCTGAAGGAATAATGGGGTTTCGAGCCAAATGAACCAAGTTTGAGCTGGCTTGGAATTAAAGAAGGTGAGCTTGAGTTTGGGCCCTTGAAGCTTGACACAAGCTCGAGTTAGTGTGGTTGAATTCTGAGCCGAATGTGAGCTGAGCCTGGGTTGCTTATGTTAAGCTTGTTTACACCCCTAATCATAGGACTGCTACATTGATTGTTAGGTCATAGAATGAGGCCTAAATTGTGTAAGTTAGGTCCATCATAATTGGCATAACATGACAATGTGCCCTTTTCTGCTATTTTCTGTATGACTTTATCCTCTGTTGCTTTTTTACTTTATTTAAATAACAATAACTATTTGTAGCAATAGCATCTTCTTCATTTTCTAGTTGCTCCAGTGATAGGTTATGGATGTGCTGTAGGGTTTAGGAAGCAACAAAGGCCTCGTTTCAGTTCTGAAGATTGTGGTGGAGATGAAATCATTGCCTGATCTTGTTATTGATAGAACTGCATATACTGCAATGGTTGATGCATTGCTGGCTTGTGGGTCGACCAAGGGTAATATGTGTAACATCTGAAGTCTGAACTGTTAGTGCTGGCCTCATTTATAATGATATTTGCTCAAGTTTTTAACTTAGCCATTGCATACATAAGTTCAGCTTGTTAAGCTTCTTATGCACTACATGAATTATTGATGGTACAAGATATTATTAGTTAATTGTGTAAGATATATTTTCATGAATTTTTTTAGTTTTAAACCATTCCCTTGACAAAAGTGAGGCAATATCTCTTACATGTAGCCACTTTTCTGTGATTATGAATGGAGTCTGAAATTGTTAGAGTTTATATAGAAGAGTAAGGCTGTCAATTTGGTTACAATATGCATTATTTGTTAATGCAGAGAAATGAATTTATTCCTAGAAATATGAATACAAGAGCTGGAAAGAAGATCTTCAAATATTACTTCAACTTTTGCAGTTCCATTGACTTGATGACTACTCATGAGATGAACTCATCAACAAAAGGAAATATTGGCTTATAGAGACCAACAAATAAAAAAATGATCATCTATCTCAGGAACGACTGACATGAAATATTAACATGTCACTGCAACTTGATCATTTCCTAAACCAAATTTGTCAACAACAGCCACTCAAAACACCAAAGCAGAACTTGGCTGTGTAGGCATGAATGTGAGGAGGATAGGAACAAAAGCAAAAGAAAAGTGTATTGAACCTCAACAAAAATCTGGTGAATCTAAGATCGAATTTTGGAGAAAAGAAATGGATGTGTATCCATATCTACGGCAGGATCCACGAAATCATAGCATAGAAAGAAGATACTTAAATGAAATATTGGGATTTAAACATTAGGAAGCCATAATATGCTTAGCTGTACAAATATTCTCTCAAACATCTAAATTGCTGTTTAATTTGTTTGATTCTTTTGTTGTTGATTTAGCACTGGAATAGAAACTAAGTGCATAGTTAGATTCATAAGATTAAATCTAATACAATGCAATGCACATAACATAGAATATGTTGCATAGTTCTTCTCTTATTTCTCCCTTCCTTAATTTGGCATTTTATAACCTAATAACTGTTTCTTATAGAAACTATGTAACTTTTTAAATTCTATACATAATTGCTTTAAAATCGAAGCTCTTATTAACCATTTAAGTGTCTTGGAACCATGTTCTGAAGCAAAAGCGTGTAATGACATGCCTTCATTCTTAATGCTTAAGACAGTTAAGAGTAATCCTGTAACCATTTGATTGAAAAATGACCTCCCCCTGCCCCCTCCTCTTCCGTTTCTCCCCTGTTTTTCTTTGGTGAAGTATTAAGTTATTTTAGATTTTATAATGTTCGATTTGGTGAGTGGTGCTTCTCTTTCTTTTTTTTGTAGATGCCCTTTGCATATTTGGAGAGATGATAAAGCAGAATGGCAAAAAAAACAATTTGAGACCTAAGCCTCATCTATATCTTTCAATGATGAGGGTGTTTGCTATGAGAGGAGATTTTGACATGGTCAAAAGGCTACATGTTCGCATGTGGTCAGATTCTGTTGGATCAATTTCTCCTTCAGTGCAAGTAGAAGCTGATGAGCTTCTTATGGAGGCAGCAATAAATGATGACCAGGTAGCACCTTGGCACAATTTGATACCAAAGTTATGTATTTTCATTTAATGTTCTTGGTAGTTGAAGATGTGTCTTACCTACATAAACTACTCTTCAGATATAATTGGCAAGCTTGATGATTAGTGGGTTTTTTTTTGATGAATGTGGTAGTATGTCTTGTCCGGAAAACATTTTTAAAAAGCATAATTTCGGAAACTATAAAAGATATGATGCACATTATGAAAAAGATTCTGCTATTCTATATTGTTAATGGCACAATTTGTCCATGGTTAAGTCCTGCTGCTTTCGAGTCTCTTTGTTAACAACTTTTTGATAAAAATCTATATGGCAAATGTTCAATGTGTCAATGCGCTTACTGTATTGCCAGTGGCTCTCTTGCCTATTCGTTGGATCTTCTAACAGAATATTGGGTCTATCAAAAAAAAACCAAAAAAGGAAAAATGTAACCTCAGCCTTATGGATCCATTGAATTACCTTGGTCGAACCATTTTCCACGTACATTAACCTTAGCCTCAAATCCAAAGATGCAATCACTGTTATTCCCGCATCAAATATGGTTCCACCTTTGTTTCTTCCTCTCTTTCCCTTTTTGTGTGTGTGTTTATGCCCACAAACATGTTCGCGTGTTTGTGTGTGCAGGCATCAATCATATATTCCTTGGTTTGAGTTGTATATATACATAAGGAAAATGTTGGTTCAATGGTTATGCCATAACAAGTAAATTATGTGCATGATACAGTGTCTACATAGGGACTTGCTCTGGTTGGACTTGGGTATCTATGATCAACATCAATGCTTTTAGTCATAGACAAAAGTTCTTAATTTTACATGCATACCTTCTCAACTTAGGATATTCTATGTGCGCTCATTTACACTACTTTTCTTGGCCATCTCTGTGTCTTTTGCATGAAACAGACTTGCTGTTGTCCATATTTTGGACCAAAAGTTCCGCCATATAGTGTCGAGGAGGAGCTACTAATACATGGTGTAACCTCCTTATATTGTGTATTTCTTTGCCTCACTGATCTTTCTGTTTGTTCATTTATGTTTTTGGATTTCCCTTGTGAATTTATCTTCTTAATGATTTCTATTTCCTTCTGTTATATTCCAATTACTTTTTGCTTTAAAGGATAAAATTTTCACTATAATACTAAAAACTAGCTTATAACCCCATGCAATGCATGGGATACGATAACCAAGTAAGAACTAAAAACCATTTGATTGGTATTTCATCTCGTCGGAGTAGAAACCTTATTATGGTTTTCATCTTTATCATGGTCACAAATTTTCAGCAAATAAATAATAATCTAGACTCTTTTATGTAACTAAAATAAATTATAAAATACAATTTAGAAGGATCTTTATGTAATATTTATTTTTTTAGGGACTAAATTGGAAAACTTAGACAATAACTGGGAATATGTGGCAGATGGAGGGATGACATATGGCGGATAGAGATAAAAACTTTCATTTTAATATATATATATAGATACCTGGACTGCTAAGATCTTTATTTTGTCAATTAGAGGAGAAAAAAACCAACATTACTTTTACCACTTTTTTATTTAAGTCGACTATTGTGTTTTATATGTTTAACCTATTTCATACTTGTGATGCTTGAGTATCCTATATCATTGCTCCATTTTCCAAAGGCTATTAGTGTTTGTACATACTTTGTGTGAAAAAAAGCAATTGTTCGGAATATCTTGTTCCATCATTTTTCCCTTTTTTTCTCTTAGAGGTTACTTACAAGATGATAAGTTTTTGTACAGGTTGATGTTGCTAGAAGAATCCTACATAGAATTATTACCAAAAGGAAAGGGTTCTCTTGGACAACTAGAGGAGGCATGGTATGCATCTCATTCATCGTTTTCATCAAGCTTTTGAGAAATGAGGAAGGTAGTTATTGAAGTTCCTATGACCCAGCAACTATATTTAAGATATGTATTTTAACATATGTATAAAGGAAAGTTAAAGGAATAGTCAGGTCTGTACTTTAACATATATATTTAAGAATGGTTATTGTTTTTTTTTTATAATTTGTATTTTTACAAGGGAAAGATTGGTCACAGCCCAACCTATTCATCTTATGGTTTGTAAGTTGCAGATAACTCTCTTGGCTATGGTTCACTATTATTTGGACCCAAAATTTCGTATGCCATCTTAAAATTTCATCTTTAGATGGACTAGATGATTGTCTGTAAGATAATAATAGCATGTATTAATAATGATTTTATGTAATGCAGATTTAATGAAAAACAGGGGAGACCCTTTTTTTTTTCCATAAAACTCATTTTTAGGTTAAACCTATCAGGCTTTCCAAAATAAATTTTATGAAAATGAACCAAACAAGCATTTGCATTAGATCATTTCTTTTAAATTATAGCCAAAGAGTCCCTAGACAACAGATGATGGCATCTATTTCTTGTCAAACATAATTGCTCACAACCCTTCTGGACTAATCTTGCAACCAAGGACTTGGCAATAGAGAGAAAGCTAAATATGCAGCAGGAAGAAATGTTCTGGGTGAGCATTGCCATGTGTATAAATATGTAGAGCTTTGGTCATTGGAACCCAGCTTACCTGCACTCATTCATGTGAGCACTTTCTTACATTAGGAAATATCTGATGTTGCAGGTTGCTATTCGTGTAGAAGCTTTGTCAGGATTCACTAATTCTACGCTCAGCCCTTGTGTCCTTCCACAGGTTCTGCTCTTTTACATAAATGGCATTACGTTCTTTTGATTGCTGCAGATTTAGCTTATAATTTTATGATCTGTACTTCAGGTTTCACTGAATGATCCTATTGAGAAGTATATGATAGCATTTGAAGAAACTGATCCATTACCTGCTAGCTTGAAATTGGACAAAGTTATTATGCGTTTCTTAAGGGATTCTGCTATTCCTGTTATAGATGATTGGGGAAGCTGTGTTGGAATTGTTCACCGTGATGATTGTAAAAAGGTATATATCCCCTTTCTAGTTTCAGAACCTACTGTTACACATCATCATCATAATTTAGGTTCATGTGTTATTTTTGTGTCATGTATATGTGAACTTCACTAATTTGCATCTGGCAAATATTTCTCTTCTCTAATTTCTTCAGCTTTCTCTTACCTAGTCAACTATTATTTGAGATGGAAAATACGTCTTAATGTTGACTGAAGAAAGGATGGTAACTGGTAGCTGATCAGGCACGCTACGTGTGATCAAGGTAACATGTACCGTCTCTAAATCGCGAACTGTGATTTACCGAACATGAGGAGGGAAGGGAGAGAGCCAAGAGGAAGGAGAGGGAGAGGGGGGAGAGGATGGAGAAGCGAGTGGGGGACTCATTAGAGTCGTGGATCGACTTGTTAAGAGGCCGGAGGATGTATGAGGCATGAGTCCATTGCCCTCACCCAGCATAGCCGGTCTCCCATGTCCCGTAGCATAGTCGGAGAAGGATGGAGAGCAGGAGAACGGATGCAACGACGGGCATCAGTAACTGCGCTCACGCTGAGAGAGATGAGGAGAGAGAGAGAGAGAGAGTAGGAGGCGAGTTTGAAGGCCCAGCATAACCTATGATGCCTTTCTCTTCCCTATCCGTAGTGATTAGTGCGCTTCCTTCTCGACGCAAATCTCATCTTTTGCTCTCTCCCACATTCATGCATTGTGGCCCTTCATAATCTGAGGCTTTGTCCTCTCTCCTTAAATCTCTTGTGCTTTGCTCGTTAGTTTATCTCCTGGTCGTTGACTCTTCAATTTCTCAACTAGGTTTCAAGGGAGCAGGGACATTGGCTTCTTGGTAAGACCCGAAATCTTATCAAAATGGAGGGAGCCACCACACAAACGACGAAGGCTGATAGAATAAGGGAATTTGCGAGGGAGGGGAGTTCGAAGGTTTCGAGGATGCAGGGGGGAAGGGGGCTGGACAATCACGACCTATGGGCTTTTAGCTCACAATCTCAACCACGAGGGGGGGTTTTTAGAGAGCTCAGCCTGTTGCTGAGTGGTAGGGCAAAAACCATCCAGTCCCTATTTGTTTGGGTTCTTACATCTCAACCGAGTGGTTAGGGGTGGTAACAGCCATTCAATGACTGGCTTTCATATTGAATAACCCAATTGGAAACTGTTTATTCTATGATTTCTCGGTGAAATGATGATTTCTTTATACAAGTGCGAAGACATCTGGCATGAATATACTTTGACTTTCTCCTTACCTATATAGGAAAATCTCACCGTACAACGCACGCACTTGTCAAATTCTACCACTTCAAGACAAGTTGGACATAGAAACAATAAATTTATGCCATCAATGAAAATTTTAAAAAGTTTTTATTTTTTTTTTTTTTTTTGAGGATGCATAAATTTAAAGTTTATAACAATCATCTAGACTTAGTTTGGTGTAGATATGGTCTTCACAAAAATGTACTTGTAACATTTATGAGGAACATTAGCTCATCTTTCTTGTTGTACGAAAGAATTATGTCGCAAAGGTTGTGTTCATATGATTTTGCACCTATGTCTCAGCAGAGGTTGATGCAAGGCACACATGTTCCGGCACTGGTGCGACGAAAGAAAGATGTTGACACGTCAATGTGCTGTCAATGAAGGACAGGAGCCTATCATGTTCCAATTAGAACAGTCAATTACTTAATGTGCAGATATCATGGCAGACTGTGTCTATTGCTGCTGCAATCTAATGGTACGATTTTGTTAGTTGATACAGTGGTCAACAATGGCAACTGCGGAAAACCTTTGGTCTTAATTCTATATTACTGAAACTTGCAGCCACGTAAATAACCGATGTTAGACATGAGATCCATAAGTTGGATATGCATCAGACTTCTAGTACTTAACAATGCTTCTGTACATTCTTTGGAAATGATGAGGGTTGCTCATAAAATGCTTTTGATTCACCATAATGAATGTTGGAAGTGAATCTCTCTATTCTTATACTTTATTCAATATTTGTGTGAAATGTCATGTTATCCTTGAGTTAATCTTCAGAGTTTAAGATAAGAAACTCGTACACAGTACCCCTGCAGGAATGAATTCATTTATTAATTTTTAGTTGCAAAATATTTAAATAATTAAAATGGTTCAGTTAAATTATTTTGCTTGTGTCCCTCAATTACAGATCATCAAATGTTTTAATTCATAGATTATCTGTCATGCATTTTCTGAACATTTGAAGACATCCAACCAGTGCGTGAATCTGGAAATGCATGCATCATAATTAAGATTACATATAACTGCTATTTTTTCTTGATATTGTAATGTTAAGTCATATTGAAGCTATTCAATGACATGAATAGTTTTGCTGAGTTTGTTATGAATTGCGCTGATTCCTATATTTTTTTTGCAAGTGTTAAAAATTTGACGACATTTAAACAGTTGGATTGCACCTCTTGGACAATGAATGAGGGACCTCCACCTTGCGTGACCACTCTAACATCCATTGGTCGGGTCATAGAATACTCTAAGATAAACAAGCTACAAATGGTAGTGGTGAAGAAAATAGCTAATGTTATATGTAACCACTACAGCTCAATTAAGGTCTGTAGGAGTGTTTTACGCTTGAAACAATTGTTCAAGCAATGGCATGGTTGCACTGGGAACCTTTTCCATGTAGATATTTCCGATCAAGCCCTATCTATGTAATTCCAAGTAGTGTCCGTGAGTTTTTCAAATGTTCGGAGGAGTTTCTATACTTTTGACAGTAATAAACGCGAGAATGTTTAGATGCGGTGTTTGGAGTTAATAGGAGAATGTAGCAGTTTTCTCATATGTATTGTAAAAGACTGGAGGTATCCGATCATGCAATCTAAACAATTTTAGAATTCGGGTATTCGGGGTTTCAACTATTTGCATTATCGGTGCACTATCTGTTCGCAATAACTTGAGTTACGCTGACGTCAAAAGCCCAGGGCTAGAGCAAGTGATGGCGGTGGTATCAAGGGTGTCGGTATTTGAAGGGAGTTATTTTGCTGGGGAAAGGCAATTAGTGGGAGTGTTTTGTTAGGGGAGCTGGGCGAAAATGGATAATGGACGACTATTCTACATCCTTTTTTTATTTTCAATTTGGGGTGGAATTGAAGTGGTTAATTTTTCTAAAACTTACCAACTCTCCCTAATGATCAAAATCTGCATTGGTCAGATTGTGTAGCTCATGCACGGACCAAACATTTTAGGGGGCATGGACCGCATGGATGCCTAGCATAAAACTGGCGGATGGTTGGAAATGGATCATCAAAAGATTAGGCAATTTTTGACATTCTTCTTGATTTTTGGTACACTGGCACTTCAACACCTTTCCAGGAATCAGGATGCGTGAACAATGAAATTAGCACACCATCAATGGTATTCAAATATTGGTTGATCCACTCTGGAGTTTGTGTGTAATATTGAAAAATTGTTGCACGTTGCTAAGTTATTCGAGTTATTTTCTAATTGGTGCTAGCAGAGTCAAGGAATCTCTTTCTACACAGGAGTTTGACCCTTCGTAATGTTTATGGCATTTAAATTTTTTGAACGCTTGGACTGTCGAGAGTCGATGAGCTGGAGGTATCATAGAGCTATACCATCCATAATGTAAGAAGAATTTGCCCGATATTATATTGAGCACCGAGCTAAGGTCAAGTTAGGGGGGTCTAAGTTATGGGGGCTAATTTGCCATATCAATATTGGGGTTAGGGGTGCAAATGGTTGGGTCAGATTGAGTTATAAATGATCCGATCCGATTCAGTTTTTTTAATTGAGTCTGACTATTGATCTCAAACTAGTCAATAAAATGAGGTCAGGTGGATTAATCCATAATCAATATTCTTAACCAATAAATATTCGGATTGGATTGGATCCTGTATAGGCCCTCGATTCAATGAATATAGATTCAGTTGTTAATCTGAGTCCAGATCGATTCGGATTGGGTTATAAAAGAATAATAATAAAAAAATATGTGAAGTAATGCATGGGCTCGCTATCTAATCCAAATCTTTTTAAGGAGGTTCATAAATCTAACTCATATCGATTCAAATTAATGAATCATCATGAAAATTCATAGGAATGCCTATAGAGCCACATAACATGACTTAACGTTTATCTTGTTATGAAAAGAGAATAGAATAGTGAGAAATTTTCACATTGGAAAACACCAACGATGCTACAAACCTGAACAGCATATTGCTATATGATCTTGCACCAACTGCAAGATTGGCACATTTTATAACATCAATTTGAGTTTAGGAATTCATCACAGTGCTTAATACCCTCTGAGTAAAACAAAACTGATAAAGTCCATGAGGCTTACTATTAATAATAATTCATTTAATATCAATGCAAGCAAGTATAGAGTTCATAAATATTTTTGTACCTATATCATTACGACAACATATGGATGTTTGATAAGTTACACTTGATCATGTAGGAAGAGATGATAAACTAAATGCAATCTTGCAGGCGTGTGGAAATTTAATACCATCCTATTGATAGATCTAGGTACCTACTTGTTATGGCAGAAAGAAAGAAAATAAAAAATAAGATGCAATTTAACTAGTCAAACGGTTTATCTTTAAACGGAGCATTGGCAAGGCTGTACTACGAGGAAAGACAAGTCAATAGAAGAGATCCTCAGACACACATTCTTAAATATAAATCTCTCTCAACTAGAAGCTTTACGTCTCCTCCCTTATAAAAAGCTCTTTTTTAGGATATTTTTGAAATATTCGCTTATCCCGCTGGCTACAGTTTACCCTGAAGCCTTTTATTTCAACTTTCTGTGGCACTCTTCAAGGTCTATTGCTGTTGTCCAGATCTCTAAATTCTTATCTAATTCAGGCCACTACCACTTGCTACTATCATAGATGCAAGAATGGTCTGCCCATAACCTTTTTAAAGGTCATATCAGTCCAATCCCATTCCAGCAAAGTCAGTCTCGACTGGCAACTAAACAACATATCCCTATACTTGGATTATCACCACAAGCAACCACAGGCGCTAGATCGTGTGTTTTAGCGCTTGTGGACCACCTATGGATAGACCGTCCAGCGAACCAAACCAACCGCCATGTGCCACATCACTGGAAATTACAAAAATGCTCTATACACCGCATAAAATCGGGATAAATTTGTTAAGGGTCTATGGTAGATCACGTGTGATGCTAGTTCATGGTAGACCGCATGTGACACCGGTCAACCATGGATCGCATCAATCACTGCATGCTGCATGCATGCGTCCACAGTTTGCTCGTGCTGGGCTTGCCCGTGCGTTGGGTCGCACATGCACGTGCCCGCATTGGGCCCACTTGTGGCTGGCCTGCATGTTGCGTCTTCCTGCATGCTGTGCCGCACGTGGTCATGCCTCTATTGGGGCTCATGCTACAAGCTAAGGCCTCTGGGCTATCCTTTTCTCCTATAGGCTTTCTCTCTAAACTTTTTCTTGCTGCAGTTTTCACTGTGGACTTCTTGTAGGTCGAATTTAAGACATTTTTTTCTCAACAATCTCCACTTCAACTTGACATTCAGTCTCTTCTTAACTTTGAAAACTTTTTTAAGTAATCTCACCTCTATGCCCGAAGATAAACACCTGCTGATCATGGATGGACAAACATGAAAGTCGAGCCAGGCTGCTCAATCCCATCTCCATCACCTGCTGTGCTCCACCTAACCTGAGACTTGCTCGAGATAGCCTTCTATGATAATAGAAACTTTATCTTGCAACGTTGCCTGTCGTCCTCCTGAGTCTCGTGTCTCGTACCTGATGCACCTGTATCTAAAGCTCCATCTTGCATTAGGCTTCCATTGGCTTTGGAAGTTCCATCTCGCACTGGACTTTCCATCAAGAAATAATATCCTCCATACTTTTTTTTTCTTAAGATAATCCTACTATCGTGCAAGATTTTTGGGATTTCTCTATTAGCTCTCCACCTAAAGCCGATCGAATTTAATTTTCTTAGTGAGATTAAATCTTTCTAAAATTAGATATATATCAGATCTCATCCAATTTTTCATCTGTTTCATCATGTACCTTCATACTGACAGTCCCGGTGCCTTTGATTGTACAGCTCGATCCATCCGGCAAATAAACAGTGCCTTTACTGCTCTTCAAGAAGTCAAACAGCTCTTCTTTGTAACATATGTGATGCGAACATATAGAATCTATAATCCATTGATAGAAAGAAATAGATTTCTCATCACTTATCAAAAAAATATCATCACTATCTTCTGTATTGCTATTTGCCATCACCATAGTAGCCTTCATTCGATCTTTGAGTTGCGGACAATTTCTAACATGATGCCCCACCTCATCACATCGGTAGTCATTGATCTTGCTTGAGTCCCTTATTTTGGACTTGGATCGCCCACCTTATGATCTCTTGTCGCTTCGTCTTCTGCCACCATCACCTCTAATTGCCATCAAAGTCGAGTCGCCACTTGAATTCGAAGCTTGATTCTTCTGCTTGAGAACCTCATTTTGGAGTAAAGCATAAGTCACATCTTTCATCTTGATGATGCTATTTTCTACTAGAAGAGCAGTCACTAAAAATTCATAAGAGAAAGAAAGCGATGATAGCAAGATCAATATCTTGATCTTCTCCTCAACTTTCTTGCCAACGCTAAAGAGGTTGGTGAGAATCTTCTGGAAGACGCTTAGATGCTCTTACATGTTCTGTCCCTTAATTTTCTATAGTTGATAGAACTACTTTCATAGGAAGAATACGTTGGTGAATGACTTCACTATATACATCTCCTCAAGCTTGACCATATCGTTGTTGGAAAAGTCTCACCAAATATATGGACAATCATGTCATCCACTAGATACAAGCGGATTATACTCATCGTCTGAATCTGAAGACGCCTTCAATCCTTCATCTTCATAGTAGCCGGCATCTCCTCATACAAGAGAGCATCGATCAATCCTTATTGGATGAGTACGTCCTTCACTCTCTCTTGCCACATGGAGAAATTGCTCTTTCTATCAAACATATTAATCTCCATCTTGATTGAAATTGTCTTTGATCTCCATCTTCTTCAATCTTAATCACCACTGCTATAACCTAAGCTTTGATGTTGCATTGCTTTGATACTAATTATTGAGGTTTAACACTACTCTGTTGCAGATCTAGTACCACTTATTATGACGAAAAGAAAGAAGAAATAAATAATAAGGCATAATCAAGTAGATGGACTAAATCAAGGTCTACCTCCATGAGGTATGCAAATGCTTCATTATGAGAAAAGAACAAGTACAAGTGGAGATCCTTGCACTTTCAATCCTTTATATACAAATCTTTCTCAACTAAAATCTCTCACCTCTCATCCTTACAAAAGCTCTCTCTCTAGGAGACTCTCTGAAACGACGGTTGTACGCTACCTGGCAGTCTGCCTAAAGCCTCCTACTTCAGTTCTATGCTGGCATTCTTCAGGGTCTACTGCTTGCTGTCTAGATATTTGGATCTTTACCTACTTCAGGGTCTACTGCTACCATAGATGCAAACCATGGTCTGCCCATAGGCCTTTTTAAAGTCCTCCGATCAGTCCAATTCACATCCAAAGTGAAATCCGATCTCGACTATAACTCAAACAATATCTCTGTATGTTGGATTATCCCCGCAACAACCATAGTTGCTAGATCGCATGTTTTAGCACTTGTGGACCACCTATGGACCAGTCGCACTGCGAACGAGGCCAGCCACCGCACGCCAAGTTGCTAAAAATTACAAAAATGACTTATACATTGCATAAAACTATGGTAAACCTGTTAAGGGTCCATGGTGGACCGCAGGTGATTCCAGTCCACCATGGACCGCACCAATTATATCATGCTGTGTGCGTGCATTCACGGTTTGTCCGCATGTGCCTACACTGGGCTTGCTCATACATACGCATGCCCATACTGGGCCGTGCATTCTAGGCGCTGCAGGCACTTGGGTCGTCCATCTCTCCTACGGGTTTTCTCTCTGGACTTCTTATTGCGGTCTTCACTATTAGCTTCTTATAGATCGAATTCGAGGCATTTTTTCTTAACAAAAGAATACACTCAATATATTTTTGAATAATCTTGTTTCTATTTTGATCTCACACACCATGCATGATATGGCCATCAAGCTCTATAACCATTTTTGTTTTTTGGTCTAAATCAATAACTTCTATTGCCAGCAATAGTATGTACGTAGAGCTGACTTACACCCACAAGAATTACATAGAGCCATCTATTTGAATTGTAATATATATGTACCCATTAATTTGAGTACAATCAAAAAGAAGATCAGATAAATATGATGAATTAAGTATAATAACATAATTCTTAAAACTTTGTTCTATAGTTCAATGTCTAAAAATATAACTTTTGTAAGTTTAGATGATATTTTCAAAACTTTTGTAAGTTGAATGTCTACAAACACAATTTTTGAATTTGGATTAAGCCGAATCATTTATCTTAAGATACAAATTAATTCAAAAATTTTTATTGATTGGATTGCAGTGAATCCAGACTTGATTCAAAAAATAAAATAAGTCTAATTTTAGAATCCAACCCAGTTTCACGAGTCTTTTAAAATAGTTCGGATCAAATTTATATGGATCAGATCATACATCAATCCGATCCATTTGCACCATTATGTGGGGCAAAGGTTAATCAATCCAATTTATTAAAAAAAACTCAATCCTAATCTATAATTTGTAATTAGGGATTTATTTTGAAAAAAATTACTAGCTTATAATCCCATTTTTATTATTTTATTAATATTTATTATATATATTAAAAATAATTAAAATAATAAAAAAAGATATATTCTATGTAAATAGTATGAATTATAAGTTATTTTATTTTTACTAAACTTGGAGTTCTCCATGTGTGGGTCCTATAACTCTCTCTCCATTGTCCTATAACTCTCTCCATTCATTTTAACTTATAATCTTACATTGCATGAGATATGATTTTTAAAAATAATATTTAATATTATTTATTTATTTTATTATATTTATTCTATATGTATTTCATTTATAGACTCTAATGATCGTTGCGTCTGAACAAAAGAAATATTAATATATAAAATTTTAGATAATTTATAAAGATAAATTTATTATATTTTTAAATTAATTAATAATATATTTATATATTTTAAATTTTTATATATAATAATTAATATAAAATTTGAGCCATTATCCAAATTTTTTAGTTGGCCATTTTTATGGCCACTCCAAAATTAGATATAAGATTTTTTTTTTAAACTTGGTTGCTCTAAGCTGAGACTCGGAAAAAAAAAAAAGTTAGAGGAAATTATTAAAAAAAGATAGAAAAAATTAAATGATAAGACCTCTTTTTTCATGTAAATTGATTTTTTTTTTGGCTTATTTTTCTTTTCATTTCTTTAGCTGGAATCCGTGGGAAGGAGAGCACTTGAGGGAGATCAAAGGGGTTTTTTTGTTCCCGTGGGGTTTTCGTCTCAAGCAAATGAGATTGGGCGAGCTGTGGCGCCGTGCGTTGGTCTTTTTCCCGGAGATCCATGGGAAGGAGAGCACTCGAGGGAGATAAGAGAAAAATTAAAAGATAAGATCTTTTCCCACATTTTTTTTTTTTCTTTCGGCACCACCGCTGCCTCCCACCACAAGAAAGAAGAAGAGGCCGCGAAGAAAGCAAGGGAGAGAAAAACAGGGGAGATATATCTTTTGGTGCGGTAGGTGTCGGAGGGGGCGGCACGGGAGAGAAAGGGAGCTCTAAAAGTGGAAGGCGAGCTCGAGGTAGAAGTCCGAGACGTCGCGAAGGGCGGCGACGGAACTTGGACTAGGCGAAGAGGCGGTGGCGGCGGAGGACGAGGAGGGCGAGGCGGCGACGGCGGAGGCACAGGGAGGGGCGCGGGGGGCAAACTGCATAGGGGCCATGCGAGGGCGGGCACCCACGGGGGCTGGGGAGAAGCCGGGCATCTGTCGGGGTGTCACGGGCTCGTCTGCAGACTTGTGGCAGGGGTGCCGGCGTGGGCATGGCACAGTGCCGCGAAGGATTTTGGTTTTGTTGAGTTGTCATAAAAATGCAATGCCGTTTGATACTTTAGAATTTTCATGATGAAATTTGGATAGATGCTTTTTTGAAATATTAGAAGGAGCAATAGTTAGTCAAGATACGGTATGATCGTGGCATAATATCTGAGAGCTCGGGATGCATGATTTTGGCATGGCAGTGAACCATCAGGATACTTATGGATATTCGACGATTTCTCTTGATTTGAGAAGGGACGCGAAGCTTTGGACTCCCCTTTGGCCCATAGGAGATGGTTCCGTCATGGCATGATTGTGGAGCAATGGCGGTGCCACACTCGGATGGTCTGATGTTCATGCATTCAGGGCAATGCTGATCGAACGAGTTGGCCATATTGTGCGGGATGGAGATTTTTAAGAGGTCCTATCCTCGAGGAGTTGTCCAGGCTACTCTATACGTTATTGATCTCTATGGTGGAGTGAAGAGACGATAGAAGACCAGTCGGACAAGGGTGTGACCTACCCAAACAGGCAAGTCTCGTGAGCATCGCAGGTGAGATGTCTTGCGGGGATCAACGAAAATCGGTCGGTTGTGGAGTGCAAGCGTGGCATATGGAATATCGATTGGATATGTGCCTTGGTGCTGGGTCAAGGATCAAGGACGGTCAAGAGGGTCGTACCGAGGAGAGGGCAGCTTTGATGCAAGGATTGCCAATCAAATATAATTACTTGATGGGCAGACTTGGATGCCAATATTATAGCAGGGCACTAGGTGCGAGCAGGCCGTTGGCAGAAGGTTTTGGTCGGTATGGTCATGAACCTTCAGGATTTTGGCAGTACGTTGTGATATGCGAGTAGGCCGAGAACATTGTCATACGATATGGCCACGACCCTTTGGAATTGTGACAGTGCACAGTGATGTACGAGCAGGTCGAGAACATTATCCTACGATATGGCTAGAAATGGGAAGGCATATCAAGGATGCAAGATCGGGATCGGGGCACAGGAGCTTATAGGAAACTTGGATAAAGGAATCTAAGAGGGCTCGAATGCGCATGATCGGCTATAGTTTCGAGGAGTTACAGGGCATGTCGGCTAGGCAAATTAGCTGGGCGACATTGAAGATGGATTGCTTGAGCCTCATGCATTATAGTGGCATTGCATGGTCATGCTGTGGGGGATTTGGTCTGTGTGGTGCTGTTGGACAACTTGGTGGGTTGTAGGTCAATGGTACAGAGGTATGTCATGGCATAAAGGTACATTGAGGATAGGAACACCTTGGGTGAGCAGTACTTGGCTTGAGGGCAAAGCTTGAGGTTGGCACCAAGGTACCGAGTTGTGGGGCACTCTTGGAAAGAGTCTATGTTCAGGCATGGAGGTGCGTATGAGTATCACGGTCGACTCGAGGGGTTGAGTTGCTTGTGGGCACTTGAAGGTGTCGCATGTGTTCAGTGCAACGGAGTTGCCAGGAAGAGGCATAGAGGGTTACGCTTGGCTTATGTGGCTGGACTGCTACGTGCTTAATGGTATGTCCAAGGAAAGGACTTAGGAGGGCTGGCCTTGGTGTGTGGTATACTGGGGCGCCGCACGGATGTTTGATTTAGAAAACACTCATCCCATGATAGTTGGTATCAGAGCAAAAGGTTGGCTAAGTCGAAGGTCGACATTATTGTTGTGTTGGCTTCTGGTACGCATGGTATCAGATTGCAGACATGTAGCTGCAGATACGGGGGTATCCAAAGCTTTGAAGAGACCCAGAGGTATTAAAGTCCAGTTGGGAGGAGCTGGATGTCTGAGTCTATTGTGAGTGTCAATGACTCAGAGTGGGGGAGCATGTTGCAGGGCAATGTGCTCGATGCTGAATGATGAAGGTTGCTCATTGGCTGCACAAGTGGATGGAAGCCTATTGAAGTGAAGGTCTACCAGTTTGTGGTTGAAGAAAGGAATTCGGGTGAAGAATACTCATGAATGCTGAAGCACTTGAGCTGTATGCAAAAGTTGCAAGGTAGAGTATCTTGAAGGACTAGAATCTCTAAAGAAGCAAAAGCTGGATGTGTAGACGGAGGTACGAGGGTGTGTTCTACAGTGCAGGAAAAGATGTAGCATTCGAATTGTAAAGTGCAGGCTGAGGTGAAGACTTGGAGAGTCGAGGAACTCAGGTGCACCCAAATGTGGGAAACATTAGAAAGAGCCATCTCTTGTGTGGGTGATCGTGAAGCTGAAGCACTTAAATGGCAAGAAATAAAATAATTGAACTCGATGGAACTGCTCTTAGGGTGAATGCATTGGAAAGCCAAGGTACTAGAGACAGGTATTTAAGTCAAAAGTGCTTACTCACTGTGGAGACATGCGATGTCAGGTTGCAGGAGATGAAGCACATGGGTTGGTCAATGTTTGGCCAAGTGAGCTATGAGGTAAAATGGATCGGTCATGCTACGGGTACTATAAAGCTTGGATGTTTGATGCAGGAATGTGTCGAGGTACTGGAGTCACAGGAGTGAGGCAGGCCAGTGGGGTAGTCTTACGTTGGTACTGCAGACTCGCAGTGAAGATGTAGAGACAGTCAGAATAGGCCGAGGATTATAGAAAACAACATGAGCAAATAAAATAATTGAACTTGATGGAACTGCTCTCAGGGTGAAGGCATTGGAAAGCCGAGGTACTAGAGATAGGTATTTGAGTCAAAGGTGCTTACTCACTGTGGAGACATGTGATGTTAGGTTATAGGAGATGAAGCACATGGGTTGATCAATGTTTGGCCAAGTGAGCTATGAGGTAAAATGGATCGGTCATGCTGCGAGGTAGTATAAAGCTTGGATGTCTGATGCAGGAATGTGTCGAGGCATTGGAGTCATAGGAGTGAGGCAGGCTAGTGGGATAGCCTTGCGTTGGTACTGCAGACTCGCAGTGAAGATGTAGAGGCAGTCAAAATAGGCCAAGGATTATAGAAAACAGCATGAGCAATTGGTTCTACAAAAGCAGACTGGTGGAGCTTGGGGTGAAGACTGTTATGTTGAGATACTCAAGCAAAATGAGAAGTGACTTTGATTGGATATCAGGGTTTCGCTTGGTAGCATCTATGATTTGCGTTGGTATGGGACGATGCAGATTTTTGGAGGCGACTTGTTCATACTTGGCATTGATGTGGTGTGGTAGAGTCCAAAGGGCATAGTGATGCAGAGAAAGACGGAAATACCACAAGGCCGTAGGGTGGGTATGAAGCAAGGTCAGGCGTTTGGAGGTGAGTTGCCAGAGGAGACTCAGGTGGTGGCCACTCCAACATCCAGATGGATAGGAGTTAAGCCTTGGAGGTAATCCAAGGAGAGCCATTTGGTATTGCTGGCAAGTAGATCCCACTTTGGTGGAAGAAGTGGCCGCTCTCAGATGAAAGTTGAGAGTCAAGCCTTGGATGGTTCCGAGGAGTGTCGTATAGTTGGAAGGTCAGATGACCAGAGGTGGATGATAGAATCAGAAGCTGATGTCAGGGATCAAAATGGTTGGATTCTGTGAAAGAGTCAGCATGGTGTGGACGATGGATTCTCAATGACGGAGAAAGGATCGAGGACATCAAGATCGTGGGGCTCTGGCTTAAGGAGCAGTGATTGCAGTGGATGCAATGGAAGTTTGGTCATGGCGACCATTAGTCCAGAAGTGGTTTGGACGTCGACAGAGAAGTCAACAACTTAAGTGGGGGAGAATTATCACGGGCTTGTCTGCAGGCTTGTTACAGGAGGTGCCGGCGTGGGCGTGGCACGGTGTTGCGAAGGGTTTTGGCTTCGTTGGGTTATCATAAAAATGCAATGCCGCTCGATACTTTGGAACCCTCGGGGTAGAGTTTGGGTGGATGCCTTCCTGGGGTATTGAGAGGGGCAATGGTTAGCCAAAGTGCGGCATGGCCGTGGCATGATATCTGGGGGCTCGGGATGCATGGTTTTGGCATGGCGGTGGACCATCAAGATACTTATGGATACTCGAGGATTCCTCTTGGTTTGAGGAGGGGCACGGAGCTTTGGTTGCGTTCCCGACTCCCTCTTGGCCCATAGGAGTTGGGTCCGTCGTGGCACGATTGTGGAGCAATGGTGGTGCCATGCCCAGATGGTCTGGTGTGCAGACATTCGGAGCAATGCTGGTCGGACGAACTGGCCACATTGTGCGGGGTGGGGATTTCTGAGAGGTCCTATCCTCGAGGAGTTGTCCAAGCTACTCTATACGTTCTTGATCTCTGTGGTGGAGCAAAGAGATGATAGGGGACCAGTCGGACAAGGGTGTGGCCTAACCGAATAGGCAAGTCTCGTGAGCATCGTGGGCAAGATGTCTTGCGGGGATCCATGGAAATCGATCGGTCGTGGAGTGCAAGCGTGGCATATGGAATATCGATCGGATATGTGCCTTGGAGCTGGGTCAAGGATCAAGGATGGTCAAGAAGGTTGTACCAAGGAGAGGGCAGCTTTGATGCAAGGATTGCCAATCGGATATATTTACTTGATGGACAGACTTGGATGGCAATATCATGGCAGAGCACTAGGTGCGAGCAGGCCGTGGACAGAAGGTGTTGGTCGGTATGGTCATGAACCTTCAGGATTGTGGCAGTGCGCAGTAATATGCAAGCAGGCCGAGAACATTATCATACGATATGGTCACGATCCTTTGGGATGGTGACAGTGCATAGTGATGTACGAGCAGATCGAAAATATTATCCTACGATATGGCCAGAAATAGGAAGGCATATCAAGGATGCAAGATCGGGATTGGGGCACAAGAGCTTATAGGGAACTTGGATAAATGAATCTAAGAGGGCTCAAATATGCATGATCGGCTGTAGCTTCGAGGAGTTATATGGCATGTCAGCTTGGCAAGTTAGCTGGACGACATTGAAGATGGATTGCCTGAGCCTCATGCATTATAGTGGCATTGCATGGTCGTGCTATGGGGGATTTGGTCTATGTGGTGCTGTTGAACAACTTGGTGGGTTATAGGTCAACGGCACAGAGGTATGTCATGGCATGAAGGTACGCTGAGGATAGAAATACCTTGGGTGAGCAGTATTTGGCTTGAGGGCGAAGCTTAAGGTTGGCACCAAGGTGCCGAGTTGTGGAGCACTCTTGGAAAGAGTGTATGTTCAAGCACAAAAGTGCGTATGAGTATCGCGATCGACTCAAAGGGTTGAGTTGCTTGTGGGGACTTGAAGGTGTCGCATGTGTTCAGTGCAATAGAGTTGCCAGGCAGAAGCATAAAGAGTTATGCTTGGCTTATGTGGCTGGACTGTTGCATGCTTAATGGTATGTTTGAGGGAAGAACTCAGAAGGACTGACCATAGTGTATGGTATACTAAGGCATCGTACGGATGTTTGGGTAAGAAAACATTCACCCCGTGACACGAGAATGGACGACCTGCGGGTAGGAGACGGGCGGGGAGGAGAGCTGGGGGATGGGGGGTCTAGAGAGTCGGAGACACATGGCGCTCTCCTTTTTCTAACACCACACATGTCAAACGGAGCTACGTTTTAATATATATAATAAATAGATAGATTTTTTAAAAATTTATTTCTAAAATTATCTAGAAATCATCTGGTTTTTTCTTTGACCGTCGATTGCTCGTCGGGACAGATGGGGTTGGCCGTAAAAGGGAGGTCCATGGCGGCGGTGTGGGTGACGGCGGCCTAGACGTCGCGAGGGGAGAGGGTGGCGGGGCGGCGGACGTAGGTGGCGAGGTCCGTTAAGTTGAGGACGGTGGAGGATGCAGGCGGAGGCCTTGCGGGCGCACGGGGTGGGGGGTGGGGAGGGATTGAGTGCGGACGAGCTGCAGGCGGACGGGTTGCGGAGGAGCCATGGGTTGCGGGAAGCGGGGTGCGGGCACGGAGAAGCCGCAGGCACCCGGGCGGGGAAGGAGCTGCGAGTGGTGCGGGAGGTGTTGGGGTGGGTGGGGGGGAGGCGCACACGTGCACGATGGGAAGCGCCTTCTGCATGCAAGCCTGCATCTCTGTCGCGCTCGGCTTCGTCGGATTCTTCCTAGAGCGCGGTTTCTCTGCCGTGCACCGCACGGTGCAGTGCACAGCACGCCGTCCATCGCGCGATGGACGGCTGCACGCGGCCGCGCGTCACGGCCGTGCATCCGCGCGCGACCGTCCATCGCGCGATGGACGGTGCACGCTGTGCACCGCACCGGGGATCCGCGCAGTTCTTCCTAACCCTTTCCGTGCGAGAAATTATTGCATGCACCAGGTGCAAGTGAACCAGGGCAAATCCCGAGGCCAAAGCACGGTGGAAAGCGCGTAATCGAAAAGTGATGAAATACAAGGGTTAATGTGGCGTATTCCACCGTAGGATTTTCACGGTCCAATTGCATCTGGTTCATGCAATAAGTTCTCTTTGGCTTTCCGTGCTCATCTTTGGCTTCCGACTCACCTGCCACGTCATTACTGGCTCTCGCTTCCACCTCTAGACTAGCCCGTGCCTGAGACGGTCGCTTTCTCCCTCGCTCACCCGTAATCACCCCTAGAGTTATCTGACCGACGTGGCAGTAGTAGATTGGTGCAGCACACGGACGAGCTCACCTATCGCTCAAGCAGTCGCCGAATGGCAGGCAGCGATCTGATCTGATCTCTAGTTTCTTTTTTTTAATAAATTTTTTTTAATAGAAGAGTTTTTCTCCGAGCTCTTGAGTCCATCGTGCGGTTATGAATCTTGTGATTCCCGTTCCATTCGAAGGACGAAGAGCACCATTAATTTTGTATATATATGTATTTTTTAATCCTCTCTACTAATGTGATCCTGCGAGTTGAATTTGATATATATATTTTTAGCAGAAAAAAAAAATTGAAATCTTTTATGAGAGGTGGTGCATATTTTTCCTCTGAGCGATGGGGTCGGTTGCGGCGGATAGGGCTGGCGACGGATGCAATCGACATAGCAGTGCCACAGCACGCAGTATTTGTATGGGCATCGGGGCACATTGTGGTGGAGTTGTGCGAGGGCATCCACGGTGGCAGCGGTGCAATGTTCGTCCATACGGCTGGTCCAGCGGCAGCAACGAAATCATCCAAAGTCGATGGAGGTGCTGCCGGATGTTGAACCACATGCATGCGGCATTCGTTCGAGTCATGGGTCCAACTGCAATGAGTAGGGCCGGTGACAGGCATAGCCGGTACGGCGGCATGGCTCCACGGCATGTAGCATCCATCCAAGCATCCTAGCCTGCAACGGTGGAGTCGCACGAGGGTGTTTGCGGCGTCGGAATCCGTCCGTATAGCTAGTCTGGCCACGGTGGCAGAGTCCCACAAGGCGACATTGGACATTGAAGCACTCGTACGCAGCATCCGCCTGAGCAGATAGTTTGAAGAATAAATTTTAATTTTTTTTAGTTTATAGATCATTTTAAAAAATTTAACTTAATTTAAAAACAAAAACATAATTTATCTTAAAAAAAACATCGCCCTGACTACCCACGCAAGTCCTCCCTCATCCTATGCATAGCCCACATTTTCAATGAACTCATGGGTTGGAGCCACGTTTCCACTGAAATTATGGGTTGGATGAAAATGTGGGCTAAGCATCCAATTTCAAACAAAAATCGCCTGCGGTTTTGCTGGGCCATATTACCTAACTAAATCATAGGTTTATCCCATGATTTTAGCCACCTGGATTTCAAAACATGAGTTGAACCCACGATTTTAGCCGCTTAGATTTTAAAACATGGGTTGAATCCATGATTTCAACTGAGATGGTGTTAAAATCGTAGATTCAATCTATGATTTTATCATAGAGGGTAAGTTCGAAAATAAGTTAGATTTAAAAATATTTTTAGAAATAAATAATAAAAAATAATATTTAAAAAAATTCTTGCAGTTTGTAGATTAACGGCCCTTGAAGTCTCAAGCAAGATTACGGCTGACTCAGTTGTAGAGCTAGAAATTGGCTCGGCATAGAAATCCAAGACAGATGATATACTGGCAAGCGGCCCAACCAAAAATAAATAAAAAATAAAAGAGACAGCTTTTCTCGATAGGCCCTCCTACTATGGGTGATGCCTCCTCTCTCTTCTCTTTAAGTCTACAGCAACTGTGAGAGGTAGGATTCGAAACTACGAAAAAAATCTTCAATAGATTTATCGTGTCTCTTTTGACCATTCGGCCACTCTCTCTTCCCAAGCCGACATCCTCCTTGCCTTCCTAAATGGGCTTCCGAAATAAGAAGGATGACGATGTTCGTATAAAACCCTGATGATTGAGAGCTAAATCCCAATTGTGATGATCCTTCTGCATACCGATTGAATTCGAGCCCAATATTTATTTAATACAAATTCCAAAAGTCCAACATTTGACCAGAACTCAACTAGACCCTAACCATGGCCCGTGACGCCCAAGCTGCCAAATCCACTACCAATCTACCAGGCTACCTCTTTGGCTCATACCTATCCATCGACCATCCTTCCATCCTCATACCCTCACCATCCTATTCTCTTCCATCAGCATCCTCCTTTCTCCCTTTGCTCCGTCAACCCCCTTCTTCCTTTCATCCATTTCAACCCATCCTCCCTCATTTCCTTATCCTTCCTCACCAACCTTCCTTCTCTCTCTCTCTCTCTCTCTCTCTCTCTCTCTCTCTCTCTTAATGCTAACCATCACCTCTCATTTTCTGTTGCACATTGATGCTACCTAGTCTACCCTCCTCGCTCTAGCCTGTCCGCTTTCCAACCCTACTCAACCAAGTTTCTCCACCGGAAGAGACCAAGAGAATTATGTTGAGGTTCAATTAAGGTTGGGTGATTTGGGTGCCAGGGCCACTTTTAGCCCTACTCAGCTGAGGTTGTTCTGCCTAAGAGACCAAGATAATTATATTGAGGTTTAATTAAAATTGGCTTGGTTATGATTGGTCCATTTGGGCTTGACTATGATTTAGATGGTGTCCAGTTGAACTATGATAAGAGGTCACAGCATTTTTGTCAAACACTTGGGCTAGGATTGGGGCTTTTTAAACTCTCAAGCAAATTCTAAAATATAAAGATTTAGAAAAATATTTCCTACATGACAGTATAATTTTGCAGGCATCATTTATGATAATTAGCTCTCGTATGAGGTTAAAGCTTAATGTCTAAAAAAATATATATATTTTTTCACTCTGGTCTCGTGCAAAAATTAATCATGAAGATACAAAAAAAAATTTCTCCGAAGGTTTAAGAGGCTCTTTTTTATATTTCTTCTTGACATATTCATCCGACGGGGGATCCAAAGGAAGGACGTGTGAAGATGCCTCGAAACCGTGCTACGTACTTGGGCCAGGATACGCAAAGTGTGAATCAAATGCAAGTTGTTGATAGAAATTAGTACTTCGGATCCCTTTTCACCAAAAGAGCGAGATCGATTTAATACCTCAAGAAGCCTGCTTGGACAAAACTATGGTATGTCCACCAACCCCATCCTTGGATCCAACGGAGACATTGTGACACTAAGGACAAACCGGAGCCCAATCCAGGTGGGTAAGGGACATGATGGACGTGAGACTCGGAATTAGGCTTTGTTAAGGGACATGATGGACGTGACATTGTCTAGACTCGGAATTAGGCTTTGTCGGACAACTGCTGCCCCAGTACTAGCCCTACATGCTCCATCGCATAGCACGTAGGTGCAAAAGGCTCAGGGAATCATCCAAATCCGACCTGAGCTGGGATAAAGTAACAAACTGATCGAATTCTGATTTCTAAATTTTTTGATGAAAGAAACTTATAATTTCTATAGTTCGCTCGAGCTTTAAACACATGGCTAACCTATTTGCGAGTGCCCCATTTTTAATCGATCCTTCTAGATAAGTTAAAAAATAATATTGTGATATGATTATACTCTCACGTAGGTGGACAAAAGAGTGCCATATGGATTTATAAGTCTCAATCGGTCCTCCATCAAATAACTTAAATTTAAGTCTAGTGTGCATCATAGTTTTATCAGTCACATGAGTCCCCCCACTAAAGATCTTGGGGCCTCATAGGATTTGGACCATAGGTGGGCTCTCTTTTTTAGGAAGAGCAAATCCACCATAATTAGGGCATTAGGAGATTGGACGTGTGAGCTTGCTACAATTTCACTTCAGCTGATAAAGGGATGTCATTATAGGTTTGTGAGATTCAGTGAGAGGAGGAATATATTCCTTTCATTGTTGAAGGAATAGGTGTGCAATGAGAAAAGTAGAGGCTATATTTAAAGCGTATTAAATTTTATGATAATTTATATTTTATCATAAAGACCAAATTATCTCCTTATTTTTGGGGTGCATGGAGTGGATAAGTGCAAATGGTAATTGAGACAACTCTATTCCACGGTATAAGTTTATTACACCTGTTGTTGCTAAAAATCATATAGGAGACGCTGGAGTGACCTACTGAGGTGAAGTACTGCTCTATTTCATGATCTTCATAAAATTTATGGAGTTTTGTGCCACTGAATTGTCTGTTATTATCTGAGATCAATACTTTGGAGAGTCCATATTGATAGATGATTGATTTTCATATGAAGCCTCTAACCTTCATTTCTGAAATGTAAGTTAAGGGCTCGGCCTCTATCTATTTTGTAAAATAATCAATGGCCATTAGAAAAAAAATTTATTGACCCAAGGCATAAGGAAATGAACCTAAGATGTCTGATCCCCATTGGGCGAAAGGCCAGGGTGCTTCGATCGGGGTCAGGAGTGATGTTGGTTGACACTGAATTCAATCATTTCATTGGCATCGGTCGCATTTTCTGACAAAGTTCTACGCATCTTGTTGCATTGTCAACCAATAATACCCTTGATGAAGGATTTTGTATGATAGAGATCTACCCCCAAGTGGCTTCCACAGATTCTTTCGTGAACTTTCCGTAGGGCATAGTCAACTTCTGACGGGCGCAAACATCTCAAAAGTGGAAGAGAGAAGGATTGGCTGTATAATTCGTTATCTAGAAGTACATATCTTACGATCTTATTTCTGATCTTTTGAGCCTCTTTTCGATCTGATGGAAGTTTGCTTGATCTTAAATATTTTAAGAGAGGATCCATCCAGCTTGGCTCCTCATCGATCTGTTGGACGACAGTGGGTTCTTCTAAACTCGAAGTCTTTAGCACTTCAAAGTAAATCTCCTTCTTCAAGTTAGCAGGTAATGATGACGCCAATTTTAAGAGGGTGTTTGCTTTGGTATTCTGAGATCTCAGGATCTGTTATATATTAAAGTGTGGGAAGAAAAAGGTTAAGATTTTTACCTGAAGAAAGTATCTTTTCATGTTATCCTTTTTACCTTCATACTCGCTCTTGACCTATCCAACCACCAGTTGTGAGTTGCTGAAGACTCTTAGATATTAGGCTCCGATTTTCTTGGTGATCTTCAGTCCAACGATGAGGGTCTTATATTTAGCCTCATTATTCGCAGTAAAAAATTTGAATCATAGAGTATATACTATTACCTCTCCTTCAAGTTTGGATAAAATAAGCTCGGCTCCTGATCCGGATAAGTTAGATGAGCCATCAACATGTAGACTCCATAATTCTTTTGGATCTAGTTCTGAACTCCCATTATCTCCCGAGCTTGAGGGGTTCTTCGATCTTTGCTTGCTACTGGTTTCAGAATTTTCTTATACTAGAATAGTATTGTTGGTGCAGAATCTGGTCGTCGTCGAAATCAGCTGGAGCGGAGGTAGACGAGGTCGCCGTCGGAAACCTGCAAAATAAAGTTTCATCTGGAGCTGGTGGGGGGGTGGCTCCAGCAGGATCCTCTGACGATCAAGTCAGCTCTGGCCAATAGGAATGGAGTGCTCGAGAATGAGTTCCATAGGACTTAGAGAAGAAGAGGAGAGCTTAGAGCTTAGAGCTTAGGGTTAGCGTATCTGGAGGAGCCTTTTTATAGGCAAAGCTTCATGGTGATAGCTGTAGCCACGTGCTGGCGGACTGCTCGAGGTCCGATGGAGTCAGTCTCATGGGAAGGCACCGTCTGTAGCACTGCCTGCAATGGATTGATGGTGACAGCCATCACCGTCTGGTAGCGGATCACTGTCGCTTGCGGCGGATTGATGGTGATGGCTGCAGCTATCTTGATACTGAGCCGCTCGAGGTCGAATGAAGGGTTGAAGGGCTTTGACATATATCCATTTCGGAGGAGTTCGGACTTCTGAAGAGAAAGCTCGGAAGGAGTTCGGCTCCCGTAGGCATCTGGCTGGAGGTGTGCGACTAAGGCTCGATCGTTGAAAAGTTCGGTAGGAGCTCGACCAATCGAAGAAGATGTCCGGAAGAAGTCCGCTGAAGAAGTCCGATCGAAGGGAAAGCTTGGAGGGAGTTTGGCTCCCGCAGGCGCCTGACTGGAGGAGTGCGGAGAGAGTTCGACTCTTACGGAAGTTTGACTGAAATTCGATCGCTGAGGAGTTCGGCTAAAGTCCGATCGCTGAAAGTTCAAAGAAGCTCGACTGCTATCCAGTTTGGTCGGCTGTAAGAGTTCGATCGAAGAAAAAGCTTCGATGGAGTTCGGCTCCCGCAGGCGCCTAGCTGGAGGAGCGCGGAGAGAGTTCGGCTCTTACGAAAGTTTGACTGAAGCTCGACTGCTAAACAGTTCGATCGACTATAGGAGTTCGGCAAAGAGCCATCTGCTTAAGCTCTTTCGTGGCTACCGGTCGCATCAGGCTGAGCACCGAACTGGACTTCGGTAGGAGCGGGGTTTACCCCCAATAATAGTCCTCCCTACTTTCGAGTTCGAAACTCGAAGGAAGGAAGTACAGAAAAGACGATCGTCGAAGTTCTCTTTTGGGCTCTGTGCTGGTTCAGGTCGAAGCTCAGGGGGAGATCTCATCTCCAGCCGAAGTTAGCATCGAAATTGAAGCCCAGGAGAGATCTCATCTCTAGTCGAGGTTGAAGTAGATCTCGTCTCATGAGGTCGAGGTCAGGGGTTGAGCTCCTCGAGGGGGTGATATTGTCTTTAGCAGCCGAGGCTGACTCGGAGAAGATCTCCTCTTCTGCAGCCGTAGTTGATACGGACGCTCAGAAGAGATCTGATCTCTGGTCGAGATTGATGCGGTCGCTTAGGAGAGATCTCATCTTTGGACGAGATTATCTCCGATCTTATCTCTGGTCAAGGTTGGCTCGGGCGCTCGGAAGAGATCTTATCTCTGACAAAGGTTGTCGTGGGCCGAGGTAGTCACGGTCGCTCGGGAGAGATCTTATCTCTGGCAGAGGTTGACTCGGTCGCTCAGGGAAGATCTTATTTCCTGCTGTCGAGATTGCCTCGGGAGAGATCTTATCTCCTGCAGCCGAGGTTGATGCGGGCGCTCGGAGAAGATCTTATCTCCTACAGCCGAGTTTGCCTCGGAGGAGATCTTGTCTCCTGCAGTCGAAGTTGATGCGGATGCTCGGGAGAGAGCTTATCTCCTGCAGCCGAGTTTGCCTCGGGGGAGATCTTGCAGCCGAAGTTGATGTGGACACTTGGAGAAGATCTTATCTTCTGCAGTCGAGTTTGCCTCGGAAGAGATCTTATCTTCTGTAGTCGAAGTTGGCCCGGACCCTCGGGGAGATCTTATCTCCTGCGGTCGAGGTGGATGCGGACGGTCATTGGAGATCTTATCTCCTACGGTCGAGGTTTGCCTCGGAGGAGATCTTATCACTTGCAGTCGAAGTTTCCTCGAACCCTCGAGGGAGATCTTATCTCCTACGATGGAGGTAGATGTGGGCGCTCATGAGAGATCTTATCTCCTACGGTCGAGTTTGTCTCAGAAAAGATCTTATCTCCTACAATCGAAGTTTGCTCGGACCCTCGAGGGAGATCATATCTCCTGTGGCTGAGGTCGATACGGTCGCTCGAAAGAGATCTTATCTCTAGTCGAGGTTGTCGCTCGGAAGAGATCTTATCTCTGGCCGAGGTTATCTCGGTCGCTCAGGAGAGATCTTATCTCTAGCTGAGAGGTTGTCGCTCGGAAGAGATCTCATCTCTCTAGCCAAGGTTGACGTGGTTACTCAAAAGAGATCTTATCTCTAGTTGAGGTTGTCGCGATCGCTCGGAAGAGATCTTATCTCTATCGAGGTTGTCTCGCTCGAAAGAGATCTTATCTTTGCCGAGGTTGTCGCTCGGAAGAGATCTTATCTCTGATCGAGGTTGACGTGGTCGCTCGGGAGAGATCTTATCTCTAGCCGAGATTGTCGCTCGAAAGAGATCTTATCTCTGGCCGAGGTTGTCTCGATCGCTTGGGAGAGATCTTATCTCTAGCCGAGGTTGACGCGATCGCTCGAGAGAGATCTTATCTCTAACCGAGGTTGAAGGTCTTTGACCTGCTCGTGTTAGGACGAGGTTCTCCTTCCGTTCCTAACACGGCGACTATTAACTGCTTCTTTCCCTATCATCACATAATTTTCACGCCCAGAAATAATGTTATTGAAAAGGAAGAATTTTATTGAAAGAAAGTTACTGACAACGCATTCCCAAATTCTTTATGTTTTAGGATCATGGTAGCATTGTTCCTCCACATTTCTTCAGACAGATGACCTTTTTTATCTCATGCTGGCCTCCTCAATTTGGAGCATGCTTCTCTTGGCTTTGACACTAGGAGGTGACAAATCGCCGATGTACCAAGCTACTCCTCGAGGTAACGTTGATGATGTCGTGAGGCAGCCGATCTTGTCATTTTTGGTTACAGCAGCACCCTTGGCCGATCTTCTCCTGCTTCAGACTAGCGTCGAAGAAATTTTTCCAATCATTCTTTTCTGACAAGCTTCTCAATTTCGTCTTGGAGCTGGATGCATTCCTCAATGTTATGACCGTGGTCGCGATGGTAGAGGTAGTACTTACTTCGATCGTGCTTGTTTGGAGGAGATCGTAACCCTTCTGGTCTTGGCAGTTGGTTCTTAACTTCGATGAGAATTTGAGTTCGAGAAGCGTTGAGGGGGGTGTAGTCGCGGAACCTTTCGAGAGGAGGGCTTCTTCGTGCCCCTCTATCGGAGCTTTCTTGGTGGCGAGCTTGAGGAGTTCGGATCCGCCTGCTTCCGAAGGGAGTCCATGAGCGCGGCCGAGCTTCGCTCGATTCTCCATCGATGGTGGGTCTATTATACTCATCTGCCAGCCGCTCCCTTAATGCTTTTTCATCCTTTAACTTGAAGGCTTCTTTCGTACGGGCATATCTCTCGGCCTAAGCCAGCAGATCGACAAAGTTCCTGGGATATTTTTTTTTTAGGAAGAACAGCAAGTCATTTTTCAGAAGGCCGCTCTTCAGTGCGGCCATCGCAACAGACTGATCTAGATCCTGGATTTCCAATGCCGTGGTGTTAAACTAGGTGACGTAAGCCCGAATGAATTCTCCCTGCTTCTGTCTGACGTTCATCAGAAAATTCGAACCTCAGGATGGACGTCGGTAGCTGATGAAGTGAGTCACGAATTGATGGCTCATCTGATCAAAAGAGAAGATCGTACTCGGCTTCAATATCGAGTACCAGTTTCTCGCTGCTCCCTTTAAAATAGATGAAAAGATGCAACATAGTATGACGTCTGAAGCACCGTGGAGTAGCATCATGGTCTGAAAGACCTCCAGATAATCAACCGGATTAGAGGTTCCATCGTATCTTTCAAGTTGAGGGAGCTTGAAGTTCGGTGGGACAGGCTCTTGCATAATCTGAAAGAAGAAAGGAGGATCGATACAGACGTCGGCATGATGAGCCGGGATGATGTGGCCGAGCTTTTCAATCCATCGATCCATCTTCTGCAGTCTGTGATCAAGAAAAAGATCTTGGAGGACTTCCGACTACAAACGAAAAAGGTCTCCTCCAGAGGAGAACCATGATCCGAATATGGATTCCCAACTCTCTATTTTCCTTTCCAAGGGGCGGCGGGTACATCGGCCCGAGTACCCTTTTTTGGGGCCGATTTTCGACATCCGGATGGCGAATTTTCTAGTGGAGTCACCGTCGGAGGCTGTTGTATGGCCCACATTACATCCGTGAGGCCACGGACCTATCGGACAAGCAGGTTGAACTACTCTACATCTATCGTGGGTATAGATAGAACCTGAGTTACCAGAGCTGAAGCAGGAGCAGACGGATCTCAATGGGATCGGGCCGCGAAAGCCGTCGATCATCGAGTTGAGGCTCTCCTAGGAGGCATTTTCTCTTTGAAAAAGAACTCTAAGAAGGAAGATCTCTGAAGAGGGAAGAGAGAAATCATCGTCGAGCACTTCTTTAAGAACAAGGATCGGAGGTTCAGGCCCTTCCTCTAGCTCCAATTTATTGGTGCAGAATCTGATCGTCGTTGGAATCAGCTGGAGTGGAGGTGGATGAGGTCGCCGTCGGAGATCTGCAAAATAAAGTTCCATCCAAAGCCAGTGGAGGGGTGGCTCCGGCAGGACCCTCCGATGATTAAGTCAGCTCTGATCAACAGAAATGGAGTGCTCGAAAATAAGTTCCACGGAGCTTAAAGAAGAAGAGGAGAGCTTAGAGCTTAGGGTTAGCGTATCTGGAGGGTTCTTTTTATAAGTGAAGCTTGATGGTGACAGCTGTAGCCGCATGCTAGCGGGCCGCTCGAAGTCCGACAAAGTCAGTACCATGGGAAGGTGCTGTCTGCAGCGCTGCTTGCAATGGATTGATGGTGACAGCCATCATCGTCTGGTAGTGGATCACTGTCGCTTGCGGTGGATTGATGATGATGGCTGCAGCTGTCTTGATACTAAGCTGCTTGAGACCGAATGAAGGGTTGAAGGGTTTTGACGTGTATTCATTTCGGAGGAGTTCAAACTCCTGAAGAGGAAGCTCGGAAGGAGTTCGGCTCCCGTAGGCATCTGGCTGAAGGTGTGCGGCTAAGGCTCGATCGCTGGAGAGTTTGGTAGGAGCTCGATCGATCGAAGGAAATGTCCGAGAGGAGTCTGCTGAAGAAGTTCGATCGAAGGGAAAGCTTGGAGGGAGTTTGGCTCCCGCATGCATCTGACTGGAGGAGCGCATAGAGAGTTCGGCTCTTGCGGAAGTCTGACTGAAGCTCGATCGTTGAAGAGTTCGGCTAAAGTCCGACCACTGAGAGTTCAAAGGAGCTCGACTGCTATCCAGTTCGGCTAGCTGTAAGAGTTCGACCGAAGGGGAAGCTTGGAGGGAGTTCGACTCCCGTAGGCGCCTGGTTGGAGGAGCGCGGAGAGAGTTCGACTCTTGTGGGAGTTCGACTGAAGCTCAGCTGCTAAGCAGTTTAGCTAGCTGTAGGAGTTCGGCCAAGAGCCTTCCGCTGAAGCTCTTCCATGGCTACCGGCCGCATCAGGCTGAGCACCAAACTGAACTTTGGCAGGAGCGGGGTTTACCCCCAACAAGTACATTCAAGAACGAAATCGACCAAGATTTGGGTTTTGATAGAGGGTCTCGGTCGATAGTGAACATCTAACTCTGAAAGCTCCAAATCCCATTTGGCGATCCGACCAGAGGTGTCCGATCGGTGAAGTACCATTTTTATTGGTTGGTCAATAAGTAGTACTATGGTGTAGGCTTGAAAGTAAGGTTAGAGCTATTTTACGGTGATGACCAGTGCAAAGACTAGCTTTTCCAATCTAGTATACCTGATTTGTACATCATGGAGGACTTTGCTGATATAATAAATTGATTTTTAAAACCGTCCTTCACGAACGAGGACTACGCTAATAGCCACCAGAGAGATAGCCAAGTATAGGAGGAGTTTTTCTTCCGATTGTGGCTTAGTGAGCAGGGATGGAGAACCGAGGTACTTCTTTAGCTCTTCAAAGGCTTCTTGGCATTCAGCGGTCCACTAAAAATTTTTTGACTGCCTGAGGATTCAAAAAAAAGGAAGGCACCTATTCGTTGACCTGGAAACAAAATGGTTAAGAGAGGCTAAATTACCAGTTAGGCATTGTACCTCTTTGATCATTTTTTGGTGGAGTCATTTTCAAAATTGCTTTAATTTTTTTAAGATTAGCCTCGATGCCCCTACCGAAAACCATATAGTCAAGAAACTTGTCAGCTGTAACTCCCAAAGCATACTTTGTATGATTCAATCTCTTCTGATATCGACGAAGAGTGCTAAAGATCTCTCGGAGGTCGGAGTTTTGCAGCTTTTGACCAACATGTCATCCACGTACGCCTTCATATGTTTGTCGATCTGGTCCTTAAAAATTTTATTAACCAGCCTTTGGTAAGTGGCACCAGCGTTGTTCAAACCAAAGGGTATCACCCTATAACAAAACAATCCTTGGTTAATTATAAAGGCCATCTTTTTCTCATCTTCAGGTGCTATCCAAATTTTGTTATAGTTAGAGAAGGCATCCATGAAGCTGAGGAGCTCATGCCCGGAGGTGGCATCAATCAATTGGTTGATTCAAGCTAGGAAGCGGGTAGCTATCCTTTAGGAAGGCTTTGTTCAGGTTAGTAAAGTCGATACATATACGTCATTTTTCATTCACCTTTTTGACCAGCACGACGTTTGCCAGCTAGTCAGGATACATCGCCTCTCTGATGAAATCGACTTTGAGTAGTTTGTCAAGCTCTTTGGCAATAGCCTTTTGGCACTCCGAGGTGAAACTTCACTTCTTCTGCTTTATTGGATGATAAGTTGGGTCCACTTTTAGGTAATGGGCTATGACCTTTAGATCAATACCAAGCATGTCTACAGCCAACCAGGCAAATAGGTCCACATTGGCCTACAAAAGAGTAATTAGTTGACCTTTGGTTACCTGATCTAGGTTGGAGCCAATCTTCATAATTTGGTGAGGGTTTCACTCCCTCAGAGGGATCTCTATGAGTTCCTCAGATGGTTGGGCATGCTCCTCAATCAAGTCCTCTCAGGCATCGAGCCCTATTAGGAGTTTTGGCTGACTCTTTAGCCGGTCTTCCGCTTGTAGCTTGGTAGCGAAATACTACCGCACCACCATCTGATCACCTTGGATTATTCCCACCCCATTGGATGTTGGAAATTTGACCATCAAATGGAAGCTTGAGACTATGGCTTTCAGCATCCAGAGGCTTGGTCATCCGAGGATTGCATTATAGGCTGATGGAAGCTTCACTACAAAAAAGTCGAAATGGAATATCACCCGTTGTGGCAAAGTGCCGACTATGATGGGCCACTTAATTATTCCTTCTAAAATTACTAAATTTTTGGAGAATTCTTGGATTGATGTATTAAATTTACTTAATCGGTCAGAAGAAAATCTCATTCGAAAAAAGATAGAAAAGTATAGAATATCCACTGAGCTTCCATTATCGATGAATACACAATGTACATTATAATCAGCTATGTTCAATATTACAACCACAGCATTATTATGTGGTTGTTGTACACCTTTCACATGTTGCTCTATGAAGGTTATTGGATCTTCAAGCTGATTCTCAAGCCTCAGTTTCTTCTATGCAGCGGACTTTGATGACCCCTCAGTGATCATATGGATTTCACCTTGAAAGGGTCACTCTTCTAGCCCCATCGATTCATCCACCTCTGGAGTTGGTGCTGATAAAGGGCGCTGAGGCTGATGAGATTGCTGCCAAGCTCTCGGAGGAGGTCGGCATGGGGGAGTTCCTCCCCAAACAAAATGATTGAGCCTTCCCTCGTGGATCAGTATTTTAATTACATTTTGGAGGAGGCGGCAATCCTCGATATCGTGACCATGGTCATGGTGGTAGAAGCAATACCTCATAGGATCGTGACGTTCGGGCTTTCTCCGTATCTTTGGAGGCTGGAGGAGCTCAGAGTAGATTTGCATCAATATCTCTTCCCAGAAGGCATTCAGAGGCATGTAGTTATGGTAACGCCTCGGGGGGGGGGGCCTGTCCCTTCTTTGGGGATTCGAAGATCAGCGATTCCTGAAAGGACCGCCCACCCTCTACTTTCAAGGTGAAGATCGGAAGTGCCGATGATAAGCTTCCTGCACTCTGGAAAAGCACTCCTTATTGGGTCCCACCAGGGCAGAACCGATGGGGATATCATCATTAAAAGATTCTTCTATGCGGGAATATTTTATCATCTTTTTCAGCATTTCTTCGTAGTTTCAGGGAAAGAACTTTATTAACAACTTTTTTGAGTCATTCTTCTATAATTCGTACATCAGGATGATAATCGCGATTGTCCGATCAAGGTCATGGACTTTCAGAGTCGCCGCATTAAAGCGGCTGACATAGCTGCGGATCGACTTTCCTTCTCTTTGACGGATGGTGTTCAGGTAGTTGGGCCGCTTTTGCTACTTTCGACTGCTGACAAAATACACAGTTAAGAACTGACTCAGCTTTTCAAAGGAGTGAATGGAAGCCGGTTTCAAACTTGAATATCACTGCCGGACAGCCCCTTTGAGGATCATGAGGAATGCCCGACAGAGGATAGAATTAGATGCCCCCTGAAAGAGTAGTGCTGTCTTGAAGGTCTCTACATGATCGACGAGGTTAGTGGTTCCATTGTAGGTTTCGAACTGGGGCAGCTTGAAATTCGATGGAAGCGACTCGTTCAAAATCTTCTTGTTGAAGGAAGGTTCACCACTGAAACCATCATAAGGCTTGAAGGAAGAGGTTTTATTAATGGCCTCAATTCTCTTATCAAGCTCCTGAAGCCTCTTCTCCAAAATCTGATCCCAGACTGTATATGCCTCAGATTGCTGGAGAGTGACGATCGAGGGTTGAATCATGCCAAATTGCGGGCTAATAGATCGCTAGTGGGTCTGTTTCCTCCTTGGGCTTTGAGAATGTGTTCGAAGAGGGTCGGCCTAAGATTGAGGCTGGCAGCTGAGATGGTACCGTGGCAAGGGGCTCAGTCGAAACCATCAGGAGAAAAATAGGCTGCACTGCCGAGAATGGTGCAGGGATTGGAACAGCTTGACTCAGCTATGGCGCTGTAGAAGGAGGCACCAAAGAATTTTAGACTGCTTGGAGTGCAATCATTAATGTATTAACCTGCTGGAGAAGCAGGTTGAATAGGTCATCGTCACAAGGATCAATGGAGGAGGCGGAGAAGTTTCTACCGCTGTGGGTCGGACAGGGTCGTTGCCTTTGAGATCTGCCTGATGGGAGGTGGTAGCATCTATGAGGTACGAAGATGCCTTTCTGGATGGCATGTTTAGATGTAAAGTAGACCCTTTCTCTATATATTGTTGCTGAAATTTATGTGCTTCGGAAGCGAAGCGGTCGATTGCTCGTAGGGGATGCTGGAGTGACCTATAAAATAAAATCCGACTTAGAGAGTTGACTTCGATGAGAACTCTCTGATGCTCAAGTCAGCAGAGAACGATCAACCAACAACGTATTCTCTGAGAAAATTTTTTGCTTACCTGAATCCTCGAGATTTATGATATTTATAGAAGAAGTTCTCATGGTTGTTATGCCGTTCCGTTAATCACGTCGTTCTAAGATCGTGACCATTTTTTAGGATGAAAAGGCTGTCACTGGTATGATTAAAATTTTTTATTTACCTCTGTCATTTCCAGCTTAGTGGAGAATATCTAGATCGCGATTGAATCTTTGCAGTATCACCATTTATCTTGGAATAAAATTATTGGAATCGATAGAGTACTTTGGACTGCTTTGCGGGTCGGAAGAGAGTGTATAAGATATTTTGATCTTGAAACACTGATGTCCTGATGCCGATCTGAGGCAATCTAGATATTGGACAACTCGATCCAAGGTGTTCACATTACCACCATAACAACATAATTTTGATGGAATGAAATTATATCATGTAGTAGGGGATATCTCCCAGAGCTCTATTTTCTTCTTCCTCCTCCTCCTCCTCCTCCTCCTCCTCCTCCTTATCGTACGTGATGTTTGGCAAGAATTCCCCTGCCCCAACCCCCAACAGGCGCAATCCTCTACGGTTCAGATTGTTCTTGTGATGACCCACGATGCAACGCCATCCCTCATCATATATGAGGCAGCGGTTCCACTCCATCATTGGCGAACACGCAATGCTTAGAATCTCCGGCAGGAGAGAGGATCCCAGCTTGACCCCTCTTGTCGCGTCACGTCAGGAGTTGGGCCATTTCTATTTCTAATGAGACGACTCGATCTAGTTGCTCCGAAATTCACGTTAGACAATGCAGACAATTTGACATACAGCTAGAATTCTAATCTTGTTGGGTTTTTTATTAGGTCGCTTACAGGATTAGACCCCTCCAGCAGACACGAATTTTCTCCAGTAATGAGAGTAATGGAACCATCAAGTCCTTTTCAGAGAGAGAGAGAGAGAGAGAGAGAGATCGGATCATGTCTATCCCGTTTTTGCCTCGCCTATCCCCACTGCCCTCCTATGGACTGTAGATATCAAAAACCCTTTCATGGCATTCTCCACCTGAGCTCGGTCTCCAGCAATGTGTTAGCAAGCCGTCAAATCTTGATTGGATGCAACCATATGCAGCTACAAGATTGATCATATTAGAGCATTTTTAGATAGGAAGATTGTCATTTAGATTATCAAAGCTTGGACAATCTCCTTTCATGTTGGATTTGCATACGGATATGTACGTTGCCCATGATAAAGTTGAAGGCTTGAGCTTTGAGTTGGAAAAAATGGAGTTAGTGACTCTGAATGAGCGATCAATTTCATAGAGCATACGTGATAAAAATCTCCTTGATGTTTGGAACTTTCTGGCTACAAGCCTCTTGGATCTCTCTTCTGCAACATCGACTCAATACAATGGATAACTTGAATGAAAAAAAACTAAAATTAATCTATCATGTACTCAACTTTCTTATTGTTGCCGCTAAACTTCACGGTTGGACTAAGGCCAGTAGGGCCAAAGAGAGCTGAGGTCAATATGGTCGCCAAAGCTCATCGATTGACTGCCAAACTTGAACAGAAATCCTCTTGCTAAAATTTTTCTAGCAGGATCCTCAATTCTTAAGTTAGTCGGAATCCAAAGAATAGTAGAAGCAAGAAAGAGGAGCGAGTAAAAGAGCATAAAAATGATGAATAGGGGTAAGAACAATGAATAAGGAAGGTTAATTTGTAAGTCCCCAGCCCCTCTATGTTTATAGAAGAAGGCCGATAGTCATTTTCATGATGAACGTTGCTTGCAGTAACTATGTGCAACTAGTAGTTCATAGCTTAAGTGGGCTGCAACAGCTAGCCATACCCTCTCAATGGTTACAAGTGTCTTAATTACATGGTAGTGGTTGTGGTTGTAACTGCTACCAGCGCTCTCGGGCTGATGCGATTATGCTTTCAAATTATCTATGTCCGATGGGCCAAGGGCAATTATATATGCTGAGCTTGTCCACCTCAGATCATATCAAGATCAACTAAAATATTCCCCGCATCACTCATTATTGCCCCAATCAAGTATGCTCCTGCACAAGCTTGAGGCCAGTACCTTGCTCTATAGAGGAGATCAAGAGTATAGTCTCGTTGTATTTTACATGAAGTGTGCTGGCTAACTATCTATGGTTTGTATAAATATTATAAGAAATTTGATTATTATTGATGGCTAAGCATCATGCTAGTAATTGAAATGACATCGCTAATATTATTAGTGATGACTTGCCGTGGCCAAAAAATGATCGTAAAAATTTCAACGCTAGATATCAGTATTAGCGATGGTTTTTGTCGTCACTAATAAAAGCATTAGCGATGATATTAGATATGAGAAGTCTGTCACTAATAATATTTTTTAAAAAAAAATAAAAATTGAATGGATGGCAGGTAGCGGAGATACGCATGCCGAACGAGACATGGGGATGGCGGATCCAACGAGGAGAGCGGCAATAGGGGGACCGAAAAGCCGGGATGTCGAGATTGGAGCACTAGGATGGCAGAATCGGTGGGGGGAGCAATGACGAGCAGATTGGAAAGTGAGGATGCAGGATCAAGTTGCTGGGATGGTGGAATCGATGGAAGAAGCGACGGTGAGGAAATCGAAAAGAGGGAATGTCGAGATCGAGCCACCAGGATAGTAGAATTGGCAGCAAGCAAACCGAGAAGCAGGGATGTAGGATCAGGATGCCGAAACTATGGATCCGATGGAGGGAGCGACAGCACAGGGACCGAAAAGCTAAGATCAGAGTACCTAAACGGCAGAACTGATGGGGAGAGCAGCGGCAAGTGGAGCAGGAAGTGGGGATGCAGCATCGAGATGTTGGGATGGTGGAACCGATAAGGGGAGCGACAATGAGCAGACCGAAAAATAGGGATGCAGGATTGAGATGTTGGGACAGTAGATCCAATGGGAGAAGCAGCAGTAGAGGGATCGGAAGGCTAGGATGCTAAGATCGAAGCACCGAGATGGTGGAACCAATGAGGGGAGTGGAGATGAATGAAGCAGAAAGTAGGGATGCGGGATCGAGATGCCGGGATGGCGGAACCGATAAGAGGAGCGATGGCGTGGGGACCAGAAAGTTGGGATGTCAAGATCGGAGCATCGAGATGGTGGATCTGGCGGCACGACGGTGATGAAAAATAGCAACCAGAGTTGGGGGAAGAAGGAAGGAGCCAAAAAAAATTAGGAGAGAGAAATGATCGATCGCGGCCGTAAGGAGGATATCTGAGGATTAAAAAAAAGTATTAGCGATGACAAAAGTCGGTCGCTAAAATCGTCACTAATACTTTTAGTGACAAAAGTGTTGTTACTAATATCGTTGCTAAAAATTTTTCAATTTTTAATGACCAAAAATATCTTCATCGTAGTAATCATAAAAAAAAATTAGTATTAGCGACGATTTTCTTGTAATGAAAGGTGCATCTATGGTTATGGTTAGATGCCTAGGATTTGTTAACATAAGTGACATGGTCATGGTTGTACACTGAGCAACTATTGTACTTTGTTGATGGAGGTAAGTATTTATATGGTTTAGGTCGAATTGATTTAAGGTTATTTTTAAAACCAAATCAATTTAAATTAATTTTATAAAACTAAAATCAAAACCAAACTAACTATTTTAAAAAATTAATTCAAACCAATCCAAAAATTTTTGAAGACCACCAGCAACCGTGAGAAATAAAAACAAATCGGAGATCTAGGTTACAAAAGGCTCAGAGAGGATTCTTGATTCAATGAGATGAAAAGATTGTCCCTTTTCTTTTTTTGCTCCTCCTTCTCCAATGATCGGTCTAGCTAATAATGGCTATAAGTTGGTTATTTGCAGAATAATAGACCTTCCAGAGCCGCCTAGCTTATTGCTACGATAAAATACATGCATGCCAATCAAGAGGAGAAGATGAACCCTTAATAAGTCAACCAAAATAAATGCTTAATTGCCTCCATTTATACATGCTAGACAAAGAAAAGGAGAAGGAGAAGACTAAGAAGAAGAAGAAGAAGAAGAAGAAATAAAGAGTAATATTAAAAGAGTAGAAGATAAATCCACACAGATGCTCCTCTCTATGATGAGGAGAATGCAAGGAGATAAATAAAGGGGAAGGGCCTTTATATAGGGGCTGGGTGTGGAGATGATGGTGAGAAGAAGGCTAGTAGAGAACAGTGTATGGGGCAGTGGTTCTATATATAGATCCATCTACAAGTAGAAAGCCAAAAACTTTGGTTTCAAATTAGAAGAAATAGAGAAGATTTCACTTGAGCAAAGGGGTTGGAGTCTTAAAGTTAGAGGGAAGCAAGGTGGAGTGGCGGATCTAAACTTCTTTAGTGAGGAGAGTGGGTGAAGCCTCGAAGTCAAAGGATGATCCAAGCAGTGAATGGGTAGCCTGGAAGAGGCTGGAGCCAAATCATTGAAAGATTGAAGGATTTGGGATTTAAGAGCAGTCGTGGGATAAGAACATTGAATAGTGAAGGCATAAGGAAATTGAAACCACTAAAGAAAAGTAAACCAAACTGCAAATAAACTAGGATTAACTCTTAATTGAGAGTCACCTATTCAAACAATTTGCTCCCACATTGAAATGTTAGCCTACATCTTCCTCCCCTACAAGGTGTAGGCTCTAACACCTAATTCCTGGTTAACCTTAAGAGGACCAAACTCAATGAAAATCCAAAAAAAAAAAATAAAGACCAAACTCAAAATGACAACTAGAACACCACCAAGCTGTAGTTTGGAGGTTGCACCCTCTTTCCCTCTAAGCAAGAGGGCAAGGTTCGATTCCGATTGTGGCAACACCTCCTTTGAATCCTTGATTAAAAATCTCTAGTTTTGTGAGCAATGACTCGATCTACATAAGAGCCAAGTCTCTAGTCTTGATTGTTAGATAATTTAATTTTTTTTGCCTAGATCCTGCTTCAATATTCATGCAAAATCAAAATAAAACATACCTTACGCCATCATCTTACCAACGCGATAATCACGTAGCCCGCAGAACGTCAGATTCATCTTCCACAGGCAGCTAATCTTCTCTTTCCTCATTCTCTATCTTAATATGGTTGATTGATGAAAATCATCATGCTCTCCTAAGAGTTAGAGAAAAGAAATCAGACCATCTCTATTTATACCTGTATTTGTATTATCCCATCAGAAGACTTAATCCTGATTAGAATAGAAATTTTAGTTTAAGTCTTATCAGAAATAAATTTTTTTAATTAATTAGGCTTACCATAATTGATTCAGAACTTAATCCAATGAGTTAAACCTGACTAAGTGACAATTAGGCCACATTATAGACTTAAATCCAACATTCTTCCACTTGACCTATATTATCACTTAAATTAACTCTTTAGTTTTGCTAAAATATTTTAAAATATAAATATATATATATATATTTAAAATTTTAAAATAATAATTTTGAATCAGAATTTTGAAATTGATCCGATGAGTATGCACTTATTTTATAAAAAAAATTATCCAATTATCTATTTCTTGAAGATCCTTTATACTTTGATTAAGTAAAAATCATTGATGCAAATTATGACGGTTATACATCTTGATTGATATACTCCCTTTCATGTATCATGATATCAATAATTCTCACTTAACCTAGTCTTATATGCTGGAATATATAGGCTATCAAAAAATCATAATGCCTATGATAATGGTCCCACTATTATGTCATATAAATGATACTTCTGTTTACTTTAATTTTAATAAAAATCAACTATAATATATATAAAAAATAATTAAATAGAAATAATAGCAGTCATCAAATCTTTAAAAGATCTCAAAATAAGTATCTATTATAAATTAAATATCCTAATGATAAATGTCAATAATTTTTATATGCTCTTTGAAAATTTTGAGCACTAAATCTTTCGTCGAAGGATCAGCTATCATATAAGCAGTACTAATAAAATCAATAGACATCTAATGACTATTAATTCTCTTATTTATAGTAAGATACTTAATATCAATGTGCTTGTTTGTATTGGTCATCTTGCTACTATTAGAAAAATAAACTATAGCAGAATTATCACAATAAATTCTCAGCGATTTGAAAATAGAATTCACAACTCTAAACCCTGAGATGAATTTTCTCAACCATAGAGCATGTAAGGAAGTCTCATAGGAGCTTATATATTCAGTTTTCATAGTAGAGCAGGCAATAATGCGCTATTTTATCTCCTCCATGAGATTGCTCCACCAACTAATAAGAAGATGTAACCTGATATGAACTTTCTACTATCAACATAACTAGCATAATCTGCATCTAATAATCGATCATTTTCAACTGATTAATCATCCTATAAGTAAGCATGTAGTCTTTAGTCTCTTGAAGATACCGCATCACCTTCTTAGCAGCTTTTTAGTAGTCCATACCTTAATCACTCTGATATCTACCAAGCATTTTTAAAATAAAATTAATATCAGGATGAGTACATACTTGAGCATATATCAGACTACGTATCCACTATAGATGCATAGAATGTATCATTCATCCAATTTCTCTCAATCTTATTTCTGAAATATTAAAATTTATTAAATTTATCATCTTTAACGATTGACACTTTACTTGATGAGCAGCTCAATATTTCAAATCTTTCTAAGATCCTAGTAATATAATTTCTCTAAGATAAATCAATTAACCTCTTATTTCTATTACGATGGATTTTTATACCGAGAATATAAGAAGCATCTTTCATATCTTTCATATCAAAATATTCAAATAAAAAAATTTTAGTTTCATATAAGAGACTCAAATCATTGCTGGCTAGTAAGATATCATCTACATATAGTATCAAAAATATAAACTTACTTTCATTCACCTTCAAATATATATATTTATCAGTAATATTTTTTTTAAATTTAAAAAAAATACTAATATGATTAAACTTTAAATACCATTGCCTGGAAGCTTATTTAATATCATATATAAATTTTTTTAATTTATATACCAGTCTTTTATTTTTTTGCACTAAAAATCCTTCAGATTGTTTCATATATACCTATTTCTTTTAATCCTCAATCAAGAATGCAGTCTTGATATCCATTTGATGTAGCTCTAAATCAAAATAAGCTACTAATGCCATAATGATTCTAAATGAATCTTTTTTAGAAATAAAAAAAATATTTTATGATAATCAATACCTTTCTTTGGTGTGAATTTCTTTACTATAAGTCTAATTTTATATCTCTTGATATTATCTTTGAAATCTCATTTGATCTTAAAAATTCATTTACAACCTATAGGGTTAAATCCTTCGAATAATTCGATAGGTTTTCAAACTTGATTCTTATTCATGGATTCCTCTCATCTTTCATGACATCTAACTAAAGTTTAGAATTATCATTTTTCATGACATCTTTAAATAAAATCAGATCATTCTTTATTTAAATATCATAATTATATTATTGTAAGTATATAATATTATCATCTGAAATAGATGATCTTCTAATTCTAGTAAATCTTCATAATATTTCAGGTTCAGTATCATTACGAAAATTATTTTTAATTGGATCAGGTTCATTGATAGTCTGTTCAAAAAATGGTATATCAATCACCTGTTGATGTTCCATAATTTTAGGTTGAGCAGGTTCAAGTAAAACATCTCTAGACGTTACTATAATAGAAAGAGATTCTCTTATTTTCTGTAATACTGTATTGCGCGATATAGCACTCCCACCGTTTTCACCATCCTTAATGAACTTAGTAGTTCTAATTTTAATAATTCTAGTGGTGTGTGATGGGCAATAAAATCTAAAATTCTTTGATCTTTCTGGATACCCTATAAAATAACAACTAACAATTCTAGGATCCAATTTTTTTTCTTATGGGTTATATAATCGAGCCTCTGCTAGATAACCCCAAACATATAGATATCCTAAACTTAATTTTCTACCCACCCATAACTCAAAAAGAAGTTTTAGGAATGGCTTTATTAGATACTCGATTTAGGATATACATAGCAATTTTTAAGATTTCTTTTCATAAATTTAAGAATAACGAGGATTTACTAACCATACTCCTCATCATGTCCATCAATATGCGATTACGCCTTTCAGCCAAACCATTTTGTTTAGAATTTTCTAATATAGTATATGTGCTATAATGCCATGCTATTCAAAAAATTTGGCAAAAGATCCAGAATTACGATCAGATTCATCATATCTGTCATAGTATTCACCATCCCTATCAGATCTCACAATCTTAATTTTTCTATCTAACTAATTTTTTTCTTCAGCTTTGTATATCTTAAAGACTTACAAAGCTTCAGACTTTTAATATAACAAAAAAATATAACCATAACATGAGAAATCATTAATAAAGATAATAAAATTCTTTTGCCCTCCAAAATAAGGTATAAAATAGCTACAAATATCGGTATGTATCAATTCTAAGAGTTCTTGACTTCTAGTGGCATTCTTTTTATAACTTTTAATTTTTTTTTTTTAATGAAATCGATGCACATATAAAATTACTAAAATCTAGATTTAGTAAAAATATTTTTCTTAATCAATTTAGTATTTTTTTTTTGATATGTGATCTAATCGTCTATGCCACAGTATTGAAGAACTCTCATTTATAATATCATATTTTATTTTGATATTAACATTTAAAACAAGCAAAGATTGTTCAAAAGAGTAATCCAAATTTAATTTATATAATCCATTACACAATGTTCCAATACCAACAAAAATAGAATTTTTTATTAATTTAAAATTTGAATTTATAAAAGTAAATGAAAAGTCTTCTAAATCAAGTTTTGATAAAAAAATTAAATTTTTAAATACTGAAGAAATATAAAAAATAATATGTAGATCTTATTGAAATTCGGTGTCTATAATAAGTCTGTAAATCTCGACTGTAATGATCTTGGACTTCATTCGATTCTTCATAAAGATCCACCATTCTCTATCATTTAATTTCTGGCTTGAAAAAAATTTTTGTATTAAATTAAAAACATGAATTGCAACACCCAAATCAATCCATCAAGTATTAGAAGGAACATCAATAAAATTAGTTTTGAAACAAACAAGTGATAAGAAAATATCCTTTTTTTCGAATCATTTTTTTCTTATCTCATAATCCTTCTTGATATGTTTTTTCTTCTTTCAGAAAAAATATTTTAATTTATGAAAAACTTTTGTTGGTGGATTACTGGATCCTTTATTTTCTTTCTTCATCTTCTTTTTCTTAGGATGCTCCTGTGAAACTACATAAACAACTGGAACTCCTTCCTATTTTAATCTCTCTACCTCTTGCACACACTAGGAGATGAGTTTATTCATGGTCCATGATTTCTTATGTATATTATAATAAATTTTAAATTGAATAAACTAGGATGGAAGAGAGTTGAAAATAAATTGGATAAGAAAATTTTTAAATACTATTATGTCCAAATTATTTAATTTTTCAGCTATATTATGCATTTCCATAATATACTTTTGCACTCTAAAAAAATTCATCATATTGCATAGAGGTTAATTTATTCATTTTGATACTAGCTAAGGCTTTACTTGATCTAGTAAACTATTGTCTACACAGAAAAGATACTTAGAGGCTAATTCGTTATCCAAAATAGATCTCCTAATGTTTCTTACTATAGAACTTTTAATAATTATGAGAGACAACCTATTAGAATACTTTCACTTTTTAGATAATTTCTTATGATCAGAAGAACTAATAGAGATAAGCGGATCTGGTTGAGGCTTACGAAGGGCCAAATCTAAATCTAGGCATCCTAAGATAATGAAAAGCTATTCATACCAATCAGAATAATTCGATCCATTCAGTATGAAAATATTAGATAGATGCGACGAGAGTGAAGCAGGGATCATGACTGTAAATAATAAAATATATTTATAATTATCGATATAATATAGATTTCATAATATAATTTTGCTAATAATACTTATTATACAACTATAAAATATCTTTAGACAAGAATCATAGCATATAATAAGTGTCGCAACTAATTTAATCATAAATTTAAATATAATAAATAATATTAAAACATGCATCACATAAATCATAACTAACAATAATATGAAATATGTAAGCAAAAATAATAATTATGGCATGTATAAATAATTCATGTTTAAACTATGATCCATCATATTAGTTACACTTTCAGTGATTTAACTAACTATAATTACAAAAATTCAAGATTATTCTCACCTTTGGGTGTAAAACTTTTCATGTTTATGTAATTCAAGTTAGTTAACCTTTTACCATTAATTTTGTAATAAATTACAGTCATCTTTGGGTTTACTGTAACAACTATATTTTTATGTAATTTCTAAACTATAATGAAAAAAAACTATTAGCCCTTAGTGACTAGGCTATCTAAGATCTATAGAGTACTCCGAATCCTTTGGGACTATGCGAAAATACACTTGAATGGTATAATAACGAACAAAATTATTAATTAAATAATTTAATTATTTAAATATTTTATTTTATATGATAAATTTAATTATAATATTTTTTAAATCATCATGAGTCTAATGTTTCAAAAATCGCTCAAATCGGATAAAAAATGATCAAGTTATAGCGATTTTATTAAAAATCTTAAAATTAAAGGATTTAACCATAAATTACAAAAATATGGGGCCTTTTCTATAAAACAACAGCTTTAAAAATTATTCAGAAAATTGGTAGAGGCTTTAATGTAATTTATTACTTTCTCAGAGACTAAAATGCAAAATTATCCTAAAGGATTAAATTGCAAAACTATCCTAAGATTTTTTTAAGAATTTAAATTTGCCAGGCACTTAAATGTAAAAATCTCTTTTATTAAATGAGTTTGGTTCTTATCGGAAGAAGATCCGAAACTCAATACCCAAAATTCCTTCCTTTCTTGATCAAAACTCCAAATCCCCAATCTTCCCGATCCTCCATGATTGTTGCCTCCCCTAGCATCGGACGAGCGACCGAATGGCTGTCCCTTGCTGTCTTAGCCACCGAAGCGACTAAGATGGAGGACGGCGGACCGGACGCCACCCCTAACCATCACGATGAGAGCTATTGTCCAAGCGGCCAGACCCAAAAGAAAGAACATGCAGCCATGCTACCGCCACTGCCATCAGGAAGCAGGGGCTCCCCTTCCTCCAGCGACCCACTATGCTGGTCCACCGCGGCCAGCACGGAGTAGCTGCTACCCCATTCATGGGTCCCCATGGGCAATCTTAGCATAACCGCTAGAAGAGGCGACCGATGTGGGATGTCGACGATCTGGTGGCCACTCGATAGGGACCAAAGTTCTGGCCACCAAGAAGAGGGCATGCCAGCGACCATCTTTTCCTTTCTTTATTTTTTAAAAAATTAATAAAATTTTAATTTAATTTCTTGAACTTTAATCAATTCCAAAAAATATAAAACCATAATTTTAGTTTTTCAAAAATAAACTAAAATTTTATCAAATTTTTTTTTACATAAATATGGAGTATGGATCCTGGACTTTGATACCATATGTTAGATAATTTAAACTTTTATATCTCGATTGTGCTCCAATATTAATGCAAAATCAAAATAAAGTATATCTTGCGCCATCATCTCACCAACGTAATGATCACGTAGCTCGTAGAGTGTCAGATCCATTTTCTGCAGGTAGTTGATCTTTTCTCTCTTCATTCTCCATCTTAATGTGGATGATTGATGAAAATCATCATGTCCTCTTGAGAGTTAGAGAAAAAGAATCAGATCATCTCTATTTATACCTATACTTATCTCGTCCCATCAGAAGATTTAATCCTGATTAAAATAGAGATTTCAGTCTAAGTCTTATCAGAAATAAAATTTTTTAATTAATTAAATTCATCATAATTGATTCAAAATTTAATTTAATAAATTAAATTTAATTAAATAATAATTAAATTATATTATAAATTTAAATTCAATATTGATAGGATACAGTGAGTATATAGTACGAGCCTAAGAAAAATTTCATCAACTGTATTTTTGAAACCAATGACCTAGGGAACTCGCAAACTCTCGAGAAGGTGGTAGAAAGGTTGGTGGAATTGCAAAGCCGAATTTCCAAAAGAATGTTCGAGACTAGGACTCTTTCAGATAGACTCTGCCTTCTTTTTTTTTCATTTACCTTTTCACTTGCTCCTAGATATATAATATAAAATGCTATCTGCTTTCATATCTGTTTCTAACTCCAAGAGCTCTCTCTCTCTCTCTCTCTCTCTGTGTGTGTGTGTTATAACTTAGAGCTCCGTCTTTCACATCTGTGTATAGCATAAATCCTTCTTGCCCTATCATTAAAGACCAGTAGCGTCGAATTCCCAGCTCCTAAAATTACAAAATCTTTATCCAAATCCTTCCAGATAAGAAAACTAAATATCATTTCATTGGACTTTCAAGATGAGGAAAATCCTAATACCTAAAATTTTAGCCTTTTCACTTCCGAAGTATTCTTTTCACATCTAGATATAACTCGCTTTATCATAAGGCCCCAAAAGAACTGCTATTTTAATTTGGGATTCGGTATCGATGATGATAGAAAGGTGACCACAACATATATAATCTTAAACGTTCCGTTACCTTCTCTTTGCACAGCCGGAGATCACCACTAGAAGTGAGAACCCAATCATTGCCTGTTTAAATTGGGATTCCCACCAGGAATCCCCCTCCCAAATCCTCAATTCATAGAAATATCGCGGACTTGCAGCATCAGTGTAAGCTGTGGGAGAGCAGATAAGATGGAACTGCATCAAGACATCAGAGAAGCAAAGACATAGATCGGATGCTACAGGAACTTCTAATGTTCTGCCCTCAGACATCAGATCGCATCTTCCCCACTGGGAAAAATGAGAACCTTCTTCTGTTTTGGCAGAACATTAGAAGTTCCTGTAGCATCCGATCTATATCTTTGAGCTAACCCACACCCTTGTTACCCTCGGAATTTGTGCAATCCAGTACGTTTTTATGGCAAAGGCTTCTAATCACTATCATAGAGTCTCCTCTTCTCTTTCATTCTCCCAGGCCATTTCATCTAGTAGATAGAAAGAACTAAAGATACGGGGATAAAAAAGAAACCAATGTTTAATAACTTGAAGCAAACACCTACTGAAGCTTTGTTATTATGGTGCGCTTCGAATTAAGAAATATAAAAAAAGGAGGGTGGGGGGGGGGGGCGGGCGGGGAGGGAGGGAGGGAGGGAGGGAGGGAGAAGATAGATAGATAGATAGATAGATAGATAGATAGATAGAGAGAGAGAGAGAGAGAGAGAGAGAGAGAGAGAGAGAGAGAAAAGCAAAGAAGAGCACAATTCATAACCTTAGGGACAGGTCGATTTCATCAACCAGCTCTCCTTTGTCGTCTGATACCTTATGACTCCCCGGCCATGTCGAGATCCTCGTCTGCTCGGGGCTCACAAACCTCCCTACATTATACTTGCTCTCCCCCTTCTGTCTTTCTGACACGGCTCCTGTCGAGCTTGCATGCTGGTGGAGGACCGTGGCCAGCTCCCGACTCCTCTTGGTAAGGCTCCTCTCCAGCTTGTGCGCATTCTGGTGACCCCCAAGAGCTTGCGAGCTATAGAACTTTCTCTGGCAGTAGTTACAAGAGAATACCCCAGGCGGCGCGGCCAGCTGGGATGATGGCTGGAGGGCTAACTCAAGGTTTAGCTCGTGGTTCTCCGGTTCCATGTCCATGGACTTGGGGGAAGCAGAAGAGATGTTGTAGATGGGATTGTGAGTGTGTGGTATTATATCAAGAGAAGGTGTGGTTGGTTAGCTTTGGTGTAATGTAAAATTAGAATGTGAGGTGACGGTCTACTGCTCCTCTGGGACACAATACGGGGAAAGCCGGGACAAGAACGGGGTCTGGATCAAAATATCGGTGGATGGATGAGCGAGGGCTTGTCGTTCTAATTTATGGCAGCGTTCGCGGTCGGTCGGTCCGTACGTGGGCAAATTGCCTTCATCATTGCGGCAGTAACCGGCGCGCTGCTTCTCTTCTTGCTGTTTCTTTTCTTTTCTCCACTTTTCCCTCTCTGGTCATTATCTTCAACCGGTCAAAAAGTTAGCATGGAGGGTAGCAAGAGCCTCAGAAGGTTGCATGCTGATATCGCACCAAAAATCAGTATCTTATATCCATATTAATATTTATTTTATTAATAAATATAAATATAATTATAATTAAATATAATAATTCATTTTTATATTTATTTAAAATTGATATGAATATAAAGTATCGATATAAATATTGATATAAGTGAGATAATTAAATTATACGATCATAAATAAAAAATCAAGTTAATATATTTTTAATATAGTTATATATTTATCTTAAAAATTCATAAATGATATAAATAAATTGAATATTCAAATATAAACTGGCTAGTTATCTATCTATATTTATATATATTTTTTTTAATAAATATGAATACGAATTTGGATATTAGTTTGATACTTTAATTTTCAATCATATACAAATATATTCAGACAAAAAAATAGATCTAGCTAGATATATATTAGCTGACCAATTCTCTAACTACTAGGCATATCATAGTTACTTAAAGATGTAACCCATGGGAACTACGATAGCATGTTGGATGACTCTACCAAAATAAATGTACAATAATTTTTTAAGCTCAAAGTAGTTGGTCGCATATGTTTGCTATAGTGCCACTGCAACTTCTTGAATACTTGGCATGATCATCCCTTCACATTAGAAGGATCTTAAAATGTGGATAAATTTTGTTTTGGAAAAATGAAAATACATCAAATTAATAGTATAGGCTTTCATGATGTTTCGATGCAAATCACTGGCATAGGACATGTGTTAGATGTAAATTAGGTAGGAAAAGTTAAGATCAGACATCAAAACCATTTGCAAGCATAGACCAAATTAAATATGCTAGAGCCAAGCTTAGCAAAGGCACAGAAATTAAAACTTTATGTACATTGTTATCATGTTTATCATTTGGTGTTCAAGAAGACTACAAAAGAGGTCAATGCAAAGACCACCATGAGATATATTACCAAAACATCTACTTGGCTTAGAAAACTGACTTCCGATTATGCAGGTCATGTTTTAGTGGGACAGGCTTCTGAGTTGGAGGTATCTCACATTAAATCCTCAGAAGGCACAGACTGACATGTCAATGAATAGAGCGAGATAAGTGAGTTCTATAAAAAAAGTGGTGCTAATAGCATCATGATACTAAAATCCTACAAATCAGACCTAGCTATCCTCGTGTTAACTGCATGAACATCTAAACTTTATGGATAAAACTAGCAGCTCATTGATCATAAATTAAGGGGACATGATGACCATATCACACAACACGAGGAAAAATAGTTTGAGATTTGAGGGGATTAAAAGCGAAAGCAAAACATTTAATAAAAATCTGATAGATTACATCCCAAGAAACCTAAGATTAATCTTTTCAAAAGGTCTTCATATCGTTTTTTAGCCATGATGGTTAATAGTGGCTATTTCTATTATTGCCGAAACAGGAGAAAGTTTGTTTCTTCATGATGCACATGGCTAACAATAATAAGCAAATTGTATCATGCAGGTACTATCCCCCACAAAGCGGAAAGAACGTACAAGCAAGATAGGCCTAGAAAGTTGAGTGTCAATTCAAGATAATTTCACCCTTACATAATCAAATAATAGGTTGTTGGATGCTAGCATACATTAGGACAACATAAAAAAGTCTACGTATGAGGCCTATTTACTTATTTATTTGATGTTTGTTTGTTCGTTGCTAAACAAGAGAAAAAAAGTTAGTGTTGCACTACTCTGACAAATAATTAAGTACAACATGTTGCATCTGCTAGCAAAACCAATGTCAAATATCAACATCCAATGAACAAAAATGGCCACTAATGGCATTTTTAAGTATCGCCATAGGCTAGAAAGAATACCGTAAATATCTTTACCGGTATTTTTATGGTATTTTCTTATATACCGTCTTAAGATGGTATCGATAATTAATAACTAATATTTTTAAAAAAATATTGATAAAAATTTTTATTTTAATAACATATATAAGTGCCTTCAAAGTTTTAATTTCGTGCCTTTAAAATTCTAATGTCAGCATTTTTTATATACCAATAAAATTATAAAAAAAGAACTATATATATCCTAGAATTAGAACAAAAGGAAGATTTAAACTAATGATCCCTTGTTTGAATGGCAAGCTCTTAACCATCAAATTATAATTTATATTATTAGCATATAAAAATAGTATATTTAACTTATTAACATACATTCATATCATTAAATAAGTAATGCTAAGAATATATATATATATATATATATATATATATATATATATATATATATATATATATATATATATATATATATATGTAATAACATAGTTTATAAGATCGGAATGTCTAAATCAAGCTCTATATAAAAATTAATAATTTAATATTTAGTAATAATTTTTTAAAATCTCATAAATTATGAATATATATATATATGTAATAACATAGTTTATAAGATCGGAATGTCTAAATCAAGCTCTATATAAAAATTAATAATTTAATATTTAGTAATAATTTTTTAAAATCTCATAAATTATGATATTATTTATCGACATATTAGTTAAATACTATAATAGTAGTTCTGGTTTTCGACACTTCACGTTATATACTATAAAATACAAAATTATAATGGCATTTATAATAAAGTATCACTAATAAGAAAAATACTTATTGAAAGATAGTGGTATTTTTGTTGAAATGCAGCAAAAAAAGAAACTTAGCAGATATAATAAGAAATACCATACATAATTTGCCATCAAAAATCATATTTGTTATAGTGAGTGCTCATGGTGTGTGCTAATGTAACCCATTTATAATATTAATTGAGTTGTTATCATATTGCTTTGATAATTAATTAAGTACAATATGATGCATAAGCAAAATCAATGTTAAATATCAGCAATGAATGAAGGCTGATGAGCTAAATCCAACGCAAAGGAGGGAGCAAAGTTCTTGATGTACGTTAATATAATCTATTTATAATATTAATAGAGTTGTTATCATACTCAAAGTCTATTATAGAATTGTTATCTTCCTCAAACTTTATTATTTAGACTTATATATGCATCCTGTATATAATATTATAGTTATATAATTTATATATAAATTAAAATTATAGAGATCTCATCATTCGTTTCTTCCCTTATTATTTTAACAGTGGTGTGTGCGTGTCGCAATTCTAAGCTTTGAATCCAGTTGCACAAAACTCGTGCGACACAGGTAGAAGCATGCTGTCAGGTGTTTGAAGAACTTGCGAAGTTAAGGGAATAAGGAATTAATAGCCTTGTACCATCATGAAATTGAAGTGGTTGGGCAAGCCGAGTGGGGCTAATGGTACCACAACTGGTGCTCTGATAGTCTCAAGGTTCGTTTGGTTTTGGGGAAATGAAACTAACTGATAGGAGACCATGCTCGTTGTAATAAATTTGCTTGTGACGAAAGATAAGACAGTGGAAAGAATTACACACCTTGTAAGCTACTAGCGTGGACCTAGCCCTCAACAAAAGACAAGCATACTACCTGGCCTTAGCCCCTTGTGGAATCTAACCGCCATGTATAGTAGAGTTATTATTTTAGCAAAACAAATACTGAGAATTCTCTCTCCTTTTTGCGGTTGAATCTTAGAATTGTCTCACCCATTTGGAAGCATATAAACAAGGGTCTCAACATATTTTAGAACTATACATCCTTCAAAGTCTAGTATGAATCAAAATATTAGATTTTAGAATGATTCATGGATTGGTACAGCCCCTCTTATTTAATGAGTTCTACTGTGCTGTAAATATAGAAAATATTTTTACAGCATCCTAATGGAATGGGAGGAATCTTTATTGGAAAGATACATTACATGGTCCACTTTCTCAAGATGAAATGAATTAGATATTTAAATGATCTCCTTTCCCCTATTAGACCATCAAGAATTACGGATAGTCCAATATGAAAGCTCACCAGCAATCAATCATTCACAATCGATTTCTATTAAAAATTCATTAATAATAGCGGCCTTCTTTGCCGATAATATAAGATGGTATGGAAAGTGGCTGACCAAAGTCTTTGAACTCATTTGATTTATAAAATTTGTTTTTCTATGAAGCTATATTCTAATAAGTTATTTTCTAAAAATATGATATCTAAGAATATAATTTTTATATGTTTGATTAATCATACAAATGTAGCTTTTTTATTGATTCATATTTGATTGATTATCTATTTTTATAAAAAAATAGATAAAATATCTATTATATCCTTAAAAGATATAAAACCATATCTTTTTGCTCTCAAACTCTACATAAATATTAATATAAATTTATATTAATATAAATATAATATAACATTAAATCATAATAAATTATTATAATAATATAATATTAGTATATTTATTAACATTATATTAATATTATTAAAAATATTTATATTAATATAAATACTAAAATACTATTAATATATTATATATATTATATTATATATATTATATATATAAAATAATACTATATAGAGGAGTATTGTGGTATCGCCACCTTAGCATCTTAGATGATCTTAGCTATGCTATGTGGAACTGAAATAATATTTTTAAATAATAATAAAATAATATTTTAAAAAAATTAAAAAAATATTTAAAAAAATAGAAAAGAGATAAGAGATGAAAAAAAATTAAATATTATTTTTTAAAAAATACTCAGGAGTATTGCAGTATTGCCACCTCAGCATCTATGTGGAAATAAAATATTATTTTTAAATAATAATAGATTATTTTAGTTATGCCATGTGGAATTGAAATATTATTTTTAAATAATAATATAATAATATTTTAAAAATTAAAAAAATAATATTTAAAAAAGAGAGGGGATGAGAGATGAAAAATATTTTTAAAAAAAAAAATTCTATGAAGGAGTATTATAGTATTGCCACCTCAGCATCTCAGATGACTTTAGTTGTACCATATAGAATCAAAATATTATTTTTAAATAATAATAAATATTTTAAAAATTTTAAAAATAATATTTTAAAAAAATATGAAAGGATTAATGTGATGAAAAATATTATTTTTAAAAATAAAATAATATAAAAATAAAAATAATATTTTTAAAAAATATTAATTTATTATTATTCTAGAAAGATAACTTATCATTTTTTTAATTTTAAAAATAATAACATACTAATTTATTTTTTAAAAAATAATATTTTTATTATTTTTTAAAAATAATATATTTCAAGATCTAAATCGATCCATTGGATCATATTAGATTAAATCTAATAAATTATCTAAAAATAAAATATGGTACTCTATCGATTTAAAAGCTAAATCTTTGCATTTAATAGTCTCCAAAAGTTTGAAGAAAGTATGAGCAAAAATGAGGGATAGAAGTACGATTGGGATAAGCATTTATCAAGAGAGAAAAGGAGCCATGATGAGGTAGTAGGAGAGTGGAGCGACACCGATAGGCACGAAAAAGGTATGAAAATATGAAGAAAGAATAAAAAAATTAATAATAAAATATTATTTTATAAAAAAATAAAAAAAAAGAAAAGAAGAGAGAGTTTTTCTCTCTTTCTTTAGCGATGATATCGACAGTGGCGGTACCGACAGGGATGCCGGAGGATGCGATCGAGATCGACATTTGCTAAGAGAGAAAAAGAGTGGTGGTGGGGTGACATCGACAGAAGCGAAAAATGTATGAGAATAGGAGAGGAGGCAGGGATGCAATCAAAATTGGTATTTGCCGAGAAAGAAGATGAGCCATGGTGGGACGACAGAAGGAGGTGCGGTAGCACTAACGAGCGTGTAGAAGATATGAAAACAGAAAAAAAAAAGAATAAAATATTATTTTATAAAATAATAATATATATAATAAATAAAATAAAATAAAATATTAAAAATAGTTAAAAAATATTTATTATGAATATTTATTATTAAAAATTTTAATAATTACAAATCGTAAATATCCATAATATGCAAATCTTCGACTAGTTAATATAAATATTAATATTATATTATATTAATATTTATAATAATAATATTAAAATGATATTTTCTGAAAAAAATGGCCACCAATCTTCTTTTCGTGAGAAGTCTCCAAACTCAACTTCTTTATGAATTTATATTTTTTATAAAATATAAAAAGTATTTTTTTTATTAATTTTTTTTAATCTTAAAACTCTAATTAAGAAGATTCTCCTTCACTTTCCGCGAACCAAGTACTACTCCTTTATTTGACTCGTGTTAGAGAATAGGCTATATATGGGGGAGGTATTAATAAGAAAAAGATGATCGACAAGCGGGTGCGGGCTGCCCACTGTATTGTTGTAATATAGAATCAGTGCCGCATCCCTTTCTCATTTGTCCGTTTGCCAAAAGCATTTAGACCACTCTTAAAACTTGCCTTAATTGTCTAAGGCTGGCCAACTAATATGTATGCACTGTGGACCCCGCGGGGAAGAAAAAATTTCAGCCATCTATTTAGAAGAATACGGGATCAACTTTTGACGGCCTTGGTACGTCTCGATTAAAAGAAATGGAAGAATATTCCTTCGAAGACAATGTTCCATTTATTTTGTTCTTCAACAAACATTACCGCTGACCATGGCAACACCTTCGATCAAAAAAAGTGATCGAAGGACACCGGAAAATTTGGAGCTGTCTTTTCCCATTGACTCAGATTGAAATTTTTTTTCGGGATTCTTTCTTCTTCTTGCTTTCACTTCTTTACCCATCTTGCGCATACTTTTTCTGATTATATATATATATATATATTCGAAGAAGTGATTCTCTTCCTCTTTATTCCCCTGAAAAGAAAAAAAAAAAAAAAAGGTTGGAATTCTCATATGGCTCGTTTCAGAAACTTGAGGAATGCAAGTATCGAGAATCACAATGAGAGTTTCTTGGACTCTTCATATTTTGAGCACTAAAAGCTACGGAAAAATGGTGCCAATTAAGTCTCTGCGGCAAATAGATGGCTTATTCTGGCACGAGAATTGCTTCTGCTAGCAGGAAAAATTGATACTTTCTTTTGTGTATATATATCAATAGGTCCGATTGCGATATATCACATTCTTTCCGAATCTCAACAGAAGAGTGGTGTGATTCATGGAGGGAATGGGATTTCAAACCAAGTCCCTCATCGGCTGCAGAGCAACATATTGTAGTCGCAATGTACCGTAACATATTTTTTCTTTTTTTCTTTTTTTTTTTTTTTGATCCTTTCGATGTGCTTGTGATGCACTGAAGGAATGTCCTTCGGTTAAAATCACCTGCCTCCAATTGCATCCGATGACAGCAGAATTAAACCAAGGACCCATCAAATAAACATCCATTAACCTAGAGTTAGATCAAGACCATCAAAGCCCAGGCTCCCAAACCCTCCACCACATGATACATCCACCCATTAGAAGATGAATGAAACCCCACCGCAAAAGCTAAATCGTATCACTTGCATGGATCCACAGGCACGGGATCAATCGAAGATCGTTGTCGAAAATCCATTGGAGAGCTTACGAAGAGAAGCCTCGAGACGAGTGAAGGCCGGGCGACATAGGATCGTGAGGAGATGCACCAGGCCACTAGCTTTTCCATTTCTTATGCCAAGCCCATCGACCATCACAAGCGACCCACCCCGATAATGGAAGAGATGGGGATTCATCCTGGTGGTAGCGGAGGCCTTGAGAGTCGTCTCCGGCGAGATTCTGGGCTTCCAGCAAGTTTAAGTCTCCGCACAACTGCGGGAGGAGCCAGGAAGGCACCGACTTTTTCATTCCCAAGTCGATAGACACGATACACCTGCCAGGCTACCACGTGGCATGGATGGTCCGATGGCTGAAAAAGATAAAACACGTTGTGGTAGTCGGGAGGTTAGTTAATGCTTTCATTTTAATTTTTACCGATCCATAGATCATATATTCTCTCACTTATCAATTTCTAATGATGCCACGACTATATACAATTCTATAAACCTAAGTTTTTTTTTAATTCTTCTTTCCTTTTTCTGTTTACTCTTCTCCTTGGATTCTAACTTTTTTTTTGCACTCCCACATAAGATAATTAGTTGATTATTCATCCTATTTGTAATTAGCATTCAACAATTACGTAATATTATTCTAATCTTTACAAATTTTTTATTTATTTTAAAATTTATATTATATTATTATATTATCTCTATTTTATTTAATAGTTGATACATTGAATTAGAAATTTTAATTATTGATCTTGTATTAGCCATTTAAAAAAATATAAGATAATTGCAATAGCTAAATTTTTTTTCATACTTCATAAAAAAATTAAAATATGTCAACTCAAAAATATGAATCTGATTATTCAAAGCTTCAAAAAAAAAGAAGAATTAAAAATTTAATACAATCTCAAAAAAAAAGCTCTTGATTATTTTTTTATAAGTAATAAAAATAATAAATAAAAAAATATTGATGAATGCTTCTTCAATGAATAAGTTAATACTATTTTAGAATTAGATGACAATGAAATACAAGAACAAGAAGAAGTCAATAAAGAAATTCAAAATGATCCTCAAACTCATAATGAAGAGAACCAACATGTTAATTTAAATAATTGAATTTCTAAAAATATTTATGATCCAAGTCAATGGACAAATATTGATACAAATTTAAGAGATTTATTAGTAGAAAAAGATCTAATTCTACTTAATGATATAGATTTTTTTAAAGATGAATTCTCAAGATATTTTTCTACTACATATTATATCCAAAAATTGGCAAATAGGAAAAAGCATGAAAAAATATGGCTAGTTTATTCAAAAGACTTGGATGAAGTATTTTATTTTTATTATAAATTATTTAACTTTTTTTCTAGTATAAGTAAACTAGCTAATGTTGGTACTGGATATTGAAGAAATCTTAGCACTAAGCTTAAGAGTTATGAGATAAATAATGAGCATATTATTAATATAAGTTGATGGATTGATTTAGAAATAAAATTATTAAAAAATAATATAATTAATAAAAATATTCAAGAATAAATAAATAGAGATGAAAATATTAAAAAAATATTATTAAAAATTCTTGCAGTAGTAAAAATTTTTGGCAAAAATAACTAAATTTTCATGAGAAAAATAAAAAGATCTACTAATAATAGTGGTACAATAGTCGAAACAAACAAAGAGTCCTTTTTCCAACCTACGAGATAATCATTAATGCTGAAAAAAGTAGCCACCAAATCGGGATTCAAAATAATATGCAAAAACTCTCATGGTCCAAGATGTCAAACCACATGACCAGTCACACGCCCTCCATTTCAAACTCGAGAGTGGAGGGCACCTGTTGAGCTCATTAATACTGCTATCCCGATCTGACGTCTGTATGATGGCTAAAAGTCGGTCTTGTCGATTATGATCGATGCTGCCAACTAAACAACAACCACAACAAACTTCGAATAACGATGAATGGCCATGAGTCAAGTAGATGACTATTAATTGGCTAAACTAACTATCAATCAGTCTTAATTTCCGACTCACAATCGAAAAACTATGCAAACGATCGGCTATCAATCAACAGATTGATCGACAATAGGTTCTTCTTAACCAGCTCTCCAACAAATGGAATAATTCTAACCACTAACCAATCGAGATATCAAAGTTGCCGAACGATGGTCAGTTAGATCGACAAAGTTACCGATATATAGTCGACTTCACACCGACATATAGTCAATGCAATCTATATTCACGGCATAGAATGCGCATAACGGGCTCTCCACGATCACATAATAGGCATTAACTGCCTTCATTATTTTGGAATAAGAGGAACCTCCATGATTTCTAATCATTGCCAATGGTTATTAATAGTTCATCTATAAAAAAAAGATAAACGAAGCACTTAGGTAAGATACTTCTAGGCTAAAAACTCTACCAAGTTCATTATTAATATCCTATTCACTAATCCTCCTCTAACTTAAACATCGGAGAATCCCCATCGGAGATAATTCTGGTTAATGAGGATTTTTTTTCACATGATCTTCTCCAGCAACAGGCACATCAGAGGATTGGTCGCAACAAGATCTATCAAGAAAATAATAATAACTTTTCAAGTCTAATTGAAATGATTGTAGAATTTGATCCAGTGATGCAAGAACAAATTCGACGCATTAAAGATAATAAAATCCATACTCATTACTTTGGACATAATATATAAAATAAATTAATAAATTTATTAGCAAATAAAATTAAAAATAAAATTATTAAAAAATTATAGAAGAAAAATATTTTTTAATAATACTTGATTTTTTTTAGGTTAAGTCACACTATTGCAAAAATGATCTATGGTAATGCATAGTATGGCAGCGGTTTTCAAAATCGCTGTCATAGAACCTACGGTAGTGATTTCCATTAACCATTGATATAGGTGGACCTATGGCAGTGATTATAACCGCTATCATAGGTTTGACATATAGCAATGGTTAACAAAAATCAATACCATAGGTCGGACCTATAGCAGCGATTATAAAAAATTGCTGCCATAGATCGACCTATAGTAACGATTCATTGTAACTACTGCTATAGGTCGGACCTATAGCAGCGGTTATTGAAATCGATATCATAAGTCGAACCTATAGCAATGGTTAGTATGAACCACTGCTATAAGCTTATTTATGGCAGTAGTTAATTATAACCACCACCATATTTTTTTTAAAATATATATAATTTTAAAATTTAATATCCATCTTCATTATTCATTATCTAAATAATTATCACTAGAGTGTCGTCGCAAAAGATTGCCTCAATCCGATGGCCCTAGCTTCGTTGACCAAAAAAATTTGATTTCGATGATCATAAATGATGATGCAATAATCTGATAGATGAAGACCTTCGATGGATTCAAAAATCTACAACGATGATCTCGGTGATGTTTGTAGCATACTATCAAAGTTTTACTTCAATCGAATATCGTTATCTTGGTCAATTTAGTATAAGTTAATTTCGATCGTTAAATGATAAACGAGTGATCAAAGGATCAAATGGTGTCCAATTATAAGATAATTTTTTTTATAAATGATCTTGGCTACTTCATTTTTTATGATGATGATTATAAAATTCAACTCGTGAGATGAAGAATGATCTAAAACTATACGTCTTCTGATAACCATTCTAAAATTTTATTGGTTGTTATACTCGTGCTTTTGCAATATCTACTTAACATGAATAGTTTATATGAAAATGATTTGAATTTTACTATCATCATCATATAAAATATTTAAAATTATAATAAAAATTATTTAACTAAAAAATTATCTCATAATCGAACACCATTTAAACCTTTGATCGCTTATTTCTAATTTAACGGTCGAAATCATTCCGTACTAAATTGACCATGATAACGATATTCGATTGAAGTGAAACTTTGATAGTATGCTACAAACATCATCGAGATCATCATTGCAGATTTCTGGACCCATCGAAGGTCTCCATCTATTAGAACACTGCATCATCGTTCGTGATCATCGAAATCAAATTTTTTTAATCGATGAAGCTAGGGCCATCGGATCGAGGCAACCTTTTGCGATGATACTCTAATGATAATTATTTAGATAATGAATGATGAAGATGGATATTAAATTTTAAAATTATATAATATTTAAAAAGAAATAAAAAAAATATATTTTTAATCTACGACATAACCGCTGGCGTAGATTTATGGCAGCAGTTTTGGATAACCGCTGCCGTAGGTTAGATTAAAAATTTTCAAATTTTTTCTGCTTTTCTCCCGTGCACGCTCGATCTCTCTTCCTCTCTATCTCCCCCCCTCCACTCCATCGTCGGTGAGGCTTCTTCCCCCTCGGTCGGTGCCATCCCTCCTTCCCCTCATTCAACGCCGCCCCTCCTACCCCCTCCCCCTCCAACCTTTCCATCCCTGACCACCCTCCCGCTAACCCCACCCGCCCCCCCACCCCCACCCGCCCGCCCCTACTATTCCCCCCATCCCCGACCGCTCCTTCCGCCATCCGCCACCCCCACCTCCTCCGACCGCCCCCTCCTATCCCCCTATTCCCCGACATCCTCCCCCTCCACCCTACCACACCTTAAGCCCCCCATCTCCAGCCACCCCCCCCCCCCCGCCACCCCCCACTCGGCCCCCATCCTCCCCCCGATCGCCCCTCCTTCCCCCCATCCTCGGCCACTCCTCCCCGCCACCCACCACCCCTCACCTGGTCTTCCCACCTCACCCCAGCTGTCCCTCCTTCTCCTCCATCCTCGGTCTCCCCTTCCCGCCACCCCTAGCCCCCCATCTCCGACCGCCCTCTCCACACCCCCCCTGACCCCACCCCCCACCCTCCCCCCCGGTCGCCCCTCCTTCCCCACCTCCCCAACCGCCCCTTTCCACCACCCCCCAGCCCCCCATCCACGGCCAGCCTCCTCGCCACCCCTACCCGACCTCCCTACCCCTCATACTCCTCCTTTCGATCGTCGATCCTTCCGTCACTATGCTCTCCCAGGCCTCCTCGTCATTATGCCCCCTCCCCTGGCCCCCGATCCCCAATTCACCCCTGCTCTCTCTCTCTCTCTTTTTTTCTCTTTCTCTCTGCTTCTCTATCTCACTATCTTATTTTTGTTTTGCAGGTTACCTCTAATGTCGTCATCCTCTTCTAGCGTCGTCGCCGGCGACCTTTAGAGCTTTCGATGCGATCCGCTCTCTATACCCGTAGGTATAATTTTTTTTAATCTTATAGTATTATTTATTAATTATGTATATTTATAATAATTTATAAAATATTTATAATAAATATTATAAATATTATAATTATCTACATGCCGTAGTTTTGGATCGAAATCTAGATATTCAGATTCGGACCTAATTTTAATTACTGATATCGGATCCGAACTAGAATACCCGATGGATCTATACTTGAAGTACCAGACCCAAATCCTAATGGATCTCGAAAGGTCGGATCCGATTTTGGAATCCAAAATTAAGAAATGGAGAGACTGAGAGGGAGACCGATAGATTAAGAGAGAGAGGATCGATCGCTCGCTGGCCGTCGGTAAGGAAGACCAAGAGTGAGAGGGAGGGAGGGAGGGAGGAGGGAGGAGGGGGTCCGACCTCACCGCTGTTGTCGATGAGGGGAGATCAGAGAGGAAGAGAGAAAGGGAGGGATCCGACCTCGCCGCCAACATTGGGAGGGAGGAGGTTCGGCCTCGCCACCATCATTGAGAGGGAGTGGGTCCGACCTCACCAGCAAGAAAGATCGAGAAAGGGAGAGTGGGAGATCAGGTGAGCAAGAGAGGGAGGGAGAGGGTCCGACCTTGCCGGCATCACTGGGAGGGATGGGGTCCGACCTTTCCAGCGAGGGAGATCGAGAGAGTGAGAAAGGAAGGGATGGGGTCCAGTCTCATCGGTGAGGGAGATCGAGAGAGGAAGAGAGGAAGATCGAGAGATGAAAAATTTAGGAGGGAGGGGTTCGGCCTCACCATCATCATCGATGAGAGAGATCGAGAGAGAGAGAGAGAGAGTAATCGAGGGGATGGCACACAGTCGAGCCGGCTCGGATATGTAGCTGAACCGGCTTAGGCCGTGATCGAGCCGACTGGAGGAGGATCCAAGCAGGATGTCTCAGGCACGGAGTCGGCTCGACTTTTAAGCAAATAGAATTTGATATATCTCTCTAAGGTTCTAACTTTAAGTCCTAAGGTGCCACCATCATCTACTTTGTTCTTCTTTCAAATTTCTTTGTTCTAAAACTTTGTTGAGTTAAGGTGTTCCTAGGGGAGTCCATTGAGAGACTATGCCATTTTTTTTGAGATAGTCTAGGAATTTTTGGCAAAGATATTCACCTCTTCGATCTGATCGAAGAACCTTAATGGATTTTCTAGTTTGTTTTTCTACTTCATGTCTGAATTCTTTGAACTTTTCAAAAGCTTCAGACTTATATCTCATGAGATACACATACCCATACCTAGATAGATCATCGATAAAGATAATGAAGTAGATAAAATTGCCTCTAGTCGACATATCAAATAGGCCACACACATCAGTATGTACTAGGGCAAGAAGATCTGTGGCCCTTTCCCCATGTCTAACAAAAGGGAGTTTAGTCATTTTGCCTTGAAGATAAGATTCACAAGTTGGATATGACTCGAAAGTCAACGGACTCAATAACCCATTTTTTTACAATTTGTTGATCCTATCTTCTGCTATATGACCTAATCTCAGGTGCCATGGATACCTATCATTTGGACTATCCCTAGGTCGTTTGGCATTCACGTTTTGCTCGATAGTTAGAACAGATACATCAATATGTATCTGATAAAGATCGTTAATAAGAAAACCATCTGCAATTTTATTTCTTTCATAAAGAATGTTACAATGGTCCTTAAAAAAGATAATCACATAGCCTTCTAGTGCTAAGCATGAAACAGAAATCAAATTTCCGCTAGCTGCAGGCACATAATAACAGTCTTTCAAAACTAAGTCTAAACCAGATGGTAATCAAAGAGGGTATGTTTTCACCGCGACTGCAGCAACTCTTGCTCCATTATCGATGCATAGGATCATGTCTCCATCCCTCAGCCTTCTGCTATCTTCAAGATCCTACATAAAAGTGCATAGATGAGCACTAGAACTAGAGTCAAGCATCCAACTAGATGCAGAAAAAATCGTAAGATTAGACTCAATAATGAGCATACCTCCAGAAGGACCTTCCTTCTTGTTCTTCAAGATGGCAGATAAGTAGGATAGTTTTCCCTTCCAATGACCGTCGCTGTTGCAATGGAAACACTTTTCTTTGACAGCGGCCTTCTTCTTTGGCTCTGCCTTTTTTTTCTTTCCTTCTTCCATCTTTTACTTTTTCGTAGACTTCTTTTTCTTTCCAGAAGACTTTCTTTTGGAAGAAGTTCATTCCATAGCAAGAACTGAGCCTTTAGAATCTTTCATAGAAAGCTCAGCGGTGACCAGCATATTCATTAATTCTGTCAAAAAATTTTGAAGTTTATGTATGTGGTAATTCATGATGAATTATCCATATGCATCAGTCAAGGATTGCAGAAAAATATCGTTCTATAGATCCAAGTCTAACTTCACACCGAGCTTCTCAAGCTCTTCTAAGTCCTTGATCATCATCAGACAGTGATCTTGGACTGACTGCCCATCATGCATCTTAGCCTTAAAAAGTCATTTCGTAACTTGATACTTGGCTGCGTGACTCTGTTCACCAAACATCTCTTGCAGGTGAGCCAACATTTGGCGAGCAGTCCCGATATCTTCATGTTGATGTTGGAGCTCATCGACATCGAGCCCAACATGTAATATCTGATCTTATTATCTTCGTCTATCCATTTTTTTAGAGATGATCTCTATTCAGTGGATGGATGGACTGATAAGGTGAGAGGGTCCTGATCCAATATATGTGTTAACTTCTCAGAACCCAAAACGATTTTCTAGTTCCTGAGCCAATGTTTATAATTAGGTCCGATCAATTTATGTGTGTCCAGGATATGTGCTAATGGATTGGATGCAGACATTTTTCTGTAGAGAGTCAAAGATTCTAATTAGATACTATAATTATGACTTGATCAATTTATTTAAAAATTTTATTTTTAAATAAATTAGCTTCCACTATTTTTTTGGATCCCTACACTCCCTCTGTAGAGATGCAAAAATCTCCATAATTAATGATTTCTAGTAGGTGGTGCGGCCTCATCAACTGACTCATCACCTCACCTAACAGTTATTGGTGATGGGTTAGCCAATGAGTGAACAACTCTTGTTCAATGATTCTCTAATCATGGTGCACCCAAACTTGATCTCTAATTCATGAATCTCACCGTATCCGAAATATTGATCCACTTCTTAGTTAAGTCAGATCCACCATTTGCATAGACTAGATTCCTAATTGAGTCTCTCACCGTATCCAGAATATTGAGCTCAACTCATCCTCTAGCCCATAGCATCCAATGCCTAATAGACATGGTTGCATCTTTTCGGTGCAACTGAGCCACTGTATCCAATCGAGAACAATCAATCCCAGAAAGGGCCTGCATATCTACAATTGTGGAAGACCTCAGACTTAATCTTTTCTTAGAAAAAATTAATTCAGTTCTCATTAAATTAGACTTATCATAGTCATAACAATTATGACTAACCTGGTGACATGGGTTAGCTCAGATTATTGACCACCTCAAATTAGAACTGAGTCAACAGATATGGTCAGATAAGTGAGACCGGTGGAAGAGATATACCATTAATTCGTACAAGAATGCATTCAAGTCGAGTGGCTCCCAATTAACAATCAGTCGGTTGTATGTGCCAAACTTATCTTAGACACCAAATTGTTGAGCCAGAACCAATTGGGTTAGCCTACAATCCAGACTCTAACCTCTGAGCCTAATTAGGTCTTACTTGATCGTGACTTGATCTTGACCCAGACTTAATCCTATTAGGCTGGTCAATTTAAGCATTGTTGATCCCAACTAACCAACTCTTGATTCGGTTTGATCAACCGCTTAGACCTAATTGAGCTACCCAAGCCCGAACCCAATATTATGAATATGTCTTAAATCTAAAATTCTTAATTTTAGACCTAATTAATATTTCATAATCTTAATTTTTAATTAAGTAGGGTTCATATACAACATATGCATAATAAATCCTAGGGTTTCAAGATCTAAGATTTTGCAGAAAGTAAGTTTTGAATTTCTAATTAAGGACGAACACGCAGCACCTCTACACGTCATAACAACACCCCATCGGATGGGAGGAGAGGACATTTAAATCCTTCTTCGTTCTTATGACCGGACGGCTAAGAGAAACATCTTAATCAAGAACATGCAATACTACAAAACAGTTTTAGATCTATATTATATATCTCATATACAAATTAGATCTAATCATGGCATATTTTGCATACATCTCATGTATCGAATCATGCATATTTTTAGATCTAAATTATCTCATAATAATCTAAAAAATTAAATTTAAATTGATCTTATTAAAATAAACTCTAATCTAGATAATTATGTAGAACTATTCTATAACTAATCTAGACATGTATCAATCATATCTCATATGATGTTTAAAATTAAATAATTTTTATTTACTATTTTTTAGATACTATTATAATAATTATAATATTAAAAAAAGTAAATAAATAGATCTAAAATATGATTTAATCAGATTAAATTAAAAATATGCAAGACAATTCTATAGAACTATTCTATTTTAGAACAAGTCATGCATATTTTCTAATCTTAGATCCAAATCATTTAATTTTAATTTTTTCTGATTTCAGATCTGATCACATCTCATGTGATATCTAAGATCACTTATTTTTTAATTAAAATAAAATTAAAATCAGATCTAAATACTTTAGAATCTTGGCTCTGATACCAGTTGAAGAAAAATCTGATTTTTTGAATCAGGTTCGTCAGATCTGATCGGATCAAGAGATATATTTCAATTTTTTTTTTCTTTGATCCAGATCAAATCTGAAATACTTTAGATTTGATCTTATTATTATAATAATTAAAATAAAATTTAGATAAATTAAATTAAATTTAATTTATCTTAACATAGGATAATCCTATTACCCATTGATGATCCTATAAGCAGCGAAAGGTTCTGGATCTAGCCACGCAAGTGCCTGGCCTCTACCGATATCCACTCAGGTAGGATTTGAAGATCCTCTTTTTCTCTATTACGTCTTCAAAAATTAGATCTGGATCTAATTTAGAGGATCATCAAAATATCTTTCGAAGATCAGCAGTTGTCCTTTGCAGCAGCACAACCTTCTAGCTTTCTATCGCCTTTCTCTCATCTGGATTGCACCAACTTGGATCCTAAACTCCTTTGGGCATGGAGAGAAGAGGGAGAAGATGGACTTAGCATGGAGGAGGAGAGGAGAGGCAGCCTTAGGGCATGGAAATTTTTAATGCTTTTTGAGTTGGGCGCAGGGTCTTATTTATAGACTATGCGTGATCCAACTTCTCTTCTTTCCAACCAATCACAACTCTTTGTGAAATAAGATCTAAATCTGATTGATGAGAATAGAGTCCCTTGGATTCATTCTTAGATGGCGCCTAAGACCAGTCAAACTTGGTTCTTAGGAGAAGTCTAATCGCAATCCAAAATGAAGATGGAGTCCCTATCCAACAGGGACTCCTAGGCGCCTCTAGCTTGGGCGCAGCCGCGTGCAGCGTCCTCCAGTGCGTTGCAGTGCGCCCTCCATCTCCTCTAGTTTCTGGTAGGAGAACAAGCCACCAGCCACTCCAATAGTGCGTGACACGTGGATAGAAGTCAAAGTATTAATGGTCAATATTTGACCAGTCAAAGGTCAAAGTTTGACCAAAGTTAAAGGATGAGAAATGGCAGGTGATCAAAAATGGTAGGTATTATCTTACAAAATAAGACAACCCTTTTTTGATCTGGACAGGCTCCAATCAGATCAAGTGAAGGCCTCTGATCGAGTATAAACTTCTTTGGCTTAGTCAGGACAACTATTTATGATAGTAAAAGAAGAATGTTAAGTTCAATCGAGTGCTAACATGATTTTCTTGAACCTAATTGAATCTCATTCAAATCAATTAAACTGGATCAGTTTAATTGATGATCATCAGATTCAAATTCTTGTTTGTATGACCCAGTTAGATTCAGTTCTATATGGCAATTGGATATGTTATGATCTCTATCATCGACATCATCGAAACTCCTTTCGATGGATCAGAACTCTTCTGATTCGAATAGCTAGAATGATCGATGATCTAAATCATTCTAATTGCTTCCAAAATCCATCAGTGACACCTAGCAGTATATGGTGGCAACCCATCAAAGCTAAATGTGTACCTCTTGGTGCAGCTACCTGTGCGATTAAGTTCTTCTATCTTGAGCCCCGATCAGATTAGGGTTTAGGTAAACTCGTTAAACCCTAGTCTCTGTCATATGATTTAATCATTCAACTCAAGTCCGATGTGAAAAGCTAAATAGAAACTCTTTCTATTATTTCACTCTACCACGGCCATGGGCTTCTAGACTTGATTCTTATTATCATCATAGGACTGCTCCTCTGCCACCGAGGTAGATAGATTTCTTCTTGATGCAATCCAGTTCCTACAATGAACATGCTATAGCCAACATATTCCTCAGGATTCCATATGGCTAGGAGATCGAGTTATGGTATAGTCAAACTATATAACACCCTCAAAGTGAACTGTCGATGCACCTCAAGTCAAAGAACCAGACACACTACTACAGCATTGAGTCAGTCATTGATGAGAAGGTAGACTTTCTAATGACTACTCGAGGTGGTCACGCTCAGTGCCGTCGTTCTCTAACGAGTACCTATACTCTCACTCCAGTGTCTCCACACCGTAGACTCAAGACTCATCTATTAAATAGAAGTGATTGTACACCAACCTTCCAGATCAATCACCATCCTCATGATGATCCAATGATCGAGAGCATTTTATGAGTTAATAATGATTATTCATATCTTAAATTTTCAACTCTTGAAAATATGAATTATCGTTATCATTAACTCAAAGAATGTATCACAGACACTAAATACACATATGTGATAGAAAATAATTTATTTTATTGATTATAGTCAAAATTATAATTTTGCCCTTAGAAGTGTATTACTAGTATCAGCTAATTCTGGCTTCTAGGTCATATATATCTAACAATCTCCCACTTGTCCTAAAGCCAATTGACTATAAGTCTATGTCCCATCTTCTTAAGGTGGGCTTCGATCTTCTGCTAGCCCAACGACTTTGTAAGCGGATCTGCCACATTGTCTGTGGAGTTGACTCTTTTAACCTCGATGTAATCTTTCTCGAGATAATCGCGGATGAGGTGGTATCGCCGCTCAATGTGCTTGGATTTCTAGTGAGACCTCGGCTCCTTAGCAAGTGCTATGGTGCCATTGTTGTCGCAGTATAGAGGAATGGCATCTGATGGCATTACTCTGATTTCTGCAGCAAACTTCTTATACTAGAATGCTTCCTTCGTAGTCTTTGATGCAGCGATATATTCTGCTTCCATGGTGCAATTTGCTATCACGATTTTCTTGGAACTGTTTCAGCTGACAGCACCACCATTGCACATAAACAGACTCCCAGATGTCGACTTTCGATCATCTACATCGGACATGAATTCTGAGTCTGTGTATCCTTGGACTTGAAGTTCTCCGTTATCAAAGAACAACATCATATCCTTAGTTCTTCTCAAGTACTTAAGGATATATTTCACAGAAGTTCGGTGTTCTTCATCTAGATTTGATTGATATCTACTTGTGACACTCACAGCATGGACTATATCAGATCATGTACATAGCATGGCATACATGAGGCTTCCTATTGCAGAAGCATAAGGGATCTTGCTCATGTGTTCTATTTCCTCAGGTGTGCTAGGACCACATCTTCTTGGAAAGATGAATACCATGTTTGAAGGATATTAATCTCCTCTTAGAGTTTTTCATACTAAACCTCTTTAGTACTTCCTCTATGTACATCTTCTGTAAAAGTCTTAGCATCCTATTTGGTCTATCCCTATAGACCTTAATTTCTAAAATAAAGGATGCTTCATCTAAGTCTTTCATGGAGAATTTCTTGGACAACCATATTTTGACTGTCGTCAACATGAAAATATCATTTCTAATAAGAAGGATGTCATCCACGTACAGTATGAGAAAGACAACAGTGCTCCCATTGACCTTCTTGAAGACACACGGTTCCTCTTCATTTTTGATGAAATAAAATTTTTTGATCACATAATTGAAACGAGTGTTCCAGCTCCGAGATGCTTGCTTAAGTCCATATATGGACCTTTGCAGCTTGCAAACCTTGTGATCAGTGTCACTGGATATGAAACCTAACGACTGTTCCATATAGATATCTTCCTCAGGATATCCATTCAAGAATGCCATTTTCACGTCCATTTGTCATATTTCATAATCGAAATAGGCTGCAACGACAAGCAATGTGCGGATGAATTTTAGCATAGCCACTGGGGAAAAGGTATCCTGATAGTCAATGCCTTTGCATTGACTATAACCTTTTGCCACTCATCTAGTCTTGAATGTCTCCACATTTTCATCTGCACCAATCTTTCTTTTGAAGATCCATTTAGACCCAATAGGTACTATACTTTCTGATGGATCTACCAAGGTCCAGAGTTGATTTGAGTGCATCGAGTCAATTTCTGACTGCATTGCTTCTTGCCATTTCTCGGAGTCGATATCTGATATTGCCTTATTGTAGGTTTTGGGATCATTACCATGAGCACCATTACCTATGAGGAATAATTTCTCTACTTTTTCTGAAATAAGACCTAAGTATCTTTCAGGGGGACGAAAAATTCTTTCCGATCTATGAGGTGGAGGAGGTAGTGTTCTTATTGGTTCAACCTGATTTGGTTCCAATTGATCCTTAGCTCGTTGTACTTATGAGACTTTCTCATCAAGCTTGATCTGCTTTCCAATACCGCTGTCTTGAATAAACTATTTTTCAAGAAAGATGGCATGTCGACTCACAATCACATTGTGGTCTTTTAGAATGTAGAAATAGTATCCTAATGACTCTTTAGGATTCCTATAAATTGAGCTCTGAAGGACCTAAACTCTAGCTTGTCCACTTGTTGTCTTTTGACACGAGCCGGACAACCCCAAATTCTAAGATGACTCAGACTTAATTTCTTACCATGCCATATCTCATACGGTATGGTAGGAATGCATTTAGAGGGAACCCTATTTCGTAGATAAATTGAAGTTAACAATGAATGTCCCCAAAGAAAATCAGAAAGATCTGTGAAGCTCATCATGGATCGGACCATATCCAATAGAGTTCGATTTCTCCATTTTGAAACTCTATTGAGTTAAGGTGTTCCTAGTGGAGTCCATTGAGAGACTATGCCATTTTTCTTAAGATGGTTTAGGAATTTTTGGCTAAGGTATTCACCTCTTCGATCTGATCAAAGAACCTTAATGGATTTTCTAGTCTGTTTTTCTACTTCATGTCTGAATTCTTTGAACTTTTCAAAAGCTTCAGACTTATATCTCATTAGATACACATATCCATACCTAGATAGATCATCGGTAAAGGTAATTGAAGTAGACAAAATTACCTCTAGCCGGCATATCAAATGGGCCACACACATCAGTATGTACTAAGGCAAGAAGATCTGTAGCCCTTTCTCCATGTCCAACAAAAGGGAGTTTAGTCATTTTGCCTTGAAGATAAGATTCACAAGTTGGATATGACTCGAAAGTCAACGGACTCAATAACCCATTTTTCTCTAATTTATTGTCCTATCTTCTGTTATATAACCTAATCCCAGGTGCCATAGATACCTATCGTTTGGACTATCCCTAGGTCGTTTGGCATTCACGTTTTGCTCGATAGTTAGAACAGATACATCAATATGTAGCTGATAAAGACCGTTAATAAGAAAACTATTTATAATTTTATTTTTTTCATAAAGAATGTTACAATGGTCCTTAAAGAAGATAATCACATAGCCTTCTAGTGCTAAGCATGAAACAAAAATCAAATTTCTTCTAGCTGCAGGCACATAATAACAGTCTTTCAAAACTAAGTCTAAACCAGATGGTAATCGAAGAGGATATATTTTCACTGCCACTGTAGCAACTCTTGCTCCATTATCGATGCGTAGGATCATGTCTCCATCCCTCAGCCTTTTGCTATCTTCAAGATCCTGCATGGAAGTGCACAGATGAGCACTAGAACTAGAGTCAAGCACCCAACTAGATGCAGAAAAAATCGTAAGATTAGACTCAATAATGAGCATACCTCCAGAAGGACCTTCCTTCTTATTCTTCAGGATGGTTAGATAAGTAGGGCAGTTTCGCTTCCAATGACCGTCCTGTTGCAATGAAAATACTTTCCTTTGACAGCGGCCTTCTTCTTTGGCTCTGCCTTCTTCTTCTTTCCTCCTTCCATCTTTTACTTTTTTGCAGACTTCTTTTTCTTTTCGGAAGACTTTCTTTTGGAAGAAGTCCATTCCATAGCAAGAACTGAGCCTTTAGAACCTTTCATAGAAAGCTCAGTGGTGACCAACATATTCATTAATTCGGCTAAGAAATTTTGAAGTTTATCCATGTGGTAATTCATGATGAATTACCCATATGCATCAGTCAAGGATTGCAGAATAATATCGTTCTACAGATCCAAGTCTAACTTCACACCGAGCTTCTCATGCTCTTCTAAGTCCTTGATCATCATTAGATAGTGATCTTAGACTGACTGCCCATCATGCATCTTAGCCTTAAAAAGTCATTTTGTGACTTGATACTTGGCTGCACGACTCTGTTCACCAAACATCTCTTGTAGGTGAGCCAATATTTGGCGAGCAGTCCCGATATCTTCATGTTGACGTTGGAGCTCATCAGACATCGAGCCCAACATGTAATATCTGATCTTATTATCTTCATCTATCCATTTTTTTAGAGACGCTCTCTGTTCAGTGGATGGACAGACTGGTAAGGTGAGAGGATCCTGATCCAATATATGTGTTAACTTCTCAGAATCCAAAATGATTTTGTAGTTTCTGAGCCAATCTTTATAATTGGGTCCGATCAATTTATGTGTGTCCAGGATATGTGCTAATGGGTTGGACGCAGATATTTTTTTTGTAGAGAGTCAAAGATTCTAGTTAGATACTGTAATTATGACTTGACCAATTTATTTAAAAATTTTATTTTTAAATAAATTAGCTCCTACTATTTTTTTGGATCCCTACACTTCCTCTGTAGAGATGCAAAAATCTTCATAATTAATGATTTCTAGTAGGTGGTGCGGCCTCATTAACTGACTCATCACCTCACCTAACAGTTATTGGTGATGGGTTAGCCAATGAGTGAACAACTCTTGTTCAATGATTCTCTAATCATGGTGCACCCAAACTTGATCTCTAATTCATGAATCTCACCATATCCAAAATATTGATCCACTTCTTAGTTAAGTCAGATCCACCATTTGCATAGACTGGATTCTTAATTGAGTCTCTCACCGTATTCAGAATAGTGAGCTCAACTCATCCTCTAGCCCATAGCATCCAATGCCTAATAGACATGGTTATATTTTTTCGGTGCAACTGAGCCACTGTATCCAATCGAGAACAATCAATCCTAGAAAGGGCCCGCATATCTATAATGGTGGAAGACCTTAAACTTAATCTTTTCTTAGAAAAAATTAATTTAGGTCTCATTAAATTAGACTTGTCATAGTCATAACAATTATGACTAACCTAGTGATATGGATTAGCTCAGATTATTGACCACCTCAAATTAGAACTGAGTCGACAGATATGATCAGGTAAGTGAGACCGGTGGAAGAGATATGCCATTAACTCGTACAAGAATGCATTCATGTCGACTAGCTCTCAATTAAAAATCAGTCGGTCGTATGTGCCAAACTTATCTTAGACACCAAATTGTTGAGCCAGAACCAATTAGGTTAGCCTACATTCCAAACTCTAACCTCTGAGTCTAATTAGGTCTTGCTTGATCGTGACTCGATCTTGACCCAGACTTAATCCTATTAGGCTGGTCAATTTAAGCATTGTTGATCCCAACTAACCACTCTTGATTCGATTTGATCAACCGCTTAGACCTAATTGAGCTACCCAAGTCCAAACCCAGTATTATGAATATGTCTTAGATCTAAAATTCTCAATTTTTGATCTAATTAATATTTCATAATCTTAATTTTTAATTAAGTAGGATTCATATACAACATATGCACAATAAATCCTAGGATTTTAGGATCTAGAGTTTTGTAGAAAGTAAGTTTTGAATTTTTGATTAAGGATGAACGTGCAGCACTCCTACACGTCATAAGAACACCTCATCGGATGAAAGAAGATGGCCTTTAAACCCTTCTTCATTCTTATGATCGGACGGCTAAGAGGAATGCCTTAATTAAGAACATGCAATACTATAAAATAGTTTTAGATCTATATCATATATCTCATATACAAATTAGATCTAATCATGGCATATTTTGCATACATCTCATATATCGAATCATGCATATTTTCATATCTAAACTATCTCATAATAATCTAAAAAATTAGATTTAAATTGATCTTATCAAAATAAACTCTAATCTAGATAATTATGTAGAACTATTCTACAACTAGTCTAGACATGCATCAATCATATCTCATATGATGTTTAAAATTAAATAATTTTTATTTACTATTGACATAGAATCTGATCGTTGCCATAATTAGCTGGAGCGGTGGTAGATGAAATCGCCATCGAGACCTGCAAAATAAAATTTCATCCGGAGCCGATGGAGGGTGGCTCCGGTAGGACCCTCTGATGATCAAGTCAACTCTGACCAATAGGAATGGAGTGTTTGGAAATAATTTCCGCAGAGCTTAGAGTAGAAGAGAACTTAGAGCATAGAGATCAGAGGTTAGGGATTAGAGGATACAGTATCTGAAGGATCCTTTTTATAGGCGGAGCTTGATGGTGATAGCTACAGCTGTCTGATGGTGGGTCGCTCAAGGCTGCATCGGGTTTGATGCGGAGAGGATGATGTCGTCAGGTCGAAAGCGACAGTCATATCGTCCGATAGTGGTGGGCTGCTCGAGGTCTGGCAGAGCCACTGTAGCCTCACCTGTGGCAGACTGACGGTGACCGTTCGTCCAGTTTTAATAGTCATGGCTCCCAGAAAGCAGGCATTGATCGATGGACTTCGGTATATATCGATTCTAGGAAAGTTCGACCAAGAGAAAGCTCAGAAGGAGTTCGACCGCTAAGGAGTTCGACCGCTGGGAGTTTGAAGGAGCTCGGTTGGCTGAAGGGACGGCCGCTTGAGAAGTTCGACCAAGGGACGACTGCCGAGGAGTTCGACCGCTGGTAGTCCGAAGAAGCTCGATCGGCTGAAGGGATGGTCACTTGAGGAGTTTGACCAAGGGACGATCGTTGAGGAGTTTGACCGCTGAAAGTTCGAAGGAGCTCGACCGCTGGAAAGTTCGGCTAAGACCCGGCCGCTAAGCAGTTTGGTCGGCCCTAAGAGTTTGGCTAAGATCCATCCACTGAAGCTCTTCCGTGGCTACTGATTGCATTAGACTGAGCATCGAACTAGACTTCGATAGGAGCGGGGTTTATCTCCAACAGTAGCCTCTTCACTCTCGAGTTCGAAACTCGAAGGAAGGGAGTGCAGAAAAGGTGACTGTCGAAGTCTTCTTCTAGACTTCGTGCTAGTTCAGGTCGAAGCTCGGGGGAGATCTCATCTCCAGCTAAAGTTGATGTTGAAGTTGAGGCCCGGGGGAGATCTCATCTCCAATCGAGGTTTAGGTAGGCCTCGTCTCCTACGATCGAGGTCGGAGGTTGAGCTCATCGAAGGCGACATTGCCTCCTACAGTTGAGACTGACTCGGAGGAGATCTCTCCTGCAGCCGAGGTCAATACGGGCGCCCGGGAGAGATTCGATCTTTGGCCAAGGTTGTTTCGATCGCTCGAGAGAGATCTTATCTCTTGCCGAGATTGGCTCGATCGCTCGAAAGAGATCTTATCTCTAGTCGAGATAAGAGATCTTATCTCCAGCTGAGGTTATCGCTTGGGAGAGATCTTATCTCTGATCGAGATCGTCGCTCAGGAAAGATCTTATCTCTAGCCGAGGTTGGCTCAATCGCTCGAAAGAGATCTTATCTTTGGTCAAGGTTGTCGCGGTCGCTCGGAAGAGATCTTATCTCTAATCGAGATTGTCGCTTGGGAGATATCTTATCTCTGACCGAGTTTGGCTCGTTCGCTCGTAAGAGATCTTATCTCTAGCCGAGGTAAGAGATCTTATCTCTAGCTGAGGTTATCGCTCGGGAGAGATCTTATCTCTGGCCGAGGTCGTCGCTCGGAAGAGATCTTATCTCTGGCCGAGGTAAGAGATCTTATCTCTAGCCGAGGTTATCGCTCGGGGGGAGATCTTATCTCTAGTCGAGGTTGTCGCTCGGAAGAGATCTTATCTCTAAACGAGGTTATCGCGATCTCCTCTGAGAGATCTTATCTCTAGCCAAGGTTGGCTCGATCGCTCGGGAGAGATCTTATCTCTGGCCGAGGTTGTCGCGGTCGCTCGGAAGAGATCTTATCTCTGATCGAGGTTGGCTCGGTCGCTCGGAAGAGATCGTATCTCTTGCGATCGAGGTTGATGCAGGCGCTTGCGTTAGGACGAGGTTCTCCTCCTATTCCTAATGGACTGTGGGGGCAAATTCGGACCGTCGTCCGTCTCCCCCATCTCGTCTAAGGTGAACGAGGCCTTCGACTTTGCTCGCATTAGGATGAGGTTCTCCTCCTATTTCTAACGGGACTGTGGGAACACATACGGACCGATGTTCGCGCCTCTCCCCTATATCATCCTTTGTGAACGAGGCCTTCGACTTTACTCACATTAGGATGAGATTCTCCTCTGTTCCTAACAGGCTGTGGGGGCACATTCGGACCGTCGTTCATCTTCTCCCATCTCATCTAAGGTATGAGGCCTTCAACTTTGCTCGTGTTGGGACGATATTCTCCTTCTGTTCCTAACGGGCTGTGGGGGCACATTCGAACCGTCGTCCACGCCTCTCCCCCCGTCTCGTCCTTTGTGAACGAGGCCTTCCAACTTTGCTCACGTTAGGATGAGGTTCTCCTCCTATTTCTAACGGACTGTGGGGGCACATAAGGGCCATTGTCAGGGCCTCTCCCCCCATCTCATCCTTTATAAATGAGGCCTTCGCTCGGGAGAGATCTTATCTCTGACCGAGGTTGAAGGTCTTTGACCTGCTCGTGTTAGGATGAGGTTCTCCTCCTGTTCTTAACACGACAACTATCGACTGCTTTTTTTCTGTCATCACATAGTTTTTGCACCCATAAATAATATTATTTGTTGGAGGAGAATTTTAACGAGGGAGAGTTACTGGCAGCACATCCTCGTTTCAAGGTCGTGGGGGCGTTGTTCCTCCGAGTTTCCTTGGGCAGCGAGGCCCGGGCCGGAAGATCTCCTCTGTCTCATGCTGGCCTTCTCAATTTAGAAAAAGCTTCTCTTGGCTTTGTCGCTGGGAGACGATAAATCATCGATGTACCAAGCTCCTCCCCGGAGTAACGTTGATGACGCCGTGAGGCGGTCGACCTTGTCATTTTTGGTTACGATAGCGGCCTTGACCGATCTTCTGCTTCAGACTGGCGTCGGAGGAATTTACTCAACTACCCCTTTCTGATGAGCTTCTCGATTTCGTCTTGGAGCTGAATGTATTCCTCAATGTCGTGACCATGGTCGTGATGGTAGGGGCATTGCTTGTTTCGATCGCGCATGATTGGGGGAGACCGTAGTACTTCTAGCCTTGGCAGCTCTTTCTTAACCTCCATGAGAATTCGAGTTCGAGGGACGTCGAGGGGGGCATAGTCGTGGAACCTTTCAGAAGGAGGACTTCTTCATGCCCTTCTGTCGGAGCTTCCTCGATGGTGAGCTTGAAAAGTTCGGGCCTTGCTTGCACTGGGAAGATCGTGAGCGCGGTCGAACTTTCTGTGGAACCTTTTGCGGGAGAACTTCATGCCCCTTTGTCGGAACTTTCTTGGAGTCATACTCGAGAGGGAGTTCAGCCTTGCTTGAGCCGAACTTCATTCTGATGACGAGCTTTGAGGGAGAGTTCGACCTTGCTTTCGCCGAACTTCATTTCGATGATGAGCTTCGATGGGGAGTTCGGTCTCGCTTACGCCGAAGTTCATTCCACTTTTTTGCGAAACCTTCCATGAGAGAACTTTATGTCCCTTTGTCGAGGCTTCCTTAGAGTCATGCCCGAGAGGAAGTTTGGCCTCGCTTGCGTCGAACTCCATTCCGATGATGAGCTTTCAGGGGGAGTTCGGCCTTACTTCCATCGAACTTCATTCCATCTTCTTGTGAAACCTGTGGGAGAACTTCATGTCCTTTTGTCGGAGCTTCCATAGAGTCATACTCGAGAGGGAGTTCGGCCTCACTTAAGCCGAACTTCATTCCACTTTCCCGCGAAACCTTCTGCGGGAGAACTTCATGCCTCTTTGTCGAGGCTTCCTTGATGATGAGCTTCGAAGGGAGTTCGACCTCGCTTGTGCGGGGAGGTCGTGGATGCGGCCTATGGAACCTTCTGCGGGAGAACTTCATGCCCCTCTGTTGGAGCTTCCTTGGAGTCATACTCGAGAGGGAGCGTCGAACTTCATTCCGATGATGAGCTTTGAGGGGGAGTTTGGCCTCGCTTGCGCCGAACTTCATTCCGATGATGAGCTTTGAGGGAGAGTTCAGTCTTGCTTCCATCGAACTTCATTTTGATAATGTGGGAGAACTTCTGCTCTCTGTTTATCCTTTCTTAGGATGATTGGTATGTCCGAATGCTCTTCCTTAAGGTCGATTCCTTGCATCCTCATGATGGATTTACTGGCAAAGTCTCCGCCGGAGGTTGTCTCACAGCCAGCATCATCTCGATGGGGCCACGAACCCGACCAATAGGTTGAACTGCTCCACGTCTGCGGTGGCTTTGTATGGAACCTGGGCTGCCAGGGCTGAAATGGGAGCAGATGGATCTGATGCGTAGGCCAATGATCGCCGAGTCGAAGCTCTCTGGAGAGGTATTTTCTCTTCGAAAAAGAATTCTATTGAGGAAGAAGAGAGATCTCCAGAGAGAAAAGAGAGAAATCATCACCGAGCACTCCTTTAAGAATAAGAGAACCTTGGAGGTTCATGTCCTTCCTCTAGCGCCAATCTATTGACGTAGAATCTAATCGTCATCGGAATCAGCTGAAGCGGTGGTGGATGAGGTCACCATTAGAACCTGCAAAATAAAGTCCCATCCAGAGTCGGTGGGGGGCGACTCCAACAGGACCCTTCGACGATCAAGTCAACTCTGACCAATAGGAATGGAGTGCTCGAAAATGATTTCCATAGAGCTTAGAGTAGAAGAGAACTTAGAGCATAGAGATCAGAGGTTAGTGATTAGAGGATAGCATATCCAGAGGATCTTTTTTATAGACGGAGCTTGATGGTGATAGCTGCAGCTGTCTGATGGTGGGTCGCTCGAGGCTGCACCGGATTTGATGCGGAGAGGATGATGTCGTTAGATCGAAAGCGACAGCCATGTCGTCCGACAGTGGTGGACTACTCAAGGTCTGACGGAGCCGCTGTAGCCTCGTCTGTGGCAGACCAACGGTGATCGTTCATCTAGCTTTAATAGCCATGGCTCCCAGAAAGTAGGCATTGATCGATGGACTTTGGCATATATCGATTCTAGGGGAGTTCGACCAAGAGGAAGCTCGGAAGGAGTTCGACCGCTGAGGAGTTCGATCGTTGGGAGTTCGAAGGAGCTCGATCGGCTGAAGGGACGGTCGCTTAAGGAGTTCGATCGAGGGACGACTGTCGAGGAGTTCGATCGTTGGAAGTTCGAAGGAGCTCGATCGGCTAAAGGGACGATCGCTTGAGGAGTTCGATTGAGGAACGACCGCTGAGGAGTTCAACCGCTGGGAGTACGAAGGAGCTCAGCCGTTGGAGAGTTCGGCTAAGATTCGACCGCTGAGCAGTTCGACCGGCCCTAAGGTTCGGCTAAGATCCGTCCGTTGAAGCTCTTCCGTGGCTACTAGTTGCATTAGGCTGAGTATCAAACTAGACTTCGACAGGAGCAGGATTTATCTCTAATATTTACTATTTTTTAGATGTTATTATAATAATTATAATATCAAAAAATAGCAAATGAATAGATCTAAAATATGATTTAATCATATTAAATTGAAAACATGCAAGACTATTCTATAGAACTGTTCTATTTTAGAACTAGTCATGCATATTTTCTAATCTTAGATCTAAATTATTTAATTTTAATTTTTTTTTAATTTTAGATTCGATCATATCTCATGTGACATCTGAGATCACTTATTTTTAATTAAAATAAAACTAAAATCAGATCTAAATACTTTAGAACATTGGCTCTGATACCAGTTGAAGAAAAATCCTGATTTCTCGGATCAGGTTCGTTCAGATCTGATCGGATCAAGAGATATATTTCAAAAATTTTTCTCTTTGATTCAGATCAGATCTGAGATATTTCAGATCTAATTATTATTATTTTAATAATTAAAATAAAATCTAGATAAATTAAATTAAATTTAAATTTATCTTAACATGGGTAATCCTATTATCCATTGATGATCCTGTAAGCAGCGGAAAGGTTCTGGATCTAGCCACGCAAGTGCCTGGCCTCTACCGGTATCCACTCGGACTGGATCTGGAGATCCTCTTCTTCTCTATCACATCTCCAAAAATTAGATCTGGATCTGATTTGGAGGATCTTCAAAATACTCTTTTGAAGATCAGCAGTTGTCCTTTGCAGCAGCGCAGCCTTCTAGCTTTCTGATCGCCTTTCTCTTGATCTGGATTGCACCAACCTTGGATCCCAAAACTCCTTTTGGACGTGGAGAGGAGAGGGAGAAGATGGACTTGGCATGGAGGAGGAGAGGAGAGGCAGCCTTGGGGCGTGGGAATTTTTAATGCTTTTTGAGTTGGGCGCAGGGTCTTATTTATAGACTATGCGTGATCCAACTCCTCTTCTTTCCAACCAATCACAACCCTTTGTGAAATCAGATCTAAATCTGATTGGTGGAATAGAGTCCCCTGGATTCCTCCTTAGAGGGTGCCTAAGACCAGTCAAACTTGGTTCTTAGGAGAACTCTAATTGGAATCCAAAAAGGAGATGGAGTCCTTGTCCAACAAGGGACTCCTGGGCGCCTCCAACTTGGGCACACGCCAAGGGTGGCGTGCGCCCTCCTCCTTGCCAGGTTCTGGCAGGGGGACAAGCCCCCACCAGCTCTCCAATAGGTGCATGACATGTGGACAAAAGTCAAAGTGTCAATGGTCAACATTTGACCAGTCAAAGGTAGACTTTTGACCAAAGTCAAAGAACAAGAAATGGCAGGTGACCAAAAATGGCAGGTAATGTCTTACAAAATAAGACAACCTTTTTCTGACTTGGACAACCTCCAGTCAGACCATATGAAGGCCTCTGATTGAGCACAAACTCCTTTGGCTCAGTCAGGACAACTTATTTATGATAGTAAAAGAAGAACGTTAGGTTCAATCGAGTGCTAGCACGATTTTCTTGAACCTAATTGAATCTCATTCAGATCAATTGAACTAGATCAGTTCAATTGATGATCACCAGATTCAAACCCTTGTTTGTGTGACCCAGTTAGGTTCAGTTCTGTATGGTAATGGGATATGTCATGATCTCTATCATCGACATCATCGAAACTCCTTTCGATGGATCAGAACTCTTCTGATTCGAACAGCTAGAATGATCGATCATCTAAATCATTCTAATTGCTCCCAAAATCCACCAGTGACACCTAGCAGTATATGGTGGCAACCCATCAGAGCTGAATGCGAACCTCTTGGTGCAGCTACCTGTGTGATTAAGTTCTTCTATCTTGAGCCCCGATCAGATTAGGGTTAAGGTGAACTCGTCAAACCCTAGTCTCTGTCATATGATGTAATCATTCGATTCGAGTCCAATGTGAAAATCTAAATAGAAACTCTTTCTATTATTTCACTCTGCCATGGCCATGGGCTTCTGGACTTGATTCTCATGATCATCATAGGGCTGCTCCTCTACCACCGAGGTAGATAGATTCCATCTTGATGCAATCCAGTTCCTACAATGAACATGCTATAGCCAACATACACCTCAGGGTTCCATATGGCTAGGAGATCGAGTAATGGTGTAGTCAAACTATAACACCCTCAAGGTGAACTGCCGATGCATCTCAGGTCAAAGAACCAGACACACTACTGCAGCATCGAGTCAGTCATTGACGAGAAGGTAGACTTCCTAATGACTACTCGAGGTGGTCACGCTCAGTGCCCTCGTTCTCTAACGAGTATCTATACTCTCGCTTCGATGTCTCCACACCGTAGACTCAAGACTCATCTACTAAAGAGAAGTGATTGTACACCAATCTTCTGGATCAATCACCATCCTCATGATGATCCTATGGTCGGAAGCATTTTATGAGTTAATAATGATTATTCATGTCTTAAATTTTCAACTCTTGAAAATATGAATTATCATTACCATTAACTTAAAGGATATATCACAGACACTAAATACATATATGTGATAGAAAATAATCCATTTTATTGATTATAGTCAAAATTATAATTTTGTCCTTAGAAGTGTATTATAAGTGTCAGCCAATTCTAGCTTCTAGGGTACATATATCTAACACTGAGCACTCTAGGAGGATCCGATGCAGGCTCGAACACACGCCGACGAGCTACTGGTCCGAAGCGAACGTTTTCTCATAGCTTTTCGATGTCGTCAGTCGGAAGGAGCTTGAAGAGACGTTGGCATGGGCAGATCATGCAGCGACGCGGACAGATCGGGCTGAGTAGCATGCATCTCATCTGGAGGACATAGTGAGAGATATGATGTCGACGCTCAGCGCGCGTTTGGAGTCATGAGCTTCAAGGATATGTTGGCCCACATTTCAGATCCAGCTCTGGCTTTCGATGACGACGATGATGATGTAGATTTAGAAAACTTTTAATGTATTTTATTTTTTAAAAAATATTATAATAAATTTTATTTGATAATAAAATTTTAGTATTTTAGAATAATTTTTATATTTATTATATTTTCTCATGTTATATATCTGATTTATCAGGTAAAATATATAAAAAAAATAAAAATTTTAATTTTTTTAATTATTCAAGATCTATGGTAGCAGTTTTATAATCGCTGTCATATCTGTGCCAACCGCTGTCATAGATCCCTGATGCAAATGGTGCCAACCGCTACATTAGATCTATGACAGCGGTTAAAAAATTGCTACTATAGATTACCTATGGCAGCGGTTATTTAATCGCTGCTATAGATGACCTATGACAGCGGTTATATAAACCGCTGCTATAGGTCGATCTATTGCAGCGGTTTATAAACTACTGCAATAGACTATTTATGATAGCTGTTCAAACAATCGCTGCAACAATCGCTGTCATAGAGCTACGGCGATGACTTTAGTAGCAGTGGTTAAATAACCGCTGTCATAACCTATAACAGTAATTTTTTTGGCTACGGCAGCGATTATGAACTACTGTCATAGTCCTTTTTTGTAGTAGTATCATCAAGAGCAAATATCTTTCATATTATGATGTATGCATATTTTATCAAGTCCAATCAAAATTATAGAATATTTTAAAATTCTTAAAAGTAAATGATACAACTAGAAAAGATCTTTTCGATGCCATTGTGGATGAAATAAAGTTGGCATTAATATTTTAAGAGGATAGGTATATGATAATAGATCTAATATGAAAGGTAAGTAACTAGAGGTGCAAAAAAGGCTTTTAGATATAAATCTTAGATCCTTTTATATACCATATGTTTGTCACAATCTAAATTTAATACTTTGTCATATGGCTAATTCTTATACTAAAGCTATATCATTTTTTAAAGTGGTATAACATATATATTCACTATTTTTTTCTACTAAAAGATGAAAAATTTTATAAGATAATTTATTTGGTTTAACTCTTAAATCATTATCACAAACATGTTGGAAAAGTTGTATTGAAAGTGTTAAAGCAGTAAGATTCCAAGCTCCATAAATAAGAGATGCTTTATTAGAATTAGCAGAAATTAGCGAAGATCCTAAAACTAAAAGTGAAGCTAATTACTTAGTAATATATGAGCTTGGGAATTTTGAGTTTTTATTAGGTATAACTATTTGGTAAGATATATTATTTGCTGTTAACTCAGTTAGCAAAAATTTATAATCAAAATATACGCATATTAATGTTGCTATAGAACAATTAAAATATCTTCTTTCTTTTTTTGAAATGTATAAAGAAAATGGATTTGCATATGCTATGATTTTTTTCTAAAGAAATTATATTTAAAATAAAAATAGAATCTAAATTTCATGATAAACATATCATTCATAGAAAAAAATAATTTAATAATAATATCAACAATGAAATAATAAATTTTTTTAAAAAAATATTTAGAATTGATTATTTCTTATATATAGTAGATCAAGCATTTTTTTTACTCTAAAATAAATTTGAATGGTTTAAGATATATGAAAAATATTTTTAGATTTCTATTTAGCGATAAAAAATTAAAACCACTAAACAATGATAATTTGAAAGAATATTATCTTAATCTTGAATGTTTCTTAAAATATACTAACTTCTTTGATATTGATGGTTTAGAGTTATTTTTAGAGCTAAAAGTTTTAAAAAAATTATACAAGTGGAAGATAATAATCCAATAGGTATACTCAATCATATAAGAAGACTTGACTTTTTTTCAAATATATATATATATTATTTTTAGAATAATGTTAACAATTCTAGTAAATATTACTTCAGCAGAAAGAAATTTTTTAAAATTAAAATTAATAAAATTTTATTTAAAATCAATAATATCTCAAGAAAGATAATTAAATGGATTGGCTATATTATCGGTTGAAAAGAAAATGTTAGAAGAACTTGATTATAAAAATTTAATTAAAAATTATACATCTCAAAAAACTAAAAAAATAAAATTTTAATAAAAAATTTTATAAATTTTTATTAAAAAAATATTTTATTATTTAGCTTTAAGCCTCCATCCTGTGTTAGATCATACTCGTGTTCCCAAAGCCACGGTAGTAGAGGATTCAAACTTTGTGATGGGCATCTTGTTTCCTCTTGCGGCAGCCGTGTAGGATAATGCTGATCTGCTTTTGGCCACCCTACCTAAAACATTCCTACACCCAGGATTAAAGATGATTCAGGTATTATTTGCGCAATACATTGAAATTTTTCCTCACCCAGCAGTGGTGGAGGGCTCCACTGATCGCTTTTGCCTCCATCTGACGATGTAGATTAATTAATTGCATCCACTCTTTTCTAAGCTAGCAAAGTGGATGCCATGTAATCATTTCAAACGATGCCATTTGGGGGGTCATTGGTCATGCAGCTATTTTTATGGCTAAGTGTGTCTCGCCGATCACGTACAAGAGTTGTCATTGCTGACGGCAAGATCCGTAGCCTTAGATTCGCTTCATAAGCAAATGTTGGGTGCCCCAAACGGATCATGCATTATGGCTATTTGAAAGAAATTAGACTCTACGGAGGGATATGGTGTCGCATATTAATCGTGTCCTATCACATACAAGAGCTACCATCGGTGACGACAACATCCAAAGCCTTACATTCACCCTACGAAAACCAGCTGCCTGGATCAATGTAATATAGCTATTTGAAGAAATTAGACACTCACATATGGTGGCATAAAATCTCTCTCTCTCTCTCTGAAATAAGGTTTAGCATCTCTCACAACATACATTTCATGAATCTACCAAAAGTAATGAACTGAAGAATCCACCTTTAACGTTAGGGGAAAAAACTCTTAGAACATTTATCTTGCATAAAAAATCGAAAAATAAAAAAATGAACTTTAGAACATTTGAACCACTTTGTTGCTAAGTGCAAAGGTGTTTTTCTATATTATGCTATAGAAATGCTTGACTGCTTGATGACTTTTCCTTTATCTATATACTCTAGGGAGCTAAAACCAAGGCTTTTGTTTTCAGAAAAGAGAGCATCTTTGATTAGTTGTGGTGCATGTTTATTCTGGGGACTAATGGATGAGCAAGTTAAGGAGATTGCAATATAATAGGATAGCTCAAAACTATAATTTTGCTTTGTAAAATGAGAGATAAAAAAACCTCTATCCAATCTTATTCTCAAAAACTCTGGTGAATAAATAAATTAATATCATCAGATTAAAAATTTGCATTATGGTCTCCAAATCTCGTCCTTATCCTTCCCTTTTCGACATTATCTCTCAATGCTGCGGGCTTGTTGAGAAGTCAACATCTCCTGCATCTTGAGAGCATGTGATGCAGTTTATTGTACGGCAGTCGTTGAAAAAGAAGAATGAAAGCATACTTTCGTAGATTTATCAAATATTTTAATTAAATTTTATAATTTATAACGACGATAAAATTATTAAATTTAAAAGATTAAAAAAAAAAATTTAAAATAGAATCATAATAAGAATTCTGATATCAGATAATAAAATTACGATCGTTCTAACTTGACAATATCAGAATCTTATCGGAATCAATGTGATTAAATTAATTTTACATCTTTTTAGATCTAATTTTTTAAATTTATATATCTATTTGCTACGATGTCTATGCCAGAATGTAATCAAATAATCAATCTGCATTCTCACAATTTTGCTTGCTTACGATTGAACATAGACTTTTAGCTAATTATGCAATTGAACACTGAAATGGTGGCCGATACTTGCCGGATTGGGCCTGAAAGGATGCAGTAGGTATGGCCCACTTTGTTTGGCTCTAGCCAAACATATGGAGTTATTTTTGGAGTTTACCTAGAAACTCGAGAACTAAGCCAACTCTCAAACTAAATCTAATTTTTTAAGTAAAAAGAGAAGAAAAATTAAATACAGTCTACTAAGTACTTATTTTTAAAAAAATACATCAAGAAGTATGATAATTTTTTTTTACTGAGAGCATATAAATTTCATGCAAAATAAAATAAAAAAAAATTGAAGCAGTATGTTCATGCAAACTTTCTTTTATTCTTACGAGGAGAAAATAAAATTTTTAAATTTCATGATTTTATGCATTTTTTAAAGTTTAATAATACAGTATGTTACAAAATTTTAATTGGATATTTTGTGATTTTTAAACTGTTTTTGGTCCCTTAAACCGTCGTACATCGTTAATCGTGACCATGTGGAATTAATTTGGGAGCTGAGAGCGGGCAGTTTGAAGGGGACCAGTGGCTCGTTTTGCCGCTCCCAAGCCCACGGTTTGGGTTGTACGTGAAAGAATGATTGGTTTTCTTTTGCGACATCAACTGAATCGTATTTTACACAGATCCCAAAGCAGCCCGAATCTTTCTTTCAAGTGGCTGCACTAGTCTTTTTGCGATCCAACAAGATTGATCGTTCTTTCGCGCCAAGCCCCAAGCTATGAGTGGGGACCGCACCACCGCAGCTTTGGCAGTGGAGGGGCCGCCAATTCCACCGGCGGGTCGCTTTCTTTTGTTTCGCGCCTTTCACCAACGGCGAGCCCCATACGGACCAACTTGGACGCCGGACCACATGTAGGGCCTACCTTTATTTTAGCACGTGGGGGACACTTTGGCCCACCCATTCATGCAATTTGACACCTAGTGGAGCTCGCAACAATCGAGGCATGGATATCTTCATTCTGACGCCTGACCACCGTCCTTTCGAGAGGAGGAGGGAGGATGCTTTTGACGTCGCTGTCATTTCCTTTGAAAAAACTTAAAACCTATTTTTATTTAATTTTTTAAATATTTTCAGCAACAGAAACATATTTGATGGCTAATATTTATTTTATCTGCCATCCTCCGATGGCAACGAGAAATTACTGTATGCACGTGAATCAGGACAAATGACGAGGCATATGTACGGTAAAAAGCGCGTAATCGAAAAGTGATGAAATACAAGGGGTAACGTGGCGTGTCATCCACCGTGAGATTTGCGCGGTCCGATTGATGCACCAATAATTTCTCGGAGACAACGGCCATGCACCCTCTGATGCAACGGCAAGCCCCATACCGACGATCCGCGGTCATCGATCGTCCGTGTGTGTGTGTGTATATATATATATATATATATAATAATTAGAAATTGATATGGTACAAATTAGCGATTTTTGTTGAGTCCTATATATTATTCAACTAATCATCGACTCATAAGTCTTCGCATAATTTGAATAGTGATTGGTAGAAAGTGGTCCCGAGTATTTTTATTATTTGTTTAATATGGAGATAAACAAAATGGTTATTAGTAACAAGTGATTTGCAGCAATTATGTTTTATCTAATATTCTCTAAGACATATTTATCTATTGATTATATGTGAATATCGCCCATCTAAATTGGATACGGCAATCAAAGATTGGTATGGAACTGACAAAAGTTAGTGGTTTCTATTGAATCTTGGATATTATCCGATTAATCATCATCGGATAAATTAAGAAAGTAACAAATAAGATTCAAATCGAACCAACACCTCATCCATTATAAACTATAGGTTTTGTAGAAAAGATGATATTTACTATTGTGTAGCTTAATGCTTGAACATTCATGGAGAAGTTAAATATATTTAATTATTTAATCAATTATTTAATTTTTTTTAAAATTATCCAACAAGTATTTACCGCTTAGCTTAACTAGTTCAATAGATTTTGGATCTATGATAATAATGATAATACAAGTAGAACCGTATTTATTACTTCTTAAACAACCGGACATTTGTTAGATATGTAAACTTCTAGACTGCTCACCATGGAGATGCATACACACTCAGCGTAGCTTGGCGAGCCATTCATGCCTGCTTTATGTCATCCGTGGAACTCTGTGGGCCAAACTGGAAATGCATCCGTGGAACTCGGTCCTTTACTTGTATTAATTGTTTCAATTGGTTCCAAAATTATCTCGATACTACAGTTCATCCAGCTGTCTTATTGCAATACCCATCTACCACTCCCTTTCTTTCTATTCTTCGCCAGATTATTCTTTTAGTACTTCTACTACTATTGTTTCTGTACTTTTAATACATTTCTAAATTATTGATTTTGGAGAATGGAAAAGGTGATGAAGGCCTTGACATTCTCATTCTAATGAGCGCATCTCTAGAGCATTAGAGCATTATATTCCGTATGAGAAGGATAAAAATGCTATTGCAACGGCATGCACCTATCATATTATCCAGTCCGGATTTTCTTGTTTCAATTCATGGATAAACAGCATCAACTGACCATGGCTAAGAGCATTAAACAGAACCAAGGATTAAATTATTAGTTGGATGAAATCCATCGGCTGAGTGATGAAAACCGCTCCAACGGCAAAGGGACGCGCTTGTACTACTTTTTAGCTTTTTTATTCTCCGTTCATCTCTGCACAACCGCGTTACCCCTGAACTGGTCCACTGCTGAGCCGGTGGATCCGGTCCGACCACTAGTTTCACGTTACGAGGTCAGTCTCAAACCTTACATGTGTGACAGGTGACCAACACGTACAGGTGGAACTGAAACACTGGCGACCACTATTACAAAAGGATGTGCCCGCTACTTGCTGGCTAGAGGCTTATCTCGGCAACCGTACTCTGATGGTTAGTGACTGCGTCATATCACAAGTTGCGGGACCGTGGTCATTAATTTTTTTTTATTATTATTTTTAATAAATTTTATTTTCATCGAGAATCAACCTGTATAGCTTAATACAATCGATAATTACAAAAGAGTTTCGATCGAAAATTCTCCTCCAGCAGTCGAACCTATCTCGAACTTACTCCAGTGATCGAACTCCAATCGAACTTCTTTAAACATCCAGACTCCCTCCAATGATCGAATTCCTACCAAACTCTTCCTTCAGTCAGATTTCTTCAAAAGCCGAACTTCTTTCGAACTTCTTCAACAGTCAGATTTCTCCAGAAGCTCCTTCCGAATTATTCCAACAGTCGATTTTGTTTAGAAGCCGAACTCCTCCAGTAGTCGAATTTCTTCAGGAATCGAACTTCTTCCGAACTCCTCCAGCAGTCAGATTTCTTCAGAAACCGAACTTCTTTCGGATTACTACAGCAGTCGAATTTCTTCAAGAGCTGAACTCCTTTCTAATTACTCCAGCAGTCAGATTTCTCTAAAAGTCAAACTCCTCCAGCAGTCAAATTTCTCTAGGAGCCGAACTCTTCCAGCAATCGAATTTCTCTAGGAGCCGAACTCCTTCCGAACTTCTCCTTCAGTCGGATTTCTACAAGAGCCGAACTCCTTCCGAATTTTTTCTTTAGACGAATTTCTATAGGCAATTCCACTATTGAATGGTTACATTTATCATTTATCAGGATAGTTACGATTGTCATTTATCAGGATGATTATAATTGACATTTATCAGGACGATTACGACTGTCATTTATCAGTCTGCTACAGGCAACCCCACTATCAGACAATTATAACAAGCTCCATTTATAAAAAAGAATCATTCAGATATGTTTTCTCTAAGCTCTCTTTTCTTTTCCAAAATTTTGTCGAACTCTTTTCTGAGTATTCTATTTTTGTTGATCAAAAGAGCTGACTTGATCATCGAAAGGTCCTACCGAAGTCACCACCATCGACTTCGAATGAAATTTTATTTTGCAGATCACCGGCGGCGATCTCATTTTTCTCGATTTTAGTTCAATCCGACGTCGATCAAATTTTATAATAATAAAAATTATTTTTTTTAATATAATTTTTTAGACATGTTTGAAGCTACTAAAATGTACACGACGATGTCACTAAAATGGGATCCAATAAAGGAGAAGCTTTCCCTATAGATCTATATGTGCCGTTGCCATGCCTACGTGGTGAGATATAATCCAGGAGCACTGTTTAACTGGCGCGATGGTGCTGCACGTGGCTTATTTTTGGCCCTGATTCGTGCTTTACACTAAAAATAAACTAGGTTAGAAGCTCATGCGGTGCATGGGTTGCGAGGCTTTCAAAGCCTCAAGGACCAACTCACACCTTAGATATATTAAATTAAATTAGATCTTTATTTAATCTTAAATTACTTAAATTATAGTGAATGACTAATTGATTGGTTCGATGAACCAGATCCATCTAATAATTAGACTAATTTTAGAGTGATGGAGCTTCAAATCGAGTAGAAGACTACTTTTTAGATACACCATTATTTAACTTACTAAATAAGACACATCCCAGCATTGATGTCAAGTCTCATGGACCGTACATCTTCTATCCTATGGATACATCCATGCAAAAACCTACATACCATCATCTTTGATAATTTGCATGGAGAGACATTCGAACCATCTAAATATTATACGGATGGTGGATGGAGGGTTGCATACGTAGTAGAAAAAGGGAGTAGCTTTCATTTTAATATATATAAGAGTCCAATTAAATTTTTCAATCATCTCATGACACCTATCTGAAATGCCTCAGAGTAAATAAAGTTTTTCCGATATCTATTATGCCGAAATGCTCCTCTCCCATCCTCATTGCTCCCCCACCATCCTCCACCCATTCCCAAATCTCCCACCCCCAAAGACTAGCCAAAGAATAATATTGCAGGTCATTTTCTTCGAAGCCATTCTTCTCCTTGGAGCCATTCTTCTCCTTGGAGACAAAATAAAAATCCCTTTCTTACATCTCATCAGTTGCTCCCTCTTCTCTATTCAAGTTCCAAACTCAACGTCAAAGCAAAGCACATGGAAAGCGATAAAAGATAATCTCGCATTTTTCCTTCTTTTCTCCCACCTCTCTCTTGATGTCTTTTTTGCAACCGAATCGGCATCTAAAGAGATTTTGGTGTTGATCACTGTAGCACCGAATAGAATCAGAGCCACATTATAAGCTAATAGGCCATTCATCGAAGAAGCAAAAAGATAAAAAAAATAAAAAAGATCTTATCCTTAAATTTTTTTCCATCTTTCTTTTAGAGAGAGGGATCAGCACCGACATCGAGAAGGATGAAGATGGCGACAAGTCGATCCAGACAAATAGTGCAATACAAGGGCTATCTTGATGAGGGACATTGCGGTGTAGCATGAACAAGACTGAATAGAAAAGCTTAGATGATGACTGTGGTTTTGTATTCTAGACATTCGGAAAGGATGATGAAAAAATTAAGAATAAAGATCATAGGTAGAAGATTTGTGAAAAAATAAAATTATGAACACGATTTCTTTCTTCCTCCTAAAATCTTAAATATCAAATAAAAGCCAAAATCTCTATTTTAATATATATATATATTTATTTATTTTTCATATTTAAGAAAATTTGGATGACCTCAATCTTTCTTTCCCTTAAAAAAATAAAAATAAAAAATAAAAAAATAAAAAACTCTGTTTCACAAATTATTGCACTGTTACATCAAATTATGAACGCCGGACATAACAAACAAATGGTCGTATGAACAGCCGTGGAATAACACGTGGGGAAGTCATAACATGTATGGATGCACATTCACGGTGGGACCTGCAAAAATAACGGTAGACGTATACGGACGGAGGGGGATCATGGTTGGGGATACCCAGCAGCTAGCTTGGCTCGGAGGTCCTTCCTCAGTATCTTGCCAGATGGCGCCTTGGGAATGGCCTCGATGAAGAATACCCTGTGTATCCTCTTGTAGAACACCACCTGAGAGACGATAGGACTAGCGTTTCGTTAGAAGGCTATAAAAGCTTCACGCTTGACTGAAAATTGAGCATTTGGACGACATGCTAGTCCAGATTATTACATAATCTAACGATGGTATCCTTTGCAATAAGGCACTGTCTTGGGCCGACTTATGGGCCCGGATTATTCAAAAGATGTAAAAGCCGAACAACATTGACATACCAACGATATGATCTCATATAGGCGTATTTTGGGCTGGACTTGATGCACAAAAGAGGATCCATTTGATTGAGATATATCAGATTATGAAATAATCTAATAATTTATAAAAATTATTTATCTAAAAAAATGATTTCAGAGAAAAATAATTTTTATTATGTTTAATTGGTAGAAAATTTTCTTCTGATACCAGAAAAGGATTATTACATTTGATTGAAGATAATCCTATATAAAAATATTATAAAATTTATAAATATACTATTTAATATAAAATAATTTTTTTAATACTAAGATAGTATTATCATCTTCAATTAATTTTTATATAATGACTATAATTATATAATCCTTTGCATAATGCCATCTTCATCTTAATTTTTTTTATAAAAGCTCTTTATTGAATAAATTTTGAAGAATATTAGGATAAAATCAATGATTATATATATAGTTTTATTAAAAATATTTTTATCAAATATGAATTATCATCATTCGAGAATTTACCAAATACCAACATATTTATTTTACCATCAATTTTTTTATCATCTCTCTCTTCTATTTTTCATATCAAACATGATAATTTGACATAAAAATTATTTTTTCATACCAAATTATCCTCAACCAAATGGCCCCTAAAAGAATCCATAATAATCTAGACAAAATGTGGCCTCCATTGGGCAGGAAAATATCGGTATCTTTTAGGCTGAAGGATGGTAGGGTCTGAACCTACTCAAATTTTATCAAAAAGCTCCCAACTGAACCAATTTTAAACTAAATCTGTATTAATAGAATCGACCCAAGCCGCTTTTAGATGGGGAAGTGAGCAGAGTCCCCATTCCTTCCTTTATCATGCTAAAGGCCTGTTTGGATATTTTTACAGAAATAGACTAAAAATTCTGCAGCAATTGGATATGACACATCCGGCACATATCTTCTAAACAATGTGCACAGATTGTGTCTAATATTATCGAATATAACGCATGGCCCAGCCCATGCCAATTGGGCCTCTAATAGTCCATTCGTACAGGGTGGGAAAAAAAAAATGGTGTGGTGGGGAACAAAAATATCTGGTGTGGTCTTTCTGTCCTCCCAATGGGACTCGGCCCAGACTAGTCTAAAACAATTCCTCCAAATAGCGTGAAATGGGTTTTGCCTGGCCTATGTTATTGTGAATCCTATTAGATTGCATAGGATTATCCAAAGAAATCTTAAATAGTCTTTTTAACCAATGAAATAGTATAATTCCCTCCTAATACTACATGAGGGTATATCCCTCTTACTTGATGGATAAGCTTATTTGTGGAGAGCGGTGGAATAGGCTTATTCCCTTCCACACCAGACACCAAAAAAAAAAAAAATCTCTATCCCTTTTTTTTCCCTATCTACTCTTAACTCTTAAGTACACAAAAAATAGAAGGGTAATTTTAACTTTGTGGGTGAAAAGAAATAATCGTCAAGAATTCCAAAGCATATTTAAACTCTATTTCCTTTCCTTATCCCCTCCCACTTATTTCTCCAATCATATGCCAGAAGACACTTATCCTATGAAATAAGCCAATCCCTTCTATGGTACCCGGACAATTTTTCTTATTCCCTCCAATTTATTCGGCAATGAAAAGCAGCCTAAGATATGACCCAACAGCACAAACGTGGCCCATGGGCCGGCTCAGGACTGGTTAGGTTACGTTGGATAGATTATATCATGTCCTTATAGCTGAGATATTAAATTGTGTAATTAGTTGAGCATCTCACCTGTTTCGAGATGTGTTGTTTGATCTCGTCTTCCATGATTTCCAAGCCACTTGATCGCACGACAAATGCCACCGGGAGCTCCCCGCAAAGATCATCCTTCATGCTGGAAATGATCAAAATGTTATTGGAGTTATATACATAAGTGAATCGATGGCTGGTGTTGAATAAGACGCCATGAGAAAAATTGGACTGCACCACTTACGAGACTACGGCAGCATCGGCTATGTTGGGGTGGGCAATGAGCATGGCTTCGAGCTCAGCAGGGGCCACTTGGAACCCTTTGTATTTGATGAGCTCTTTTAGCCTATCCACTATGAAGATCTCGTCGTCATCATCCACGTACCCAATATCTCCAGTATGGAGCCAACCTTCTTTGTCTATGGTCCGTTCCGTTGCCTCTGGATCATTCAGATAACCTAAATAATTGCAATAAGATATAGTTAGTATGACCTCTCTTCTTCCCTTATTATTATTATTTTTTAACCCTGTCGAGCAAACCCATGGTCAAGCCCATCAAGCTTCTTTGATATTAATGAGATCTTTTAGAAGAAGCTGTACAATCGCAATCAAAACAGAGAATCTTTTGCAGAGGAAAATAACTGCAAACCGGCCAGCGAAAGTGATGCAGATTAAGATGGTGGGATCTAAACAAATCCATCGTTGCGCACATTTTGCTTCAGCACACCATACATGAGACATCTTTAGTTAAGAAAATATAGACGACGCCGTGCAAGTCATGATGGATCATTATATATATATATATATCTTTGAGAAAGAGGTTCCAGTCTGCAGATAATGCTGGGCTTGTGAACCCATACGTACATACCGAGAAATTTTATAGGGAAAACTTTTAAGCAAATAAGAATCTAATATTTAGGAGAGCAAGCTTGTTGTAACCAGCGATATTTAATTTGTTTTACTGTATTATCCCGTGGCTCTTTTTTCTCAAGAATGTTGTCTGGTACCGCAGAATAATGCGGTAAACGAAGAGAATGGGCCGCCATTGCAATCCCACTAATAGATTTTTTCTTTTTTCTTTTTTGGGTTCTCCATTTTAAGATGTGGAATGGTGACGTGTATGCATTATATATCTCCCTAATTGATATATTTTATTGCAGTTCCGTATTTTGAGATGTAGAATGGTGACATGTATGCATTATATTATTTTTTTTAAATATATCTTTGTAGAATCTTTTACAGTGTGGAGGCGGCACAGCAGAGAACATTGTGCAGCCCTCGATCACGATTACCAGAAAATAGAGAAAATAATATATATTTATGGATTATCATATTTTATAGCCATTTTTTTTAATGATAAAAAACTGTACAGTCTATATTATAGTACGGCTCATGTCGTGGCTGGAGCAATCGTACTGTACCATTTGGTTGTATTTAGCTTTTATTAGAGTGCTACAAGGTCCGTCCAATTATATTGTCAATACTTTTTATTGCACCGTTGTCATGTCACATGGCAACAGATTGACGTGATCCATCAAAAGTTAACAAGGGAAAGCACCCACCTTCCAAGTTAATGTAGTCGGACCACGGCATCATATATATTTTGTTGAAATATATGACCATGGTATCACTTGTAGCGTCTCCTTGTATCGTTAATAGGTTATTTCCGTTGCCATTGAAAAAAAGAAAACTTTACGAAAACAAAATTTCTTGGTTTTCGAAGACAAAAGATAAGATTTACCTGAAATATTTTATGATTAATCCGGCGTTTGACAACAAGTTCCGTTAATTCCCATAATTAACCCCAAAGTTTCTACAAATTAATCTAAAAGCCTAGAATGAACCAATAAGCAAGCAAAACAACCTTGCCTAATCCAAAAAAAAAAAGTTGGCAAAGGATCCAAGAGTTACCTTTCATAATTTGCTTTCCCCTGATACAAATCTCACCAGGCTGGCTCCAAGGCAGTGATAGTCCGGTCTCAGGGTCTACTATCTTGAGCTCAGCGTTCCTCACAACAGTGCCACATGATCCCGATTTCACATCAAACGGCTCCTTCGCAAATGCTAGACACATGGAGAGAACCGGCCCAGCTTCGGTCATTCCGTAACCCTGTGAGATTTTTTAGCCAAATGCTCTATGTTTAGTTACCGATCATTTTCGCATTAAATGTATGTTTTAAGTGTCTGCTCTTTCCCGTAGCTTTATGCGACAAATTTGTCGTAACAAGTAACGACCAGAGGGACATATGAAAGCAACGGAGACGATAGAGATGATGGATAAAAGTATTCGAGTCTGGAATGTGAACTTAGAGAGCAACTGTCGTGAACTATATTTTACTCATAAAATATCTAGACCTGGTTCAAGTATTTAAAAATTGATAGATTTAAGTGGCGATAATCCCACCATTTCGGTGAAAAAAAGAAGGGTGGGGGGGAAGGAAAAATCGCTCTCAAGACATGCATCTTAAATTTTACACACTGCTGGACCCCCACCTGTCCTTTCCCTCCGGAAGAGACATCAAAATATCCTTCCATGTACCATATGCAAATGTGGGGAATGCGTCGTCTTGGCATATAATGAAATTAGTAAGATAAAATGGATGCGTGGCAATGTGAATGAGTTGGAAAAGTGTGATTGGGTCATGTTTTCTTTGAGATGATACTTTTGGGGATGTATCTTGCCTCAATACACGGCCTTACCTTGTGAAAGATCATTTTCATATTTGGAATTTATACCTATATTTGAATCATGACAATCAAATTATAATAAAGTAATCTTACATCCTTCATAATTTAGAATACAGAAATCCTGTGGGATTCTTATTTTATTTGTATCTCTATTATTAAATTCTGTTTTGCTATTATTCTAATAGAATGGTTATTGGTAGGTTCAAATTCACGGCTCGGCTAGTGGACCAGTTCAAATTCGAAGTAACATGCAAGCCACGTAATACCTGCGTGCATGTATATGTTACTTCGCGGTTGGACTTATCACCACCTCAGCAACGAGCTTGATTCAACTAAAAATTATATGTTTTAATGGTCCCGCTAATATTGACCGCTAACATGAGCTAGATTCCACCATGCTCCGAACGACCGATCATTGATTGGTGGGACCCATCAAAGTATGCGTGATTAAACTAGACAAAAATAGCTGGGGGTGGTCCTCCGGTGGATCCGAGATCGTGGGCGTGATTTAATCATACTTATATAAACAAAATCAGTAATAACGTGATTTGTAAGACATAATTAAATTACTGATTGGTTCAAAACGTCGACCCCAGTTGAATGTCCCAAGTGTTCACATAATTTAGTCTAAGTTCACTCTGAACGATTCGATCTAAGCCATCACGGTCCATGAAGCACCCCACCAATTATTTCTTAAAAATAATTAAAAGCAGGATAAAATTGACCCGATGTCAAACTAAATCGTCAATTGTAAAACTTTAAAGGAGACACCGACACCAAGACTCCATACCTGCCCGAGCTTGGCATTGGGTATCTTGGCCATGAGCTTGTCCTGCAGCTCCTTTCCCATGGGCGCCGCCCCGGACATCACCGTCCGGATCGAGGACAGATCGTAGCGGTCCACCGCCGGGCTCTTCACCATCTCCACCACTATCGGCGGCACGAACGGCGCTATCGTCACCTTGTACCTCTCCACCAGCTCCATCATCACCGCCACGTCGAACCTCCTCATTATCAGCAGCGCCGCCCCCGCCCTCAGCCCGCACAGCAGTACGGAGTTCAAAGAGTATATGTGGAAGAGCGGCAGCACGCAGAGAATGACGTCTTCTTCATGGAAATAGAGATTGGGGTTGTCGCCGTCCACCTGCTGGGCCACGCTGGTCACCAGCCCTCGGTGCGTGAGCATGACTCCTTTGGGGAGCCCGGTGGTACCGGAGGAGTAGGGGAGGGCCACCACGGCGTCGGGTTCGATCTCCACCTCCGCCGCCCCCGCCTCGTCGGCCGAGAGAACATCGGAGAAGGGGATGCAGCCATCGGGGAGGGGGCCATCGACGCAGATGATGGGAATATCGAGGTCGACGACCTTGGGGACGTGGCAGGACTCGGTGAGGACGACGCGGGCGGCGGATGCGGCCGCCTGCTTGGCGACCTCGGCCGGGGTGTGGAAGGGGTTGGCAGTGGTGACGATGGCGCCAAGGCGGGAGGCGGCGAGGAAGGCGAGGGCGAAGGCCTGGCAGTTGGGGAGGAGGAGCATGAGGACTTCCCCGCGGCGGAGGCCGAGGCCGTGGAGGCCTGCGGCGGCGCGGCGGGAGAGGAGGTCGACGTCGGCGTATGTCAGAGTGGCGCCGCTGGCGGAGTCGATGAGGCAAGGGCGGTCGCAGTGGGCGGCGAGGTGCTGGAAGCAGTAGGCGTGGAGGGGGAGGTGATCGGGGATCTCGATGTCGGGGAGCTTCGACCGGAAGATGGTCGCATCCGACGGCGGACAGGGGCCCATTTCGATCAATCGTTTAGAGAGAAGGAAAAGATTTGGTTCAATTCCCTTGTCTCTACTTCACTGAGATGAGGGGGGTGGTAATATAGTGATGGGAACGGAAGGGGAAGCGGAGGGGAAGGTGGTGGGGGTATGAATTGGGGATTATTAAATTGATGCGAAGAGGAAGTGGTATAAAAAATGAAGTGCGGAGAGGGTTGGTAGCATCGATTGACTATGGACTAGAGTGGACCCGCGACCGGCGGCCACGATGGCTCTACCACCTACCGCACCCGCAAACAATGGGAGCGGAGGTGGTGGTCCTTTCTTCTATTCTGATGCATAATTTCTTTTATGCGGAAATGAGATCGTAGCCGCCGATTCTGCCGTCACTAGTCGATCAGACTTAAAGGGAGTCCCGGTAGGTTCTCGGAGTCGTTGTTGGCGATTGATGGGGGATCTGAGCCGTTAAATGAGTTGGTTGTCTGGATCGTGCGGCTGGCGTGATCGGATGGACAAAATAGTTCGGGCCATCTCACCTACCGACGGGCGGAGGGCCGCGAGGCGCTGGCTGCGAGAACCACGAGAAAAAACGTAGACCGAAAAGCGCGGAACAAGGATTAAATGGGGGAAAGAATGAGTGCGATGGGGCCACTCACGGTTTAAGCTACGGGCGCATGTCGATGCCCCGAGAAGGCCGGTTTTGTCCCGTCTGTCTCTTCTCTGTATTTTGTCCTCTTTCTCTCTCTCATTAGGTTTTGGAGTTGGATTCTTCCACTTGGTAGCGGAACCAGAGAGGGAGATGTAGTCCAGCTCACCTCCACTAATCAAACATTTCCGGTTTAAACGTGACTAGAAGAGGATCCAAAATTCAGAGAAAGCAAGACTTGAGAGTGATTGACATCCAAACAACGACCAGCTAATTCGTCCTCCAGAAATAGCCCATTCTTGTATGAAAGTAGAGAGAACTACTAGCTAAGTTAAAGAAAAATGAAGGAAAATATGCAGGTTGCGTGTATCCTGTCTTTAGGAATTGTATAATCTTATAGTTACCTTTTAGGGCTTAGTTATCCAAAAAAAAAAAAAACAAAGAAAGAAAAAGAAAAAGCTGAAAGATGTTTAAGCCTATTCTCTGGCTATTCTCTTTTCTATTCTTTCTATAAAAAACTTTATGGTTGATGGCACTTTTGTCAATTAAATATGTTATTATATGAATAACGCTACACTTCCCCTTTGAAATAGCTATTTCCCACCTGGATTTGTACTCTTCTAGGTGGGTTTTTTCCTTTTTTTTTTTTTCTTTTCCTTTATAGATTTCTAATTGGAAACTGGTGAAATGGGCACCGTGCTAGCTCCCACGAGACCATTTAGAGTTTACAACTGCTTGTATATTATAGAGCTCGCACTTCGAACGTACGTGGAACAGAATTGCACAATAATTGATACATTGGTTCTGATTCAAACATTGTAAAATGAGATAAAACAAAGAAAATTTTACCAAGATTAGTTGAAGCCATAAGACCCCAACAAAGCGTTAGTAATCACCTTTACTAATTTTTGTTCCATGGTCAAACCATGGGAATTAGGAAATCATCAATTGATGCCTCAAGTTCGGTTTGCAGGTCAACTCTCTTAAGCTACTACGCAGGTTCGAGCACATGCTAATCTAATTAAACTAGTATTCTGGAGAAGGGAATAAAAGTGTAATTATTGTAGGGCTTCTCATGATAACATGGGCAAGTAATTTTTTCTCGTTTTTCCATAATTATTATCTAGTTTATGATTGTAGACTCTAACCATTGCAATGGATTTTGCATGACCAACTCTAATAGTATATTTGATTGAAAAGAGCTGGAATCTGGAATGTTCATGAGAATAACATTCTAACCATTTAGTTGAAGAAAGTTCATTCCTATTTTGATTCCAGTCGAAAATCAAATACATCCTAAAAATTTTTTATATATATAAAAGATAATGGCATGACATTTTGCGACCCTCAATTATTAGCAGCTAGACTTCTACGAGCAATATTGATAAACTAGGGTTAACTCATCCAATTTTTACGATGCTCGTAGATATAGGCTAGTGTGCTAACCTATTTGGTTGGGTCCAAGTTTTAATAGACCTAGACCCAGAACCATTGGAATTTCAGGTCTAAACATTATTCCATATCAAATTCACTGAAGCATATGATCAGGCCCACATTTTCGTAATAAAGAAATCATAAAACCCATTAAATCTCTAGGTTGGATTCAAGAACATAATATTTACACTCTATCAAATACCATATTATTTATTTTGAACAATTAACCAAGCTAAAAATAACATACTTAAAAAAGAGTATCTCTAAAATATCTATTATACATTCCCAAAATTTAAACAACAACAAACAAATGCTCGACAATTTACTATATAATAATAATTGATATAAAATTAAAGAGATTTGCTTAACTTAAAATCAAGTGTAAACATTCAAACATGTCCTAATATGTGTGATTCATTATATATCATTAAGTTATGGAAAAAGGTAGTATGTCAAAAATTTAGAAATTGAAAAATATAAATAAATTTGATATCATGATATAAATGCTATAGATATTTATGAGGAAGTATGTTAGGTCGAGTTTAAAAGACTCAAATCTGGTCTTGACCTAAAATTTTTGATGGTTTAGATTCAAGACCCATAGACTATCCATTCATTAAGGGGTCAAGTCAAGATCTGGCCAAGTTTAGTTCGAAACCTGTGATCTTAGGTTGGATTGATGGCTTAAAATAGGGATGAAGATGAAGTAAGGGTATATTTAGTTCATGACCAAAATTAAAATAAAAATAGATTGGAATAAGAATTGAAATGATCATATTTTCCAGTGCATTTAGTTCATTACTAGAATTGAAATTAGAATAAGATTTGAATACTAAACGAGAGTTTGGATTAATTTTTTTAAAAATTAGAACATTTTTCATTCCTCTATAAAATTGAAATAGAAATGGGATTTCATCCAACCAAATAGCTGAAATTGAGAGTCACTCTTTTCCATTTCCATTCCAAAACCTAACTCCCCCTAATAAAATATGCCTTAAGCTAAGAATATTCAAAATTTTAATAGAGATAATTGTATGATCAAGTTGAATAATATTAAACCTTGCCTATATAGGTTAACTTGTTTCCATTCATTTCAAATCTAGCATTTTAGTAGTGGTCATGAAATATTATTTTATAAAAAACCATGATATATATAAAAAGTATTCATTAACTAGACAAGTGATATACCATAGAAAGTTGTCCGTTAATGTTAACCACCATAATTAAATAATCATTCGATATTTTTCTTTCATCAACATCCCATCAACAATATCCTTAGAATCATTGAACAATGTTTAGGCCACTTTATGAGTAATTCTTCGATTTACCCCAACTAATGAAATTGAATTAAACTAGAAGCAAGTAGGATTTGCAATTGGAATTAAAATTAAAAATATAATCAGAATAGATTGAAATGGGAACAAAATGGCCATATCGCTTGATATGTTTGATTTATGATAGAAATAAAAATTAGAATTAAAATAGAATTTAAATAGTAGAGGAGAGTGGAGATTGGGTTTTGAAAAATTAGAATATTTTTATTTTTCCTAAAATTAGAATAGAAATAAGACTCTTCCTAACTAAATGAGTAAATTGAGAATTATTCTCGTTCCATTCTAGGATCACACTTCTCTAAACCAAATATGCCTTAGTATTATTTACTTATTTAAGCATTATTTTTAACTTATTTAAGAAGTTAGTAGGTTACATATTATAAATAAGATGATGTGTTCAATCCATGTTGAGAATGCATTTGATTCATGATCGAAATCAGAATTAGAATGATCATAGTTATTAATATATTTGGTTCATAAAAAAAAAAATTAGAATTGATATTGGAATATAATTTAACTATTAAAAAAAGATTAGGATTGAATATTAGGGATTAAAATATTTTTATTTTATAATAAAATTTAAAATAAAAATATTTTTTTGTTCAAATAATTAAAATAGAAGCCAATCATTTTTATTGCAATTTTAAAATTCAACTACCACTGATCAAACGTGCCTTGAGTTCACCGCGCTAATTTAAAGCGCACGAGTGCCGTCCATGATCACAGCTGTTGCGAACGCGTGATGGTAGTTTGACGCAAAAGGCCGGTGCAAAATAATACGGCATCGTTGTAATGAAAATACCAGGTTTTCTTCATGCGCATCCACCAGATCGCCGGCTGTCGTGAATCCAAAGTCATGGCCTAATAACCGTATTATTCTTTGGCCGCATTCCCATTTTCAGTGCAACCCAGTCATGCCCTCCATTGAAAAAAAAAAACGCGTCGCAAGGTTGGACTTCAAATTACCGGCTTTTATTGGAAAGTCACCAAGCGGTGCGTTTTGTTTTGGCAGTAGAGCGGCCTCCACAAGAGCCACCTGCCGAAGCCAAACACACGCATTGATCTTCTAGATTCCGGTCCAATCCTTACGGGCGCCGGGAAAAGTAGTCATTTTATATACAGCATGCACCGCATCCAGTCAATCACAACCATTATATGGTGATTCATCGGGATAAATATTTGATCCATAATATCAACCGAAATATGCGGCTTTGATTGATGACGTCAATAACCACATGTTGCACGCCGTGGATGATATAATTCTACCATCAATGGTGCCATACATCCAGGTATGTGGTCTTGGGAACATTTCATACATGGATACCGCAATAGTTCCATCCTATGTCTGCATCAGTCTGTTCCCCAGCTTTTTAACTCATGAAACTGGCCTAACATCAGCAAAAGAGGAAATTATTACATGCACTAATAGACCTATCCAAATCCTAAGGCACACGTCCTGCGGATAACCGGCGTGTTTGATCTTGAATTGTAAATATAAATGACGTGGCGAGTGACTATTGGACTGATCCAGAATGCCTGATCGATCTAATAAATAACAAATAATTAGACCAGCAAAAGAGCCCTGACCCACGATGCATAATACTTTGCTTTGTTTGTTTAATCTTGGTTGTCGGATTGCGACGGCTTACCGGACGTGGGGAAGTAGGGTTGCCCAACCTAAATGGGCATGGACGACCCAAAAAATATCCTACCAACCAGAGACCAAAACAAATTATTTTTTCCGAGGCTCCACGTTTTAAAACAGCTCAACCCAGCTGGCTTGAGTAAGACGCTAGTGTTGGCTAAGAGTCCGGATCGCATCTTCCTCAAAATGATTGATCTTTTTCTATGATATTATTTATTGGATCATATTTTATATAAATTTTAAAATATTTTGAACTCTCTTTTTTATTTATCTATATAGATATTATAACGATTATTATCCGATCAAATGGTGCGCATAATGAAAAAGATGAATCATTCTTTCGGAAAAAAAAAAAAAGAGCTATAATTTAAACCTACAAACCAAAAATAAGAATGTAGAAACACTCCCAATTCTCTTGGATCCCCATGATTTTTTTGCCCCTACCTAATTTTGTAGATCACCAAACACAAAGCTTGTCCCGGGATCTCAAACAGCTTAATTTAGCAGGCTCGGTTGGGGGCCGTTCAAGGTGCTGTAGGACAGAATATGAGATGGCTCCTAATATGTTCAAGGCTTAGCGGTTCGACGCAATTTGTTATCACTCTTGTCCAATTGGGGTGGTGCAGTGGCTTGCACCAGTTCCGGCGCACGCACTTGGAGCTTGATACTGTCCCAATTTAGGAGTGTTTCAATGGAGGATCAGCTATGTAGACAACTACCATGTGATATTAAGCTATCGAAAATAATAAAAAGGAAGCTGTTAGGTATAAGTAGGTTCGACTCAATTAAGCTATGATTGTCCAATTTTCTTTGGCGTGACTCTCATAATTGAAGATCATGTTCCACTTGGTACAGATGGAGGATCACGTTTCTCCTTATGCAAAAAATCATCCATAATAAATTGATGGGTCCAACATCTCTTCTTATATTATTTTATTCACTTGATAAAATGAAGGTTGATGTATCTACTCACAATTTTTCTGATTAAAGGCAAAAAAAAAAAAAAAAAGAAGGAAAACTACGTTAGATTGGACGTGTCATAAATTTTCTCTGGTACAATCAAGCGCTGGAAAACACCTTCAGGCCTTCAAAGTTGTTCATCCAAATTAGAAGTGCTTGGGAGATGGCCCAGAAAGGACGGACCTTCCAGCCTTTAAAGTTGTTTGTCCAAGTTTGAAATGGCCCAGAAAGGTTGGTGTAACTTCAGATCAATCTAATTCTGGCTTTAGTTTGCCTAATCGATGCACATCCCCACAACTCATGCACGTTATGGCCTTATTGGGTACGTTGATGGGAGATAAGGATGCCATACATCATTGTTGTCCTCGCTTAATTGTAGATGTGCCAGAGAGAGAAAATTACATAGCATACTTAACAAAAAAAAATCCCTATCTTGTTTTAGGGATAAAATCACCGTGGGAAAATTTCTACCGTGGAGACCCCTGGCCAAGCACTGCAACTGCATACCTGGGACCTGGCCTCGCTTCCTGGAAGCGTTTCGGTTTGTGGTGTCTGGGTCCCACATCCGACAAGGCCTCTGTAGCTTATCCTAAGTTACACAACCTGCCGTCTAGGATATCCGCAGGACTCTGACCAGCTCTAAAGGCGGTCCAATGGTTGTTAGATGAAGACCACCAGCCTTACCAAACTAGCCAAGCAAAAGAATTCTTCACTACAACTGAAAAAACTTCAAAATCAAGCAATGCTCAAAGAGGGTTTGGTGGAGCTAGTTTTACTACTAGAAGTGATAATGGTGTATTAGTGGCAGCTGATGGTGTTATACTATTTGATATTACAATCTAAATAGTAAAATTGCGAGCTGCATAGGAAGGACTGCTATATGCTACAAAACAGCTCAAGGCTTCTCATATTATTCTTAAGAGGGATTCCTTGACAATGGTTAGATGGCTATTAAATTTATCAACCATATCCAATAATTCTCATCCCTACATGATTGCTGGAGAAGGGCTGACATATGCTATAAGCCTACGAAACAAAGGCTTCTCATAGCATTCTTAAGAGCAATGCCTTGACTACAGTCAAAAAAAAAAAAAAAGAGGGGGGGTGGCTGTCAAATTTATCAACCATGTATACTAATTCTTATCCCCTGATACATGATTGCTAGAGAATGACAACTTCATTTTGTTCATGTGTGCGAACGCGCGCATCTATATATATATATATGTTAATAGTGTTGTAGATTGGATGATGATATATGGCTAATCATACAAGATTACAATATGGACTGCTATGACAAATATTTTTTTTAATTCTTCGTATATCCTATTCGTTAATTTCCATGGATATACTTATATTAGATTGGTATGATAAACAAGAATTTATTAAAAAAAAATAACTTTAGCTACTGAAAGTAAATGATTAGTCAACTTTCACCAAAAACTCTCATTAGAAGTTAGTATAGTATTGAATTTTAGATCGTGTTTTGATAAAGAGTTTGGATTGCTTGGTTAGGCATGACTGGCATAGACTTTACATATCATCTTTTTAATTTAATAAATATTTTGCGCTCAATTAGCACAATCATGATTATCAAAATCTAAATTGAATTTGAGCTTATTTACTCTCGATCTAAAGAGTAGGATAAGTTTGCACCAAAAGAAAAAAGAGAAAGAAGGATAAGATGCTCGATCATGTAAATAAACCTAAGACATACATGGGTAAAGCATATGCTCGTCCATGGCTGGTTAAACTATCTTATGATGAGTTTTAGATGAGACAAAGGAAGCATCAAGTGTCGCAAACTTGCAAAAATTGCATCAAGATTTGAGAAGCATCCTAATAACCATGCATGCTTTTTCTTTTTCCCAGGGCAGGGGTGGTGTGAAGATTCTTAAATTTTAGGTTGTCACTTATTATACTAGTTTATTAATATTGAGAAATAATAGTCTCATAGCTAGGTTAAGAATTTTTGTTGTGCTTATATATTCTCGGACCCATCCATTTAAATCCTAAAATTTTTAGATAGGATCTTAACATGATATTAGAGTTCATCATCCTTCTTGCCCACTAAAATCTCCACGCTAACATCCTAATCCACGTATCATCCTTATTTCCAGATTTCATGGCTTGGGCTCTACACGTGGGAGGATGTGTTGAGAAATTATAGGCCTATATTGGATAAGTTAACAATTATTTTAGTCCTCGTATACTCTTCTTGGACCTATCTATCTAAATGCCTTGATTTTTAGATATGATTTAACATTTAAATTTTCATAAAAATATGTTTGACCGAGCGACTTGGCATGCATTGTTGCTACTCATGTTGCACTAGGAAACTTGTTGAGGAAACATATTTAATTTATCTTTTAAAAAAGTAATATATCTTTTAATACACACGTAGAAGCACCTTAATATGGAGACATGACCTCCTCATACTCAGAGAAGTGGAGGAAATAAACGAAATTTCATCACCACTTCCCCGTAATATCGTGGATATTTCTATTAAGTTTCTTACTTGTTTCCAATTGCTTTGTCTAAACACCATACCCTCTTACACTAACAAAAATTCCTGCTATCTTTGCGTCGTGCAAACTCTTTTCCTCAATGTTCAACACCACCAGTTCCTTTTCCGTGCGTCCCATATCTACTTCCCCAACTGACGAGCCATTGGGTTGGGCTCGGTCAATGAAGCTTAAACCGGGCCATGATTTGGAGACCGAGTCCAACATCAAATAGGCGCGTTAGTACAATCATTCAAACGCTGACCACCGCCAATTCCAACCCATAGCCATCCTAGCAGTGGTCCTTCCATGTATCCCATCCATCAGACGGCCAAGAAACTAAACCAACACATCCAGCTCCAAATTTAAGTTGACCGACGTACGTTCTCAGCTCCTAGACCGCAACTTTTGACTCCAGCCACCATTCCTTTATGCCTCGCTCCCATGTAACGTAGAATTCCTCTCCCCCACGTCTCTTTCCTTAGCCTCCTGGCAATTTCTCGAATCCGAGTAACTTCTTGTTTGCACCAACTAGACCTTTCCACATCTCTTTCTTATATAAGCCACAAACCTACACCTTCTACGTACTTCCCCTCATATCACTCAATTAATAGCTCTTTCGTACTTCTCTTCGGGCATTCAACAATCATGGCTGTTAAAAACTCTCGATTCCTTGGTCGCCTAAGAAGGATAATCCAGAAGGTAAAGTTCTTGTTATCCTTCAACACCAACAGATGGTTCCTGTCTTCTTTCTTGGGATTGTCTCCCGGGCCTCGCCGGCTAGGCTTTAAGCCTCGGCAAGGGCTTCTCGACTGCACCGCCGGGGCCGCTGAGGACTACTACGAAGTGGGCCCTCAGTTTGATCTGTCGAGGACAACAAGCTCAACCTCAGGGGTGTCAAGGGCCAGTAGCTTGGCGTCAGAGATATCGAGGACTACCAGTGACGCATCGGCAGGCGACGATATCGACAAGAGGGCGGAGATTTTTATCGCTAACTTCTATCGGCACATCCAGATGGAAAGGCAGGTCTCGCTCGAGCTGCGTTACTGTAATGAGAAAACCTTGGAGAGAGGACCAGGTCAAATTGATGGAAGTTGGAGCTCTGATTGAATGGAACGGTGACCGATATGTGAATGGTTGTTTCATGTGACAAAGAATTCTTTCCATTCTTTTTTTCTTTTTTCTTTTTTTTGATTTCTGTGTGATTGTGTGAATATTTTTTGTCCTGGGTTTTTTTATAAATACGAGGATGGTGGTGGTGGGGAGGGTATGAATTGTAATGGCTTACCCCACATGCTTCTTTTTGGCATACCCGGCCCTCACTCTTTTGGATTTAATTTCGTTATGGTTCTACGCTGGTGTTCTGTTTCGTCTTGTATTCTTTTGAACGAAAGAACATTTTTTTTGTACATTTCTCAATATAATATGATAATAAAAACAAATGGAGCATCGTATCTCACGTAAGCTACTACTCATAGGATTTGACCCCTGTTTGATTTCTAAGAGGGACGAGGTTAAGAGTTGGGCAAGCTGGATGGATTGAGGTTTGGCCCGCAATCAGCTAGGCAGGCCCAAGATGGGCCATGTTCCCTACTACCCAATGGGCCGACTTTCTCTGTTCGCTGATATGTCAACGGCAACAAATCTTTCCTTCCATATAGATCATCAAGGCATGAACTAAACTCTGCATTTCCCCACCCCCGCTACTGCCCGAAATCCTACTTTGGTGGGCTTCCCTCAAGGTGACACCGAAGTTCTACTTTCTTTTATATGCCCCAAACCTCCTCCATGAGGATGATCCAGAAGACTCATCGCAACACTATGAACAATGGGGCATCTGCCTAACCATCGATTTTGTCCTACTTTTCCAAGTTTACATGTACCATGATTGGGATTGGAAGCTATATCATTAGTAGCTCAGCATCAGAAATCTATGAGTTTTTAAGGTAGCGGCATAAGACATTGTGGGGCTGGCTCCTTGATCATTTTAGCATAAGTTCTTGTGGCTCAAGCCTACTTTAACACCTTCACGTGGATAATATTCAATATTACATACCCATGCTTCCGTACATAAATCAGCTAATGGTATGCAATTTCCTACATCAGAATTTAGATATATATGGTAGGGTGTGGCCAAGAACCAGCCAGCTGATTGCCCCCTTCAACCCGGTCTATATTCGTTATGCAAATAAGGTCGAGGCATATATGTATTCGAGCCACTCCTAGTTGCCCATGATTTGTTGCCCTAAATGGTGGTGGGAGGTCTAGATTCAGGTCAAGAGGGCATATAACCTTGGACACCAAAAGGTTTAGTTGGTGCTTGCTAAGACCTGCAATAACTCTCCTAGGCCGGTGAGAAGGCAGCAATGGGGAATTATTTGAGATCAGCTCATAGCTTAGCTACCATACCGACATTAGTGGGATCCCAGCCCAGCCCAGCCCGAACCAAATACATGGTACCACTGCTGATTTTCTGCTCATTGACATCATGAGAGAACCCGACATACAGTGATGGCATGGCTGCCCACTTCGGGACCATCTACAATATATTCAAATATTTTGGTACATGAACGGCAAGACTTATCCAACAATCTGGCTTTGGAATTACTGTCCTCACTCTCTCCTAGGTTCCTATCCGAAGCCGAAGTAGTATGACTCTGCATAAGTTATAAATTATTAATATTGGCAGTTGAGGTTTGGCATCTGGCTTCATTCCAGTCAGGCAGTCATTTATTAATGAGATATGGTTGAGAGACCAAATCTTTTATATATGTCACTATCTATAGAGTAGTGCTCATATTGGGCTAATTTGTGACTCCAGGCTGGGCCCATCGTAGGTTGAACTGTCTCAATGGGTACAGATAAGGACGCCAGGATCCAATTGGAGAATCAATGCATTAATGTTGAATGCAATCCATAATGAATTATTAATGAATCAAATTAATCCAAAGTCTCCTTATGACAAATTAATAGGACTCCTAGGGACTTGGTTGTATTAGTGTTCTTTTTTTTTTTTAATTTATTTCTACCCACCATGTCTTTCTATGTTTCAAACATGAAAACTCTGCCTAGGCGCGTGCACCTGAGAGGAGGGTGACGATGGAGCCATAATGAGCAATCCCATCATAGTAAAAAAAAATTACATCCTGTGTTGCGTGAGTCAGAATGACCATGCACGCATGTAGGCGCATTCCTATAGATCAATTATCAAAATAACAGATTGGTGGCGTTGATATAATTTCTCATGAGAGAAAGAGAGAGAAAGAGAAGAGAGAGGGGTTAAAAAAAAAAAAACTTGAATGGTGATTGTGCACCATTACCTCATTATCTCTTCATTAATTTCACCAAAAACCTAATGCATAACTATTCAATTTAGTAGTCGGGTCGTTCTTCAGATTTTGGGTGGCCAAGGTTAACGGCAAAGTAAAACAAATTCCAAGTGCTCTCACCCTAAACCCAAGAGGAAATGAGTTCTGTGGAAATAAAAACCCCAAACCCACCCAGACGATCCTGCAGAAATTCTCAGCTTTGCATGCTAAGTTGAGTGGGTGATTCTCTGGGCGGAAACTTGGGTGCAACTGGAAGTGTGCTCATGGTATGATGTTCTCATGATTTAGAGAGGAGGCATTATTAACCTCGCTGAAGGGCCAACCAACTTTGGATCCTTTTCGGGCAATCCATGCACATCTTGAAAAGTGTGAAAAATGAGAATGATGAGAAGGGCTCATGATCAAGGGATACGGCTAAAAAGGCCGGAAGATTTGAATGATTAGTATTCCAATGTTTTGGTTGCTTTCAGCCCGAGCGATGGGGCCAGCTCTCTCTTAACCTAGCTGGAATGGTTGATCCCCCATTCAAAGCTTCTCCTAAACCTTTGAATCAGAATTCAGGTCACCAAGAGTGTACAGCATTGGTTTCAATTAGATCACCCTGTCCTCTTACTGGTAGTGGGTGATTATGTTGCTCAGAGAAGCAGTAAAACTATTGCCCAGAGAAATAATTTGGCTGCTGAAAGTACCACTACTTTACAAGCATTATTTAGCTGTGAGGAGGAAGAGGATTGCTCCCATCATTATCATCTCTCTCTCTGGGACAGAAGAATCCCCTCTAGCTCTGACAGAGAGTAGCAAGGACTTTTTTGTCCCACCTTAGCAGTGATTCTGGCACCCTATCGCTCAGAGATATCCATCATCCATCAATCTATATATTCATCTACCATATCTCAGCTGTATATCACCTTTGCTAGGTGTTGGCTGGCAGCTTTCCATCTTCCAGCGTTTTGTTTCTTTCTCTCCTTTAATCAACCATCCATCCTCTCTTAGACGAATGATTAGGTTGGGACCATCGCACCACAAAAGATGTTGTGGCATTCCAATCATGACATCCATATGCAGGCCCATGTGATAAAATAGTAGGCTGCTCGATCCTTTCCGTAGCTCTGCGAGCCTTCGTTTACACCATCCTGCGCATATCTGGTTCTAAAAGACATAGCTAGCTTAATGCCCCTTCGCCATCATGTTGCATTGGCGTCTTCACATGGTGCTCAAATGAGGCAAATCCAGAAACCTTTTGCTGAGTTTGTCATGTACCGGATAATCTTTCATCGGTTCTGCTGCCCTTCCATTAGCTCATGCAATTGACGTTTCGAAGTTTTAGATTCTTGTCATTTGAAGAAAGTTCACCAGAACGCCAATTACATCAAACAATATTGCGCACAATTTGAAACCATATGATGCAGACGCTGCCTACAGTTTGCGCACCTTCCATGATATGGAAAGCTCTCTTAAATTCAATATAGTTTCATGTACATGAACAGAAATATATATCTTGGACGAAAGTAAACATGTAAAGAATTTTTTTCCACAAATTACTCTTCCTCGAGGTGAGGGAAGAGGAGAGTACGTTATGGATTTATAGAAATTAATTCATGCATATGGAAAGGATTCCTTCATTAGAGGTTGTCTTTCAAAAAAACAAAAATTGAAAGAATTGCAATTATGTGAAGGATCATTATCATCATGTAACCTTCCAAAATGGAATATCTATAAATGGAGATGAATCGAAGATATGATGAGTTGACTCCATTCAGAAAATCGGTCCCCTCTATCCAAAATTAAAGTGGATTAATTATACTTATGTAGGTTCGCCATTTTTTCAGGCCCATATCTTGCTTAATTTGATGACGTAGCGTATGTTGATTAATGGTGAATCCCAAGATTGAACGAAACAAATAAGAAATCATTAATTAATTTCCTCCATATTCACTTCTTTCATCAAACTGAAAATTTTTAATTTCGTTGAATTCTCATCTAATAAATTTGTAAAAATGAATAAAAAATCAGATTTGTTTTATTTATTTTTATTTATTTTATTTGCCTTCATTGGTTAAAACCAAGTGAACTTTCGGCAGTCATCAACAAATATCACAAATACTAGAAATCTTTTTAACATGAAATATAAAATTCTGAACTGTAGGTCATGACCCAATTGTTGAAGCCAACCATCTTTATATTTTCTCCTAATCCAGCATCAAATTAAAGGGAGCTGCATGTCCTTCAGCAGGTACATACAATCCACCTTTAAGACTCCAAGTGGCCACCATTCCTTGTTGTGCATCGGTCAGGATCACAAATCCATCTTTATCAAATTCAACAGTGACAGTGTATGGCAGATCGTGTGTAAGATGACTTACAGAGAAAAGATCCTTTTTGATCTCTAGAACAAGGAGAACATGTTTTAATGGGAATGAGAAGCTACCATAATTGATCTGGATATCAACAACATGAGTAATGTCAAGGTTCTATCTATTTCCAACCATGGTTGTATCATTGTCACAACATGGTCTAAGATTTGCCAATTTGCCCAAGTTTCCAATAATGTGGACTGCAGCTCCGATACATGCAGAAACCACTCCGAGCAATGGTTCTCTAAGATATTAAGGGCAGTCAACATGCAATGTCACCGCATTGAAAGGCATGGTCAAAATAATTGAAGCATTTAAGTGCAACATATCTCCTCTTGCCCAAATATGAACAAAAAAAACTTTCTTATCTTTATAATAGTTCTTCGCAAAAGCTTGGGGATCATTCTCCATATGAGTTGCTTGATTTATGGGGCATCGTTGATTTACTTGCTGATTTTCTATATCAAAGTAAGCACCAATGCCTAAGGCTTTAAGCCCTAGCTGTCCAATTCCTATGAGAAAATATAAGTAGGATAGGGTCGGAATTTTAAAATTCATCCATGCGGATAAAAAGAAGAATAAAAAGAAAAAAAATAAAGAAAAAATTAAAAAAAAAAGTGAAAGAAAATTAGAAGAAAAAAAAGGAAAGAAAGATAAAAGAGAAAAGAAAGAAAAAGAAGCAAGAAAGAGAAAGAAAAGAAATTAAAAAGAATGAAGTGACAAGAAAAGAAAAGAGAAGAAGGTAAGGAAAAAAAGGAAGAAAAAAATAAAAGATGAAGAAGAAAAAAGAAGAAGAGAAGGAAAGAAAAAGAACAGAGAGATTGATAATACCTAATGTTGAAAAGAGAAGATGTAGATGTAGATTTCAGAAGAAGAAGGAATGAATTCCTCCGGGACCTAAAGGATCCTTTTTATTAATTTTTGGAGCTCAATTTAGGAATTATGCAAATATGTTTCCCTCTAATTAGAAGATTACCTTCCTAATCAAAGAAATTTATAGATCATTTCAACACTCCCCCTCAAGATGGGTCATAGATATCATAAAGATCCATCTTGTCACGAATAAATGAAAAAGAATGTACACTAAGACCTTTGGTCAAAATATCTACTAGTTGATTAGCAGATCGCATATGAGGCATACAAATGATTCTGGCATCAAGTTTTTTCTTGATAAAATGTTGATCGATCTCGATGTGTTCCGTCCGATCATGCTGGACTGGATTATTAGCAATATTGATTGCTGCCTTGTTATCATAATATAACATAAGAGGCAATGACTGATAAAGACCTAGATCTAATAACAAGATCCACAACCATATAAGTTCACACATGCCATGTGCCATAGCTCGATACTCTGCCTCTATAGTAGATCGAGCAACCATATTCTATTTCTTGCTTCGCCAAGTTATCAGATTACCTCCAACAAAAGTACAATAACCTGAGGTAGAGCAACGATCATCAAGTGATTCAGCCCAGTCAGCATCTGTATAACACTCCATCCGTAGGTTGCCATGACAAGAATAAAGTAAACCACGATCAGGACAGTTTTTGAGGTATCGAAGTATCCGTGTCACAGCATCCATATAAACTGAACATGGGTCATGCATAAACTAACTTACCACACTCATGGCGAATGCAATATCAGACTGTGTATGAGAAAGATAAATCAAATGCCCTACCAACCATTGATAATGTTCTCAATCAATAGGAACACCGGTATCAGCTACTAGTCGATGATTTTGCTCAATAGGAGTGGCAATAGGTCGACATCCCAACATACCGATTTCAGTAAGAAGATCTAGAATATATTTTCTTTGGGAGAGAAAAATCTCTTTTGAAGAATGAGCAACTTCTATCCCAAGAAAATATCGAAGATGTCTAAGATCCTTCACCTCAAATGTCTGTGCCAGTTGAGCCTTCAAATGAGCTATCTCCTCAGAATCATCTCCTGTGACCATAATATCATCAACATAGACAATCAAAACAGCAATCTTACCCCTATTGCACTGAAAGAAGAGTGTGTGATCTACATTACTCTGTTTATATCCCATCTGAATGATTGCTTGCCAAAAGTGATCGAACCAAGCACGAGGTGACTGCTTCAGACCATAAAGAGATTGTCGTAACCGGCATACTTTGCCAACTGTCTGAGCAGTTGCTAATCCTAGAGGAATATCCATATATACCTCCTCCTGAAGTTCTCCATGGAAAAAGGCATTCTTTACATCAAGCTGGAACAGATCCCATCCAAAGTTAGCAACACATGATATAACGGTTATAACAAAGTTCATTGTTGCAACAGGTGCAAAAGTTTCACCATACTCAATGCCATAAGTCCGTGTATATCCTTTTGCTACCAAACGAGCTTTGTAATGCTCAATAGTACCTTCAGGTATCTGCTTAACTGTAAAAATTCATTTGCATCCCACAGTTTGTTTATCAGCTGGTAAAGAAGCAAGTTTTCATATATTATTTTTTTCTAGTGCTCGCATTTCCTCAAGCATGGCGGCTTTCCACTTGGGATCTTCCTTAGCAACCTTCCAATTCTTGGGTATGGAGATGGAGGACAAAGAAGCTATAAAACTCTAATAAGATGGAGGAAGAGACTTGTAGGATACAAAGTTAGTGATGTCATGTTTGTACCCCACTCCATTCTTAAGTCAATAGGAATATTCAGATCATCATCATCTAATATAAAATGAATGAAAGGTACAGGAGAATTACCATTCATCCTGGAAGGGGACGTAGAAGATGAAACCATTGGAACAGGAGAGGAAGACCTGGAGACTGGAGAATGCGCAATAGGCTCTGATAGAGGAGATGAATCAGATGAAATATGTTGTGAGAGAGTCTCAAATGCTTCTCTTTGAGTGTCAGAACTAACATTAATAGAAATAGGCTTTTTATGAGTATCATATCCATCATCTATAGTAGGACTATCAGATCCATTATCTATAGTAGGACTGCCAACATCCACAGTGATAGGCCCCCAACCCTCTTCAGAGAACTTCCCCTCTCAACCAATTCCAGAGATGATGGGAGAGGAAAAGGACACAGAAGATATATAGAATGACTTAGATTCACGAAATGTTACATCCATACTGATAAGCAACTTTCGCTCAATCGGACACCAACATTTGTACCTATTTTGAGTAGAGGAATAATTTACAAAAATGCACTTGAGGGCACGAGCGTCAAGTTTGCCAATCGAAAGACGATGATCCCGAACAAAACAAACACAACCAAATACCTTAGGGGGAATTATGAAAGAATTAGTTCCTTGCAGGCATTCAAGAGGTGCCTTATAGTTCAAAGTTCGAACTGGCATTCGGTTAATCAGATATGCTGCAGTTAACACTGCTTCTCTCCATAAGAATTTTGGAACATTCATAGAAAACATCAAACATCTTGTCACTTCAAGTATGCGTCTATTCTTTCTTTCAGCAACTTTATTTTGAGCCGGTGTGTTAACACAAGTTGTTTGATGTATAATACCATTATTATGTGTATACTCCTCAAATTCTTTATTAAGATATTCTATCCCATTATTTGAGAGAAAGATCTTAAGAGTTGCTCGATATTGAGTACTAATCATTTTATGAAAATCTTTAAATAACTGAAACACTTCATTCTTATTTTTCAATATATAAATCCAAGTGCAATGACCAATCAATAAAAATAACAAACCATCGATGACTAGAAATAGCAATGGTCCCATAAGGTCCCCATACATTAGAATGAACTACCTCAAATATTACTTTACTACGAAGACCAGAGCCTGGATAAGTACCTCTAGTGTGTTTAGCAAGTTCACAGGCATCACATACAAGCTTCTCTTTATTATATGAATCAAAAATAGCAGAAAACATACGAGCTAAGAGAGTAAATGGGAGATGACCAAGCTGCAGTGCTGAAGCAATAGGTCTTTCTTTCGTGATACTGCCAAACTGATTTTTGAGTAGCCTCCGAACACTCCTTCCAAATAGTAGAGCCCATTATGCATTATACCAGTCCCAAGTTTCTTCCCTATTCTTGGCTTCTGAAAGACACAATGTGTTTTAAAAAAAGTTACGACACAATTAAGATCATTTGTAATAGCACTAATGGATAGGAGATTGATAGAAAATTTGGGGACATGTAGAACAGATGATAAGGATAATTTAGAAGTGAATTTTATAGATCCTTTCCCAGAAATAGGGGTAAAGGAGCCATCAGCAAGATGAACTTTATCACGATCAAAACAAGAAATATAGGATACAAAATCTTTAAAGGATCCAGTCATATGATTGGATGCTCCAGAGTCAACTATCCATGGAGAAAACTTACTATAGTTAAGAGCATGAACTTGATCATCGATACCTATTTGGACAAAATTATCCTGATAGAGAGAACTGGTTGGTTGATTCGGAGAATCCTCTGTGGAAGCACCGATTTTAGAAATATTTACACCAGATCTAAATTTTTTCAACAATTGAATTTCTTCACTAATAAATCTTTCATAGAAGAAAAATGAGCCTGATTATACTATCCTCAGCCTCTACTAGAACGACCACCTCTACGACCACAGCCTCTGGTCAGACGACCATGCAGTTCATAGCAGTAAGCTTTGATGTGTCCTGGCTTATGACAGTGATCACAAATCTTAACTCCACAAGGTCAAGGCTAAGTTTCTTGAGCAAAATTGATAGGAGAAGAGCTTGGCTGTACCACAAGTGTAGATCGTATAGTTGTGTTTACTGAAGAAGACATAGTCGCTAATCGAATTTCTTCACTAAGAACCAAAGAAATAGCTTCATCTAGAGTTGGCCATTTCTGTGTACTAAGAATAGAAGAACATCGATACTCAAACTCCTGGTTTAGTCCATCCAAGAAATCTATAAGGCACTGACGCTCTATCCATTTGCAAAACACATCAACATCACCAGGATAAGTAGGGGTAAAAGGACAATAAAAATCAAAATCATTCTACAACTTCTTCAATTCTCCAACATACTCTATTACAGATTGGGTACCCTGGGTAAATCCTCGAAGGTCACACTGGATCTTATGTGCATGCATATTATTTCTTTTATAGAAATAAGTTATGGCCACAGCCTGCCACAACTCATAAACATTCGTTAATGCCTCAACCGTATGGGCAACACTTGGTACCATAGAGGCAAGGAGTCATGCTACCACCCAAGAGTTATTAAAATTTCACTATCTAACTGCTATCCCATCTCCTTCCGACCTTTTTGCACTACCACTTATGAACCCCTCAAATTTGTGAGAATCCAAAACTAGACAAACATGTCACGTCTAACTTAAGTAGGTACCCGGTCCATCCAATTTGATCGGATTAGCTTCTAGGATGATCTTTGAAAACTCACCATCCGACATATAAGATTCCATCATCCTAACCATCAACTTCTCTAAATCCTCGATGGTTAAAGAAGTTTTATCATCCATTATCAAAGAATACTAAAATGATCGAGTAAGCAAGAGCAATCTTGAGAAAGAAAAAGGTATTTGAAGTTTTCTCACCAACGTTCTGAGATAAACTCAGATGACGAATAAAAAACATCGAATATCTGCTTGCATGAAGGGCACCTTGATAATATTCAGAAGACGCTTCATCATTGCTCTTGAACAGGACTCAGCACCTGGGATTGGAGGTATATGTGGTAGTAGAATAGACTGTAGTATAGGTGCTCCAGCCTCTTGGTACCCTTTTTTTTTTTGAAAAAAAAAAAGGATTAAAAGAAGGGCTAAACTCCCCCCTTCTTGATCCCATGAGTCACGGGTGGCTGCCATCGAAAGTGGCGACAGCGAGCAGCGATGACAGCTGCGGTGGTGAGCGGTGGCGAGCGACAACAGCAAGTAGCAGCGAACGACGGTGGCAGCAATTTGGGGTCGATCTGGGATGAGAGGGGTCGATCGACGGCGTGGTCAACAGAGCAGGACGATTGTATGGACGAGGATGAGGTAAGGCAGGGAAGGAATGAGAGGGGTCAATCGACGGGGCGGTCAATGGAGTAGGGCGATGGTATGGACGGCAATGAGGTAAGGTGGGGAAGGATCTTTTTTTTTTTGTGTGTATGGAAGAAGAAAAGAAAAGGAGAAAAAATCAAATTATGTATCAGAATCTCTGCTCTGATACCATGTTGAAAAGAGAAGATGTAGACGTAAATTTCAGAGGAAGAAGGAATGAATTCCTCCAGGATCTAGAGGATCCTTTTTATTAATTTTTGGAGCTCAATTTAGGAATTATACAAATATATTTTTCTCTAATTAAAAGATTACTTTCCTAATCATAGCGATTTACAGCTCATTTCAACACCTAAGGGACTCTTGATTGAAACTACTACTACTAGGATAGATAGTGGAGCATTCCATTCAACGAAAAAACTACCACACCTCTTTAATAGAGGATTTAAATTATTGCCAATATCAGTTTAGCCTTTTTTAGAATTACTATTTTGAATAAAATTAGGGATGCAAATGAGTCAATGCTCATGAGCTTTTTAAGCATGACTTAAGTCCAAACTCTCTTCGAAGGCTCACGAACTTATATTTTTAATAATATTATTTTTTTAATAATATATATATTATATATGGTAGGCTAAGGCTCGAATTCAAGTTCGAATTCAAGCTTTATATGTCTCAGTTGCATTCGAGTCGAGTCGAGTCAATCTCGAGTATCATCTTATATATATATAGAGAGAGAGAGAGAGTCGAGTTGAATTTAGTATATTAAAGCTCGATCAATCTCTACTAGCATTTCGATCGTAAATATTTAGAATCGGATCAAACTTGAGCCTCTAATTATTTAGTTTAGCTTGGCTCAATTGCACCTCTAAGTTACGAAACCTTGCCCTTTTGAGTTGAATCATTGGGAAGTACCATCTTTCTTTCTATTTTGTGTACTATCGTGCAGCAAAAGCCATCTGATCAGATACCCCTTGAGTACTCGAGACATGAAGTTAAGACGGGCTTCATGACTTTTTAAATGGGGTATCATATCATGATAAGGCAGCATCTGCTGTTAGATCATGGTGGTCCTAAAATTTTCATATCAAGGACCAATTCCCCCGAAGAAGTCCAAAAACATTGTTTTTTTTTTTTTTTTTTTTTTTTTTTTTATATTAATGGGGGACCAATTAATCAGGGGCAGCAAGATCATCATATATTACTTTTGAGTTTCTGATTACGTGTTTAAAGATCATTATCTTTCGGGAGAAGAGACATTGGCTGCGTCAGTAGAAATTCCCTTTATTGAGAGCTTTGTGCAAACGCCTGCTTTAATACATTCCAAACATTTGCTGCAGTGGTTAACCTAAGAAACAGCCTTGGAGAAGACCATCCATCACGGTTTGGGTTGAAACCTCCTTTACTCTGTCCATAGGCGATTGACTCTCCATCAAGGCAAGCATTTGATGACTCCGCAGCAAGAGATCCATAATTTTTGTGGATGAGACGAAGGGACACGAAATTTTCGACATTCAAAGTTGAAGAATACGGATAGGATGTGGAGGGCATTGATGAACAATTGTGGTTCTCCTACCTTAATTACCAAAGAATTTGCCAACATAAATACGTGAAGAAGGCTTTTCAAATATTACTCTTCCTCAAGGTGAGGGAAGCGGAGAGTCTGATGACATGCACTATTAGAGACTCTTGTATATGATTAGGATTCCTTGATATAGTGGATATATCTTTCAAAGTAGAAAAATTATAATTTTATAAAGGATTCCTCCTTATTAGGTGACCTTGGAAAACAAATAAAAGAAATATATAGAATATATACAAGAGGAATCCTTTATATCTTCATTTCCGAAAATAAAGCTGATTTGTGATCATGTGGGCTCATATTTTCTCTCAAAGAAAATTTTGGATGTTCTAAATCGTGCAACTGCTACTTGATCATTACATCCTACCAAACCACCCTTTTTTTTGTGTGTTGGATGCGACAAGGAACTTGGTCATTGTCAAGCATAAGTCGAAGCCATTAAGAAAAAGTCATTCATACGGCCAAGAAATTTGTTCTCCAGCTTACTTTTTTCCTAATACCTAAATTAAGCAAGGGAAGGCTTCATTTTTATTTCTAGAAGAGAGAGAGACGGAGCATAAAATGGGAGCCTCGAAGTCGCAAAATTCCACCACCGTGGTCGGTCGAATTATTAGCCCAAGCCGCAGAAAGGAATCTCCTAACCACGAGCAGGCACGCTTCGTGGTGAGGATGTGAAGGGCACCACTTCCACCAACTTGAGCCAAGATGGGATTCCACAAGAACTAGGGCGGTGAAACAATGGACGACTCTCGACGGCCGGCCCGATCATTTTCCATGGAAAAGCGAGAAAAGAAGTGGTGGTTTCCTCTTGCTTTCATCCCACGGAACTTGTCCTCTCTTGAAAGAAAAATTTTGGTGCTGTGGAAAGCTGGTCCCCTTTGAAAGAAAGGGCCATTTGAGGTTCATGAACGCATGCTCAAATCCAGCTCGCGGATTCTACTCCATGTGGACGCATTTGCACGTCCCGTTCATGAATCAAAAAGATGGATATGCTTCAAAGAATACCAACTCAATCAGATCCAGACCACCTCAATTAATTCAAGGTTAAAATATTTACGAATCTTCTTGTCTCGTGTACGGTAGTACATGGTGGGTAAGAACGGGGCGAGTTCGATTGATATTTATTTAGACCACTGCAGAGTATGACGCAACGAATGCTGAAACATCGACATTAAACATTTGGATACAAAAAATCTGATAAAAATATTTTATTGCACGAAAAAAAAAAACAAATAAGTAATTAGTATTTATATGATGTATGCGATGCACATTTGTATATATATGCGTATGTAAATGCCAGGATGTAGATGTATTCGTACTTACATGAACTGCCGCAAGTGTGCATATTTTTTGAATGCATACATGCTTGTAGGTGCCGTGATCTTGTTGAGGGAGGGAAAAAAAAAAAAAAAAAGTGTCCGGATGTAGGGTTTATTTAGTTGATCAACCAGCACATGCATTTTGCATGGCGAGAAAAGAGGATGTGGCAGACTGTTGGGGTGGAAAGTGGGGGGAGGGGTGAAAGAAGATCAAAACTCACGAGAATTTTGGGCTACCGAAATTACCAAAATCTATGGTCAATCGTGATCCAGGGAACACCCGCAGCCACCACCTTTTTCCCAATCCTCTTTCTAAGTTGCGCAATCCTCACCCGGCGGGTCAGAGACACCTCCACAGACAGGATATGGCAGGGCATCCGAGGAGCTCAATAATAAATAATATCCTGACAAACGACTAAGGAATTAGGATCCAACCCCATTTATTGGTAGGCAGAGGTCTTTAATTTTGGTACCACCAAATGGACAGCACTTTATGTAGGTCCTGGATGCCGATGGCCCAGCAACATAAGGAGACATGGGTGGTGGACTTGGAATTGTCCAAATAGAAATTTCAACAAGGGACCCAAATATTTTTTTTGTCCCAGAGGCAACCGCATGTGAGAGTTGCATTAACATACACTGTCATGCACCCTTATTTTTTCATATATACGAGAAACCAAAAAAAAACCACTGTCATGCATGAAGAAATTTAAAAGATCTATATTTCGTGATATGCTCGGGCTAAGATATTGTACCGGTCGGTACTTGAGATGTCACGATACAACGTTTGTCATCGAGTGGCTCGGGAAGATTTACCAGCACATTACTTGTTATACACGCATCCTATATCCTACATAAGGATATGAGTAGAAATGTTCCCAAGGCTGCGTCATATCAAGTTTCTTCCTGATTGCTACCAACAAGATTTTTTTCTCCTCTCGGAAATTTCTGAGCAACTTGCATTTGGTCACCCTTATCTTTTTGTGTCTTAGTCAACTATAGCTCTTGGAAACAATCTCTCTTTGTATTTTATATGAAAATGGGAATCCATCTCTATTCATTAAGAGTATGAAATGATACGCCGACAGATATGTCCAAAGCCAATTACATCTTTGTATCAAAAAAAAAAAAAAAAAAAAGGCCAATTACAACCCAAAAAGATATGTCCAATGGCAATTAAGAGGCTACGAATCAACAAAAATCATGAGGGGGAGAATAAACTAAGAGGAGGGATCTAAGCAGATACGAATTCCTTCTCTCCAGATTTTTCTACCAGTTATATTCTATCGCATTTCTTTGCAACTCACGCTAGCCACCCCTCTCGTCATGGTGGATCTCATCCTATTTGCAAGGCCATCTAACAATTCCAACCTTCAAAAGTTTCGCACCCAAAACATTCACCCGGGGACAGTCTTCACAAATAAGTCCCTATAATAAATTGTTTTTTTTTTTAAATAAAAAAAAAATTTTCTATGAGAACAGAGATCCTGTCCTTTTCGCGTTTCCGGAGAACCCTTCAACATGACCGTAATATAAACATACCCCATCGTGTATGCAAAATGTTAGTGTCATTAAATCCAAATACCGTAACACCAGTACATGATAAAGTTCATGCCACTTGCCCCCTGAAAAGGGCGTAGAGCATTTAATACCCCCTTCAAAAACATGCTGCTGGCTAACAGATCGCTCAGAGGATTAAAAGAACACAAGCAAACAACAAGGACCCACATGACAAATAAGATTATATGTATTTCCTCAATGTCCAAGAGAGGAGAAAGAGGACAAAGGAAACTAGCAAGAAGAGAGAAGGTTCTGTCTTCGAATTCCCAGAAGCCTACCAAACAAAAGATTTGAATACTTCTGCCCAGCCTTTTTAAAGTCTTTTTCCCCTCTCCCATGAGCCAGCAATTTCCTTTTTTTCCCCAAGAAAAAAGGAACCAAAAAAACCCTTCAAATGATCTCAAATTCTCAATTCTCCTCCCCTTTCTCTGCTCCTTTGCCATTGCACGTATCCATGGCTTCACCTCCATCCTTGGGGCTCTCCAATGCCCTCTTCTCTTGTTCTTCTTCCTCCTCCTCCAACTCCTCGTTCAGACTCTTCTTCCTCGCCGCCGCGGAAGCGCTTCCCGCTATCTTCTTCTCCACGCGGCTCTTCAAGACTTCCAAGAGCTCCTTCATCGCGTCGCGCTTCTCCCTTCGGCGGTTCTTTATAAGAACCTCGCTCACATCCGCGGGAGTGATCTCCGCCTCATCGATCACCTGCTCCAACTGCTTCAGCGACCCATCATCCTCTTCTTGTTCCCCATCCAATTCGCCGTCGTCGAATCCCACGTAGTTCTTCATCAGAATCTTCAGTGCCGGGAAGGAGCAGTAGCTCATGAAGATGTGCATGTCCATCCTTCCCGACCTCAGGAGCGCCGGGTCGAGCTTCTCGATGCGGTTCGTCGTGAACACGAAAATTCTCTCGCTCCCGCAGCAAGACCACAATCCATCGGTAAAGTTCAACAAGCCGGACAGGGTCATCGACTTGGCCGTCGAGTCGTCAGGCCCGGCCCCGGCCCGGAACTCCGATGGTGGCTCACTCGAAGGCTTCTTCGAGCTACGGTTGGTCAGATTGATCGAGCAATCGATGTCTTCGATGACTATGATCGACTTCGAGGTGGTCTTCATGAGGAGCTTCCGGAGCTCCGAGTTGGTGTGCACCTCGGTGAGCTCGAGATCGTAGATATCGTAGCCGAGGTAATTGGCCATGGCGGCGATCATGCTCGACTTGCCGGTGCCGGGCGGGCCGTAGAGGAGGTAGCCTCTCTTCCAGGCACGCCCTGTTTTCTGATAGAATGTATTGCCCTCGGCGAAGTCTCTGAGGTCGGCCATGATCTCCTCCTTCTTGGAAGGGTCCATGGCGAGGGTGTCGAAGGTGCTGGGGTGCTTGAAGGGCACCGACTCCCAGGGGTGGCCGCGCGAGTCCATGGCGCCGCCGCGCGAATTGGTGTAGAGGAGGCGGTCCTGGTTCCGGCGGCGGATGTCGTTGGCGGTGTCCATAATGTGGTCGAGGTAGGCGTGGAGGATGAGGGGCTTGTCCTTCTTCTTGATGCGGAGGGTGAAGCCGCGCTTCTCGTCCGGGAGGGGCCGCCAGGAGAAGGTCTGGGCCTGCCGCTGGGTGACGACGTGCTCCCAGGTGGCGGTCGAGCCGCGGAAGGTGTCCACGAGGCGGTCGTTGTTGGAGAGGCCGAAGGTGAAGGCAGAGGAGTTGAGGGCGCGGGTGAGGGAGAGGCGGCTGCCGGCGACCGACGCCGAGGAGCTCAGGTAGACCTGGACGGCGTTGTAGAGCTCGTTGGTGTTGACGCCGTCGATCTCGGTGATGTCGAAGTAGCAGTAGGAGGAGAAGCAGTTGAACAGGCGGTTGAAGAGCTTCGCGACGGCGAAGCGGATCTCCGGAGGGAAGACGGCGTGGAGGATGCTCTGGCAGAAGGCGAACACCCCCATCAGCGAGGCCAGAGATGTCCAGAACTCCTTCATCTCCTCTCCCGTTTCTTCTGGTTTTTCTTCAAAAAAAAAAAAAAAAAAACAAAACTTATCTTATTGGAAAAGAAAGGATGGGTTTATACTATATAGGATAGGAAAAAGCTATAAATCCATTCATTGTTGGCTGAAATGGATGGAGTAGTCTCGTTCTAGTTCTGACCTTTCTTCTTTTTCCTAGAATATTGCTCTGTTTGAGGAAAAAGGAAGGGAAGGCAAATGGTGGACGTAGACTAGAGGATAACAGAGGAAGAGAGAAAGATGATAGTGTGTTGGAGAGGAGAACCTCAGGACTTTCAAAAGCTGGGTGTTAGAACAGATGGTTTCTTCTTTCGCAGGCGAGAGGAATTTATAGGGAGCCTCCCAACTTCTCCTTTTCAAGAGATTTTGAATGATTTCAGTATCTGGAGAAAAAAAAAGACGGTGAATGGGTGGGAGATTTAGTAGGCCATACCTGTAACAGGAAGCAATAATCAAAAAAATAAAATAAAATAAAAAATCAAGAGATCTCTTTCACAGGAAAAGTGGGCTCTAAGTTGTAGAACTTGATGGAGATGGATGCATGTGGGCTTGCAGAGAAAAGGTAAAAGAAATATTACTGACAGTGGAAGGCAGGGAATACAAGCATGCAGAGCAGGTGCTGTACTCTGCGGCCAAGGTCTCTCTCAAGCTCCGTCGCCTTTGAAATCTTCTTCTCCCTTCCCCTTCAATTGTTCTAGCTTCCTTGTCCACCACCTCTCTCTCTCTCTCTCTCTCTCTCTCTCAATTTATCCATCCATCCATCTATCCATCCGTGTGTTTGTGTCGCCCTACCCCACCCCCAGGGCTGTCTTCCTGCCTCTTTTCCAGAGAGAGATCATAGCGAGGGTTAATGAAGTGCATCGAATGTAGAGATTTGCTAAGGATGGAATGAGATCTTTCCGTCCCTATTTTTAATGCTCCTTAAATGTAATACAATAAAACGACCTTTTACGCTCATCAAGCCTGTCTTTCCCTTTCGTTTCCTGCCCCTTGTTAATGCCAAAAACTTGGGCATTTAGGGGCTCTCCGTCCCTTTTGCAGGTGCCAGGCGAGATTGTTCTGGTGGTGGTCACTGCATGCAACAGCATTCTCGGATTGGTTTCGAGGAGGTGTAAGCGAGATAACGTCTGCGTCCCAGTTCTGTCCGGCTCCGGTAACAGCCCCCTGTTTTATATTTTAACTACCTCCATTAGGCCACCTCTCGAGGTTACTCTTTAACCTTGAACGACTGCCCTGCCAAGGATTAGTCAATAATCACCGTCGCCATTCGCCAGGGGGAAAACTTCTTATTACCTTCATAGACTAGACCTATTGTATACGCGATCGATTCAGACAAATGAACCGTTTCCACCACGTCGCCTGACCCAATGGCCTATTGTATATTTGTCTGATTCGGACTAGTGAATCGTTTCCACCATGTCGCCTAACCTAATGGCCTGGTCGTTTATGTGATTTCATTCAGGCAAATGAATCGTTTCGACCATGTCGCCTGACCCAATAGGAAAAGCAGCAGAGACTTGGACGGTTTATGGTACGCAACCTAGTTAAAATAGCTCTCCGAACTTGGCAAAGTCTTTTTGGATTCCAACTTCTAGTCACTTAGTATGACTCCTAATTATTTAATAGATTTATGGGAAATTCTTAAGGGTTAGATATGCGTCTTAGCTGTTACCAATAGCCCATCACATCAACCAGAGATGATGATATCATCATCATCAGCTCTCCCTCCACCCCTGCGTTCTCTCTCTCTCTCGAGCCGAGAGAGAGCTCTTTAATCAACGCTCTCTTCCTCTCCATCAGCAGTATCTTTTTGGGGTTCTTTCCCTGGCTCCTCTCATCATTGTCCCCATGCAAGTGAAACCCCATGCAAGTGTAGGCAAGCAAGGCAAGTAAGCCTTGGACCACAAGAAACCACTCCTTTTTGCCCATACATAATATAAGGGAAGGGGTTGTTTAAGGGAGTAGGTGGAAATTTTGAGCAGTCCATTAAATAAGTCCGATTGTTAGCCCTAGAATACTTCTTTATAGTAAATAGGCTCAGGCATTGAGGAAGGAAGAGGGTGCATGCCCCGCAAGCATAAGATCAGTGGCATAAAGAAGAAAAGCTGAAAGCGTTGAAAAACCTCCACAACCATTAATTTCAGCTCAGAACCTGCCTCGACCCGTTTCCCAATATGCTTGGAGCTTGCAGGTAGGGAGAAACAACAGAAGGAATAGGCAAGGGCCGATAACCCTGTGATCTAACCTGTTGATTGTTGATATAAAGTCCCTATCCCCTTCTCTTTAATATTTATTTCCTTGGGATCCATTAGATCATATATTTAATTGCTCACCAGCACGTTATAATATCCCAAATGGGCATTAGGTTTGCCTGATTGATGTCCCTTTCTCTAGAAAGTTGCCCATAAAATACCCGCTCATCATGAAAGACGAAAGAACATCTCTCTAGGCAATGCCACCCCCCACCCCTCTATATTTTACCTCGCATTTCCTCTCGGCGTGCACATACTCCGAGCCAATACCTTATTGTTTCTTTTTGAAGAGAATCGAATCCACTGAGGCGGAGTGAAAAGGGCCGTAAGCCGAAGACAGCAGATTGCAAAGGTTGAAAAGCTCCGAAACCTCACGTGCAGGGCTCACGTTTCTGGATGAAAGGCATATATTCTCCCCCTGCTCTCCTTTGTTATTATTTGCGATTATTATTCCACCCTGTAATGTTGCGTAAAGACAAAAAAACAAAAACGCACATTAGAGCATTTTTATTGAATTCTTCGAGATAAGTTGTTATTCAAGGCCCACTCAAATGGTGATCCGTTAAATCCAAATTTTCCATGCAAGTGTGCAGCAACCCTTCATTCAAAAAAAGCAAGCAACCAGCCAAGTAGCTCACCCGGACTATATCAGAGTATTCCAGCGACGCACGAATCCCAATATATCAGTTGGTTCAACGCTCCAATTCTAGCTGTCCTCTAATCCAAGCATTAAAGTATTCACGGGCTGAGGAGCAAGTAAAGCATACGGCAATGCCCGTGCGGCCTTTATCCCAAAACGTCCCTAGCTAACAATGCTGTGTATTTAGATACACAACCTCAGCACCTAGACTTTCTTCTCATAATCATTATGAACAGCACCCGGTCTAACAAGCATTAAACCCGTAGGTGTCAGCCAACAAAAGGAATACTGGTTGAGGTAGCGAGTAACATCAGCAATACATTAACAATCTTAACTAAGCTTTACTTGTTTCGCAGCAACAGCGAAAACGAAAAATGAAAAAAGCAAACTAGAATATAAGGTTACAATCTCATGTCGGGTGCAAGAAATTTTGAAAAATGCTAGTTTTAAAAACCATCAAATGGCTTTTCTTTGTTGCTCCATTATAATAACTAATATGTGGAAGCTTCCTGTACCATACAAAAATGGGATTTGCAGAATTCACAGACAGGTACCAAATACTTTACAATTTTAAGCCAAAGAGAGCATATTTTTTCCTCTAACCTGACAAAAATAAATAAATACATATCAACGAAAAACAAAGCAAGTGACATGGTAGTTACCGTGTATGTGACTCTAAATGTTGATCGAAGTCAAGAGACCAAGGAGCACAAAGTATATGCGACCCCTGTAGCGGTCAGCCTCTTGTTGCCTCAACCAATGGATCAGAAAGCCGACAGAGATATACAAAAACTAAGTACGGGGCCAAGGCTTTTCATCATGACGAAACAGCAATGCTCATTAAAGGGTACGCAGCCTAGGAACTCCATGACAATGTTACCAACACCACCATCATCTTGATGATGACGTTGAATTCCCAGCAAACAGATTTGAGCTCCAACGACCAGAGGAAACAGGCAATATCCCAGAAGACTGATACTCTGGAAGAAAATGATGTGCCCAGCCTGTAATAAAACAGTAGTGAGGTAATTAGATGTCTGCAGACAAATAGAATTTAATAATAAAAGAGATGTTTACCGGCAGCAAAACATTCAAAGTCAGAATTATGGCACCAGCTGCAGGCACTGCAAACACAACAGCAAACACCTCAAGACTGACGTTATCAAAGACGAGATTCTAAGTTGTAAGAAAATGGCATATATCATATAGATCTTAACATATGGTGAGTGAACTTAGAAGTAACTCTTCATTTTGACAGCATAAATGGGAAAGCACATAACCATTACTTCATCAAGCTGTATCTAAATTTTTACCGTAATAAAGCATAAAAATTTACATATTCCACCTCTTGTCTGGTTAATTACATTGCATCCAAGAAAGAGATCACCTGAAGCTGGCTTCAACCACTACGGCAACGTTGTCAACTTCATTTTATTGATAAAAAGATAGGCAGCTACTCTTAGGAAAAATAATTACTGCAAATAAAAAATAATTACTGTGAATTCTCTTAAAATGCTCCCATGGATCTATATAGCATAAAATGTGGTAGGGTGCAACCCCTACCTGCACACAGCTAAAGGCATGCCCTGCCCCTACCACCTGCTTCACTTAGAGCACCACTATCACTACCCTATCTGCAACCTTGTTGCCTGCTCAATGACAGCCCTTTATACTCCAAACTACCAAGCTCATCACATTCAATCATGTGGCCAGAATTTCATTCTTAAAGAGAAACAGATAGAAAATGGATATCAAGAGAATGATCAAAGGTGGCAAACAGAAAAACGAATCAGATCCAAGACCAAAGGGAATACCGGGGTAGGCATGCAGACAGAAGGGACAGGAAAGAAACAGATTTTGGAAAGGAGGTATCAGATGATATACGAGCATGAGAATGATTATGAAACTAGAATGAAGGGACTAATGCAGCTAACATCAGCATACAGAGTAAACAAATGGAAAGTTGGTGTATTCTCCCTTGATCATACCAAAATGGCCCATTTCTTGCAAATGCTTTTGCCCCAATGGCAGACCAGTACTTGCTGCTCTTCATTTGACCTTTTTAAAAACTATAAGCAATTATGCAACTCGTACAGAAGCCAGGAAACAGGTTTCCCACTCCAACAGGAGTTTTTCAGGAAACCAAATTGGGAAACTAATTCGAAGCACATTTTGTGCAACATGGAATTGAGTTTCCTCTCATAATATCCCCAGACTATAGCTTTTCCCATCATATCACATAATGATGACTGGATGAGATCACTTGGGAAATGTATCAGGATCGAATTGAACAATGTTTTATAGTTACCACAAGACATGTAATTAGATGAGATCACGTGGGCAACTCAAGGCAAACAAACCTTGTTCATGAATGCAGCCAGTCCAATTTAGTTAAATAGAGGATTAAGGTATGCAAACATGGGGATACTAACATACAAGGGAAAAAAGAAGGCTTCTTTATAAAAGTTGGCCGGGATCCTCTCCAGACCCAACTTAGATGGAAGAGGCCTTGTCTTTTGACTCAACCATCCATTATTGGCACGATGGCCATGATTGGATGAAATCCATAACAGCACATAAGGTAGAATGCTTTTGGATCCCATTCAATCATGTTCATCATGCCAATTATGGATGGCCATGATTGGAAGACAGGCCCTCTCCGATCCAAGTCAGGATTGGAAAGGATGCAGATCCTAAAAAGTTACCTACTTGATATACAATATCAGCAATGCTCCTTGGCACTGAATCTTCTTTGGTGCCATTGAGAAATTACATATTAATTGTGTATTTTTGTTACTTTATTGCTAGTTGCTCCATTCTTTCTCTTTGATTTATTTGTTATACACCCACATGTATGTATGTATGTATGTATGTATATACAATATCAGCAATGCTCCTTGGCACTGAATCTTCTTTGGTGCCATTGAGAAATTACATATTAATTGTGTACTTTTGTTACTTCATTGCTGGTTGCTCCATTTTTTCTCTTTTGATATATGTGTGTGTGTATCTGTCTATCTGTCTGTATAACTACTTGTTTCCTGCATTTGAACATTTTTTAAACAAGTTTTCCCTCTTCCCATCTTCATATTGTTTCCCAAGCTTCTAAGTCCCAGCACGATTGGGGACGTCCCATCTGTCATGTCCTGTTCCTATGAGAAAATGGGGTTGGAATGGGTCAAGACTCCAAAACTCATCCATACAGGAAAAGAAGAAGAAAAAAATGAAAGAAAGAAAGATAACATGAAGAAAAGGAAAAGCGAAAAGCAAGAAGAAAAGGCAAAAACAAAAGGAAGGGATAAGAAAATGAATAAAACGAAAAACTGAAGGAAGAAAAAAAGGAGAAAGAAGCAAAAAAAGGGAAAGAAAGAAGAAGCAAAGGAAAGGATAAGAAAAAGAATGAAGAAAAAAAGTAAAGAGAGAAAGATAAGGAAACAGGAAGAAAGAAACGAAAGAAGAAAAGAAAAAAAGAAAGATCGAAAGAGAGAAAAAAACGGAAAGAAAAGAAGGAGAGAGAAACCGATCGAGACTACCACCGGATGCAGAAACCGACACACCCCCATCCCTCATGATTTAAAACCTTACTATTTCCTACATCCATTTCCCCTCATAGCAACTATGACTTGTATACATCGATTTTCTAATATTTTCCTAACCAGAAACACATGTTCACTATCAATATAAGTTGCATATCAAAAGAATCCCATAAAAAGTAACTTGAACTTTAAAGCTGTTATAGATATGACTTCATGAATTGTATACAGAGAAAAAAAATTGGATAAAAATTAGATGAAAAGTGCAATTGAACGGTTGAACAATATTCTTTTGAATCACCAGAAGAAATAATGAGAAGAGGCAGTGTTGCTCCTGGATCTTCCGGCTTGAGGTCGGCCAACGAGGATGGAATAGCTCGGCCACCGAGAAATATGAGGCCGAGGACGAGTTTTGCTGGATCTTCACCCGTTCACCTACAATAAAGTCCCCACCGGAGTGTTCTCCGGTGAAGACCCTCCGACGCTCAAGTTAAGAGATTGGAGAACAATGAGGGAAGAAAGCGTTGAATTGAATGACGTACCTGGAGGGTCCCGAAGCCCCTTTATTTATAGGGGAGGAGTTGGAGCCGTATCCGTTTCGGATTCTAACGACTTTTCGAGTTTGTCGCCTTGGATTGATTCGGAAGATTTTTTTCTTTTGGGCGATGGGATCGCGAAAGAATCTTCTTTTATCCGAGTTTTTCGATTTGGAGAGGATACAGCTTCAGCAGAGACGGTTGTAGGTCGGTCATTGACAAGCTATGAGCCTCTTCACGTAGCTTGGCGGCCGAACTGAGTTCGACGAGGACGGGTTATGAAGGCTTACCTCATTTTACCAGGCGATCTTCAGTAGGTCGGCTGGAATTGTAGGTCGGCTTAAGCCGACCTACAGTTAACCATAATCAAAATATCGCGTTGCTCCGCTCAGACGATCTATTGGGGTAAGTCGGTGGCCGACCCTAAATTGGCCGAGGCCATACCAGCTCCGCTCCACAACAGTTTGCCCCCCACTTACGAGATCGATCTTACCTCTGAGCGACCGACGTAAGTACCCTGTCGAAGCCGAGGCCGATCTTCAAATCGTGCCCGCTTTACTGTGTCAGAGGTCGGTAATATGACAAGATTGGGAGAGGCCCATCAACCACGAAATCTAACCGTCCATTGCTTTGCTCCAATTTTACCCATCCCATTCAATGGGTATTTGACACCCGGTGAAGATCTAAAAGGGGTGGATAAAACGGTAGTAGATCGGAGCCATTCATGCCTCTTATAAATAGGGTCTGTATTACTCTTTTGACTGCTACCGTTACTTAAAGGATGGACTCCGGTACTTTGCGTGAAGAATAGCTCGGACTCAGCCGAGCTATTGTCGATCCCGTCCTAACTCCCCTTATTCGGCTTTCTCGTCCTTTAGGTCAGTCTCCTTCGTACTCATGAGTCAATCTAGTTTGTCTCGATCTTTTTGGAGCTCAGATAACCCTTCTGGGGAGGACCACGATTCCGGAATAGTCGGTTCTCCGAGCAAATCCGAGGTACATGAAGTTCCGGACTATGGCTCTTTCAAAATAGATCCGTCCTCACCTCGGAGGACCTGAAAGTCATCAGGATGAGGTATCATGTCCCCGGTGATTTCAGGTTAGAGACTGCCAGTCCTAGGGAACGTATAGCTCTTCCTCGGCCCGGATGAGTCGATATTTATGAGGAATCGCTAAAGGCCGGCCTTAGGTTGCCTTTTCATTTTTTCATTGTTGAGCTTCTAAACCTATATAGAATTAGCTTTTGTTGTTTGACGCCGAACTCCTGACGATCAATTTTAGGCTTCTTCACCCACTGCCTCCTCGGGATCGAGCCTGCCTCCCGTCTTCTCCGAGCCTGCTTCACTTTAAAGGAGCATCCGACGGAGGTCGAGTGGTGGTACACTTCTCCTCGAAGAGGATACCGCCTTTTCCGAGGCGCTCCTTCCTTAGTGCATAACTGGAAGGAACGCTTCTTTTTTGTATTGGCCGAACAACCATAGGGTTTTAGCACATCATGGGGGCGACCTCATAGGTCGACTGTCAAACCTCCATCACTATTCGAAGCCAAGGAGGAGGTCTTAAGTCAAATCTTTAGTCTTGCTCCTCTCCTGTTGTCCAGATTCCTTACCGAGGAGAACTTGTTTAAGGTCGGACTGATTTCAACTGATCTGAGTAAGTGTTCTTAAGCGATTTTATTTGGATCATCTTTTCTCTCCTTGTCATCATCATTGACCGAATTTTGTGTTCTCCTATTCAGCAACGAACACGTCCGACCTCGAAACTCTTCGTCGGATGGCGAAGAAGAGGAAGACCAGCACGGCCGCGGCTCCCAAACGCGCTCGGACGGAGGCTGTCCTGGCGCAGCCCACGGTAGGAGGTTCCTCAAGGACGGCTAATTCCCCGAGGAAAGAGAAGGCGTCGATGAAGGATGTGATGCCGCTTCGATCCGCAGCTCCAGGAGAGACCGTCCCCCAACCTTCCACGTCCTCTTCCAAAAGAAGCTCGGGTGGGCCGAAGATCTCCATTCGGATGTCCGACCGCAGACCCGATATTCCGATGAGTGTCTCTTTGGTGGAAGTTTCCTCGAATACTGAGGATAAAAAGAAGGGCATCGACAACTACCGTGTTGCCCGTTCCTTGCTGAAGTCGGTCATTTTACCGGCCGACGTCCAGGTTTTCAAGGAGGCCGGGGGTGCCTTCCGCATCCAGGACTCCTACGATTCTCTCCTTCGGGTACGTATTGGCTCTTTACCGACCTTCATTTCAGCTTTTGCATTCGCTCCTCGGCTCAACTCTCTTTTCCTTCCTCTTTTTTTTTTTTAGCTCGTCCATCATGTGGACCATCTTGCCGAGGTTATTAGAGAGGTTCGGCGCCTATCTAAAGAAGCCGAGGAGAAAGCCGTCCATGCCAACCGACGGACGGATGACACTCAGTTATCTCGGCTAAAGGCCGAGGACGAGACCAGGTCCCTCAGGAAGAGGGTGAAGCTGCTAGAGTCCGAGCTGAGCAAGGCCAAAGCTCGGGTGCTAGGAGAGAGGGAGGTCGGAAAGGCACGGGCAGAGGCCGTTAGGGTAGAGGCGGTCCAGGCCTTCCGCGCCTCGAAGGAATTCCGCAACATTAAGATGGATTTCGCATCGCTCTCTTACCTGCAAGGGGGCATAGATCTAAAAGAGAAGATCCGGAGGGTCTTCCCCGACCTAAACTTGGACCTCTTGGAGTCGGATGATGAGAAGGCCGAGGGAGCTGAGGATCGGGAGATTCAGATGGAAGATGTCTTCAGTCTCGTGCGCGACGACACCAAGGATGCAATGTTGGTACCACCCCCTGCTGTTATCGACCTTCCCGACCAAGTGGTGGTCGACGAATCTAGAGCTCCGAACGGAGCTTAATGTATCATTTGGATCGGGCCTGTCCGATCTCCCTTTTCTTTCTTCTTTTTTAGGTCGGCCTTTTTTGTTTGCCCCTGATCTTTGCCGAGGCATTTTTGTATGGGCTGACCATCACTTATAAACATTGAACTTTAATACAAAGCTTCCTTTCCTTTTATTGTTGAGTTCGTACGTTCTTCATCAAATTTTTCTTTTTTCAAGACGTAGGTTAGCGTAGACCATAGACAGCGTGACTGAGAAGTGACGAAAGATTCATACCGGCGTGTTACGATCCTCGACCATAGCCGAGGAGTGTGTCTTCACAAACTTTATAAGTTGTTCCGTTCCTCGGCCATGGCCGACGAGTGCGCGTTGGCGCGCTCCGATGGAGACGCATTCCGCCCCTCGACCGTGGCCGAGGAGCGTGCGTTGGCGAAGTTCGATGGAGACATGTTCCGCTCGTCGGTAGTGGCCGAGGAGCGCGCGTTGGCGAAATTTGGTGGAGACGCATTCTGCTCGTTGGCCGTGGTCGAGGAACGCGCGTTGGCGAAGTTCGGTGGAGACACGAAATTCGGTGAAGACGCATTCCGCTCGTCAGCCGTGGCCGAGGAGCGCACGTCGGAGAAGTTCGATGGGGACGCATTCCGCTCGTCGACCGTGGCTGAGGAGCGCACGTCGGCGAAGTTCGGTGGGGACGCGTTCCGCTCGTCGGCGAAGTTCGGTGGGGACGCGTTCTGCTCGTCGGCCATGGCCGAGGAGCGCGCGTCGGCGAAGTTCGGTGGGGACGCGTTCCGCTCGTTGGCCGTGGCCGACGAGCGCACATCGGCAAAATTCGGTGGAGACATGTTCCGCTCGTCAACCGTGGCCGAGGAGCGCGCGTTGGCGAAGTTCGATGGAGATGCGTTCCACTCGTCGGTCGTGGTCGAGGAGCACGTGTTGGCGAAATTTGGAACCTACGAGAAGTTATCATTCATTATCAAATAAAAATTCAAGATGGAGATTACATGCTAAGAATAATATCTTCAAAGATTGTTGGCGTTCCAGATTCTCGGGATCGGGGTTCCATCTAGTCGACAGAGATGATAAGTTCCTGACCAGACTACTTCAGCCACGTGATAGGGTCCTTCCCAGTTCGGCGATAATTTTGATCGCTCGAATGGGCGAGAAATCTCAACTCGACGAAGAACTAATTATCCTACCAAAAAAAATTTGCTCTTCACTTGAGAATTGTAGTATCTGACAACCTTCTATTGATAATTGGCCATCTGAACTTGAGCTCGTTCCCGGATTTCTTCCAGCAGATCTAGATTTGCTCTCATGCCGAAGGAATTGCTATCCTCATCGAACTCCTCCACTCGAAGTGTGGGTAAACCCATTTCTACGAGCATCACATCCTCCGTTCCAAAGGCCAACATGAAAGGTGTCTCTTCAGTTGGTACACGATGCATCGTACGATACGCCCAAAGGATATTGTACAACTCTTCGACTCACGATCCTTTTGCCTGGCTTTTGCGAGCTTTCAATCCTTGCAGTAACATCCTGTTCGTCACCTCAACCTCGTCATTAGTCTGTGGATGACCTACCGACGTTAATCTGTGAGAAATCCCATAGTCATTATAGAACCCTATGAACCTTGGGTTATTGAATTGTCGTTCATTATCGATTATGATGGCACGGGGTAAACCATATCGACATATAATAGACTTCCAGACAAAGCTCCAAACTCTGACTTCGGTAATCGTAGCCACTACCTCCGCTTCCACCCACTTAGTAAAATAGTCGATCGCGATAATTAGGAACTTCTTCTATGTCACCGCGATAGAGAATGCTCTAAGGATATCCATTCCCCATTGGGCAAAGGGCCAAGGGGTTGTGATCGGGGCCAATGGTGTCGAAGGTCGGCGCTGAATATTTGAAATCCTTTGGCATTGGTCACACATGATCATCAGATCAGCTGCATCTCTTTGCATGGTTGGCCAAAAATATCCCTGCCGTAATTTTTGTGGGACAGAGCTTTGCTCCCTAAGTGATTACCACAGATTCCTTCGTGGACTTCCCGCAGGGCATAATCGGCTTCCGAAGGATGGAGGCATCTGAGCAGAGGTAGGGTGTCATACTGTTCCTGTGAGACCGCCGATGTTGTTGGCAGGTTCTCCTGGATTGGTGGTGGAGATGTGTTAACCTGTCAAGCGTTGTAGGTCTTCCGACCACTAGAACGCTGGGACGCGTTTGATGCTCCCCTTCGAATCTTCATGATATCCAGTGTCGTGCTTTCTTTCCTCAAAATTAAGCCTCGAAAATAATCGAAGCCCTTCCTCTAGCGCCAACTATTGCTCCTAGATCTTCCGGCTTGGGGTCGATCGACGAGGATGGAGTAGCTCGGCCATCGAGGAATATGAGACCGAGGACAAGCTTTGCTTGATCTTCACCCATTCACCTGCAATAAAGTCCCCACCGGAGTATTCTCCGGTGAAGATCCTCCGACGCTTAAGTTAGGAGATTGGAGAACAATGAGGGGAGTAAGCATCGAATTGAATGACGTTCCTGGAGGGTCTTGGAGCCCCTTTATTTATAGGAGAGGAGTTGGAGCCGTATCCGTTTCGAATTCTAATGACTTTCCGAGTTTGTCATCCTAGATTGATTCGGAAGATTTTTCCCTTTTGGGCGACGGGATCGCGAAAGAATCTTCTTTTATTCGAGTTTCCCGATTTGGAGAGGATGCAGCTTCAGCAGAGACGGTTGTAGGCCGGTCGTTGACGAGCTATGAGCCTCTTCACGTAGCTCGGCGGCCGACCTGAGTTCGATAAGGACGGGGTATGAAGGCTTACCTCATTTTGCCAGGCGATCTTCAATAGGTCGGCTGGAATTAACCATATCAAAATATCGCGTTGCTCCGCTCAGACGATCCATTGGGGTAGGTCGGCGGCCGACCCTAAATTGGCCGAGGCCATACCAAATCCGCTCCACAACAGGTAGCATAAAAAGAACTACTAAGTGAAGGCATGTTGTGTGGCTACGAAGAAAGGATGCCTGACATACAAGATTACAATAAGAGTACTATGTAAAATTAAAAATATGATCTATTGATAGGAAAGAAAAAGGCTATGTAGATAATGCTAACTGTACCAATTAAAAATTTAACAAGTATATGTTTAAAGATAAATTAGTTCAGAGCATGTTTGAGTGCATCATATTGTTGGCTTCTCTTTTGATATTGAAATATTAAGACTATTAGAAAACAAACCCCTTTAATTAGAAGCATACCCTTTTTGACTGGTAGAGCAATGTTTATGAAGGGAAGCAAAAACAGCATAGCTTGCAGGTGAGTCTCCATAAGCTTCTACTGACATTCATGACAGAATAGTAGACAAATTTGCTTGTATGACTTTGGACAGAACATCAGAATCAATGTTAAAAGTAGAGATCTGCATTGTAGCCTTCCAAAGAAACCAACATTTGTGATACTTTCAGGTTACCAGATGCATTAGACACAATCAAGCAATTAACGCCGACCACCTAATTGTCTCAATAGATTTTCATGAGAGGGTGTGCATAGACCAACAAACAATTATCCAATCTAATGTGGGACCATAATGGCAAACCTCATTATGACACATACAGGTCATCTGCCACAACGATTATCTACATGATAGATTGCCAATGACAAGTAACCACCATTATTATTGAGACATCTAACAGCATAACATATTCCTGAATGGATGTCACCTTCATGCTCAATTCTTCATGCTGCAGATTGTGAATAAAAAGCAGACTCTTGCAGAAAGGTTAATTAGAGGAGACATTGACACAGCTGAGAAGATAATCGGTCATTGATGATAAGGGTTGGTGGTTGTGAATCAAAATGATAGCAGTAGTATTCCGATACTAGTCAGAAATTCAAACATCATTCAGATGCATGCATAGAAGAGAAAAAAAGTGAATTGGGAGCATCTTGGAACCATCCTCCCTTGACCTTCAATTCCCTATTGTCCTGATATGCTTGATCTAAGCCCATGTAGCCAACTCAGTTCTATTCATTGACCTGTCTAGGCCCATGAAGAAACCCACTGAGTTACTAAATGGTCCGACCAACTCCAAGATGGTTGGACTGACAAAATGAAGATAAATTCTGGTGATTAACATCAAGGTTTGCCTAACTGATACTGGGACCCATACGGATCGGCAGCCAGAACAGTATGGTATGGGGTCAACCTATAAATCTTTTTTGAATTTTTTTAAAACTGAAGTCAGCAAATAGTTTTCCCACTTCACTATAGCAAGCCGGCAAACTATTTCCTGATTCCAATTTGAAAAATGGAGAAACAGGAGATCCCTGTTTTGTGATGAAATGGAGGCCGCAGGGGTGGGGGGAGTGGGGGTGGGGTTTCAAGCCCTCTCTCCCTCTTTCCGATCGATGGAAGAGTCTCTCTCAGCCTCTCCCTCTCCCTTCCTCTGTCTTTTCCCCTCTCTCCTTCTCTCTCCTGATTTCTCAAATTAAGAGACAAAACCATGCCAGTTCACCCTTGGTATGATTTGATATACTCAAAACCGGGCAGTTTGGGGTGGTATGGAGAACACTGATTAACATCATTTAAATGCCCATGCTCTTCAACATATAGAAGATAACAAGAAGATTCCACCAGTGCAAGGTTGACAGAAGCAAAAGAAACCCCCAAGATGACAAGACTCTCATATTGCCCAAGACACTAGACGCCAAAAAAAGGCACTCACCTGAAGAAAGCACATACTAATCTATAAAGAGTTTAACAATTGCACTAGAAAAAAATACTATTTGTATTTGGGAATAATGCAAACATCATAAGATTACTTATTCAGGTTTCAACATCTTAAATCATGATAATTTTGAGCATTTGATGTCACGTTTCATATATCTCAGCACATAACATCAAAGCACCACTTGCCATAATGCATTTTAAACAAAAGTCAGCAAAACTAAACCACTAGACCTCTTAAAATAACTTTAAAGTTCAAACATAACAGCAAAATACCACTTCCTAAAATATGTTTCATGGTTCTAAAAAACACATGCCACAAAACACTGAACCATTGAATATCCTAGAAAAGCCCTTTATCCTGAATGAAAATTGCCAAAAACCAGATTTACCTTTCTAAGAATGCATATGAAAACCAAAACTGTTCTAATGTAAAGTTCAAATGATCTGGAATCAAGACCAATGCCAATAACCATGGGAAATTAACATCATACTAAATCAATAAAAAACTGAAGCAATCAAGGAGAAAGAACAAGATGCCTGAAATTTCCTTAATAAGGTAAAATGGGAAAGAAAGAAATAAACTACAGAGCAAAGAGAGAAGAAGACAAGAATAGCTAATGTTCATATGAGTCAAACCTAAAAAGAGGGGATTTGACATTAATAAAAATTTAAGCAATCAAGGAGAAAGTGCAAGATGCTGCAATTTCCTTAAAAAGGTATAATGGAAAAGCAAGATACAAACTACAGAGAAAAAGATAGAGAACGCAGGAACAGGTAATGTCCATATAATTCAGACCTAAGGAGAATGACATCCTCATAGCTTTGATGTACAGCAAACCACACAATGTATCTTCAAGCGTCTTGGAAATCTTAACTCTTATTTTTCCAAAACATCCATTTTTTATATTATTTGTTGAACAAGAAGGTGAAATGCCAAACCTTTTTAACTTCTTTAAACCTCTCACCACCCATTCCACACTAACAAGTAACAACCAATCCTTCATTTTGTCAGAAGAACAATTAAGAAACTTCAAAACTACTCAAGTATGGGTCCGGTTAGACAATTGTCAACTCGAATCAAATACATTTATTAAACAGGCAAATCCATATCCAAGCCAACTTGTATAACCTGCTTAATAAACATATCCAAGTTAAATGGATTTTAAATGGGTTGAACAAGTTTTAAATGGTGGGTCGTAGTAACATCCACCCACTTAATTATTAAACAGGTCGAAACAGGTTAGATGGGTTAGGACACTAGACCCAAACCTAACCCATTTAATAAATGGGTTAATTTGGGTTCACCTATTTACGAAATTATACCATACTTGAACAAACATACTCATATTGATTGCAAATCACTTTGCCAGGTCGGGTTATACATTGTCACCCCTATTCAAACCCAAAACGATACCTTCCTTATGAAGTCACAAAGATGTTACTTTTCATGTTTTGTCCTCCTAAAGATAAATTACACATAAGCTAACTTTGCTCTCTTCTTAATACAAGTTTTTCCCATATTAGGATGCTTTCTGAAGGTTGCTCCAAGCATATGCACACAAGCTCATGTGATTGGACAGGCAAAACCATAGTTGGGCTAAGAATGATCTTCATGTTTCTAAGCATCAAACTTGTTGGTGCAGAAATCCGTCCTCGCCGGAGGTCGCCGGAGTCAAGGCCGCTGAGGTCGCCGCCGGGGATCTGCAAAACGAAGTCCCGTCCAGAACTGGGGGTGGCTCCGGCAGGACCCTCCGACGGTCAAGTTAGTTTCCGGCCAACAGTAATGGAGTGCTCGGAATGAGTTCCGGAGCTTAGAAATGAGGAGGAGAGCTTAGAGAGTCGAGAGTTCAGAGAGCTTAGAGAGTCGAGAGTTCAGAGAGCTTAGACTTAGCGTGTCGGGAGGGTCCTTTATATAGTGGAGCTTGATGGTGACAACTGCAGCCGCGTGCTGGCGGGCCGCTCGAGGTTCGGCGGAGTCAGTCCTCACTGGTGCCGTGTGCGGCGGATTGAGGGTGACAGCCATCGCCGCCTGGACAGTGGGTCGCTATCGCCCGCGGCGGACTGACCGATGGTACGGCGGACTGACTGATGGTGATGGTTGCAGAGCTTGCCGAATGAAGGGTTGAAGGCCTTCGTCGTGTGCCCATTTCGGAGGAGTTCGGGCTCCTGAAGAGGAAGATAGGAGGGAGTTCGGCTCCCATAGGCGTCTGGCAAGAGGTATGCAGCTAAGGCTCGTCCGCAGAAGAGTTCGGCTGCTGAGAAGTCCGAAGCTCGGCCGTCTGGGGTTCGGCCGGCTGTTGGGACTTGGGCTGAGGCTTGGACACTTGAGAGTTCGGTAGGAGCTCGGTCGGCCGAAGTTTGATGAGGGCGACCGCTGAGGAGTTCGGCCCAGTGACGACTGCTGAGGAGTTCGGGCTCCTAAGTGACGACCGCTTGGGGATTCCGCTAAAGCCCGTCCGCTGAGGAGTTCGGCCGCTGAGAGGACTTCATTGAAGCTCGGCCGCTTGGAGTCGGTCCGAAGGAGTTCCGAAGGAGTTCGGCCGCTTGGAGTCGGTCCGAAGGAGTTCGGCCGTGGGAGTCCGAAGGAGTTCGGGGCAGGAGTTCGGCCTGCTGAAGTTCGGCCGCTGGGAGTTCGGCTGAAGCCCGTCTGCCGAAGCTCTTCCGCGGCTACTGGTTACATTGGGCTGAGCGTCGGGCCGGGCTTCGACAGGAGCGGGATTTATCCCCAACAAAACTAAAAAGGTAAACTTTTATGGTATGAAATTTTGGGTTTGCTGGGCAATCCTTGGTGTCTTTGTAATGAAGATCAAACTAGGAAACTTCAAGTCTTACATGATGGACACTATTGGTGCAGAATCTGATTGATGCCGGATCGAGCTGAAGTGGAGGAGGATGAGGTCGCCGTCGGTGATCTGTAAAATAAAGTTCCGTTCGGAGTCGGTGGTGGTGGCTCCGGCAGAACCCTCCGACAGTCAAGTCAGCTCTTCTCACCAATAGAAATGGAGTGCTCATGAATGAGAAGTGAGCTTTGAGCTTTAGAGGGGAGAGAAGAGCTTCTAGAAAACATATCTGAAGGGTCTCTTTCTATAGGCGAAGCTTGTAGCGGGTTGATGGTGATGGCCATACCGTCCGTTCGCGGGCCGCTCGAAGCTACATGGAGTTCGGTACGAAGAGGAAGGTGTCGTCAGGTGGATAGTGACAGCCATACTGACGGATCATGGGCCGCATGGGGCCGGTTACGGAGAGAATGGTGTCACCAGTAGTGGTGGCCATATCGTCCGATCGTGAGCCGCATGAGGCTTGTTACGGAGGAAAAGGTGCCGCCAGACTGATAGTGGCGGCCATACCGCCGAGGTTCAACAGCCGTAGGTGAAGAACCTCGGCGTATATCTATTCCAGGGGAGCTCGGACTCCTAAAGAGGATACGTCTGGAGGAAATCATCCGGAAGGAGTTCGGCCGAAGGGGATGTCCGGAAGGAGTTCGGCCCTTGGAGGAGCCCGTCTGCAGGAGCGATCCTAAAGGAGTTCGGCTCCTGAAAGAGTTCGGCCGAAGAAGAAGTTCGGCAAAAGTCCGACTTCTGTAGGCGTCCGGCTGGAGGAGCGCGGAGGAAGTTCGGCTCTCGTGGGAGTCCAACTGAAGGAGTACGGAGGGAGTCCGGCTCTCGTGGGAGTCCGTCTGAAGTTCGGCCGCTGAGAAGTTCGACTGGAGCTCGACCGCTGAGAAGTTCGGCTAGGACGCGGCCGTTGGGGAGTTCGGCAAGAGCTCGACCGCTGAGGAGTTCGGCCGGCTGAAGGAGTTCGGCTAAGACTCGTCCACTGAAGCTCTTCCGTGGCTACCGGTTGCATTAGGCTGAGCATTGAACTAGACTTCGACAGGAGCGGGGTTCATCCCCAACAATAGTCCCCCCACTTCCGAGTTCGAAATTCAAAGGAAGAGAGTGCAGAAAGGGCGACTGCCGAAGTCCTCTTCAGGGCTCTGTGCCAGTTCGGATTGAAACTCGTGGGAGATCTTATCTCTTGCAGCCGAGGTTGAAGGAGATCTTATCTCCTGCAACCAAGGTTGAAGAAAATCTCATCTCCTGTGGCCGAGGTCGAAGGTTGAGCTCCTCGAGAAAGATATCATCTCCAACAGTCGAGGTTGGCTAGGGGGAGATCTCATCTCCTGCAGCCAAGGTTGAAGCTCGGGGGAGATCTGATCTCCTGCAACCGAGGTTGATACGATCGCTCGGGGAAGATCTTATCTCCTGCCGAGATTGGCACGGTTACTCGGAAGAGATCTTATCTCTAGCCGAGGTTGGCACGGTCACTCGGAAGAAATCTTATCTCAAGCCGAGGTTGACTCGGACGCTCGGAAGAGATCTTATCTCTAGCCGAGGTTGTCACGGTCGCTCGGAAGAGATCTTATCTCTAGCCGAGGTTGACACGGTCGCTCGGAAGAGTTCTTATCTCTAGCCGAGGTTGACTTGGGCGCTAGCCGAGGTTGTCACGGTCGCTCGAAAAAAATCTTATCTCTAGCCGAGGTTGATACGGTCGCTCGGGAGAGTTCTTATCTCTAGTCGAGGATGACTCGGATGCTCGGGAGAGATCTTATCTCTAGCCGAGATTGTCATGGTCGCTCGGAAGAAATCTTATCTCTAGCCGAGGTTGACTCGAGCACTCGGAAGAGATCTTATCTCTAACCGAGGTTGACACGGACGCTCAGGAGAGATCTTATCTCTGGCCGAGGTTGTCACGATCGTTCGGAAGAGATCTTATCTCTAACCAAGGTTGTCACGATCAGTCGCTCGCGAGAGATCTTATCTCTAGCCGAGGTTGACACGGTCGCTCGAAAGAGATCTTATCTCTGATCGAGATTGGCTCAGTCGCTCGAAAGAGATCTTATCTCTGGCCGAGGCTGGCTCGACCGCTCGAAAGAAATCTTATATCTAGCCAAGGCTGGCTCGATCGTTCGGGAGAGATCTTATCTCTGTCCGAGGCTGACACGGTCGCTCGAAAGAGATCTTATCTCTAGCCGAGATTGTCACGGTCGCTCAAGAGAGATCTTATCTCTAGCCGAGATTGATACGATCGCTCGAAAGAGATCTTATCTCTAGCCGAGGTTGACTCGAGCGCTCGGAAGAGATCTTATCTCTAGTCGAGGTTATCACGGTCGCTCGAAAGAGATCTTATCTCTAGCCGAGATTGACTCGGATGCTCGGAAGAGATCTTATCTCTAGCCGAGGTTGACTCGGGCGCTCGAGAGAAATCTTATCTCTAACCGAGGTTGTCACGGTCGCTCGGGATTGATCTTATTTCTGATCGAGGTTGATTCGATCACTCGAAAGAGATCTTATCTCTAGCCGAGATTGACACGGACGCTCGGGAGAGATCTTATCTCTAGCCGAGGTTGACTCGATCGCTCGAGAGAGATCTTATCTCTAGCCGAGGTTGTCACGGTCACTCAGAAAAGATCTTATCTCTAGCCGAGATTGAAGGACTTTGACCTGCTTATGTTAGGACGAGATTTTCCTCCTGTTCCTAACACGGCCACTATTGACTGCTTCTTTCCTGTCATCACGTAGCTTTTGCACTAAGAAACAATATTATTAAATGAAAGAATTTTATTGAAAGAAAATTACTGACAGCACATCCCCGGATCGTGGGAGCGTTGTTCCTCTGAGTTCCTTCAGACGATAAGCTTCAGGATCTGACGACCTTCTCTATTTTGCGCTAGCCTTCTCAATTTGGAGCGAGCTTGACGTGGCATCGATGATACGGAAGGCGACCGACCTTTTTGTTGTTCCTGACTACGGTAGCGCCCTTGGCCGATCTTCTCCTGCTTCAGGCTGGCGTCTGAGGAATCGACCCATCTGGCCTCTCCTGATGAGCTCCTCGATTTCATCTCGGAGCTGAATGCATTCTTCAGTATTGTAGTCGTGGTCGCCATGGTAGAGGCAGCGCTTGCTTCAATCGCGCTTGTTTGGGAGAGATCATAATTCTTTTGGTCTTGATAGCTGGTTCTTAACTTCCGTCCGAATTTAAGTTCGAGGAGCGTTAAGGAGGGCATAGTCGTGGAACCTTCCGAAAGGAGGACTTCTTCACGCCCTTCTGTCGGAGCTTCCTTGATGACGAGCTCGAGAAGTTCGGGCTCGCTTGCGTCCGGGGTAGTCCATGAACACGGTCGAACTTCACTCGACCCTCCATTGACAACGGATCTATTATACTCGTCCGCCCGCCGCTCTTCTAAGGCTTCTTCGTTCTTCAACTTGAAGGCTTCTTCCGTACGGGCATATCCATCAACCCGAGCCAGCAGATTGGCGAAGTCTCTGAGATACTTCTTCTCCATGGAGAACGGCAAGTCATTCTTCTGAAGGCCGTCCTTGAGTGCGGCCATCACAACAGAGTGGTCCAGATCCCGGACTTTCAATGCCACAGCATTAAATCAAGTGACATAAGTCCAGATGGATACCCCCTGCTTCTGCTGGACATTCATCAGGGAATCCGAACCTCGGCGCGGACGTCGGCTGCTGATGAAGTGAGCCACGAACTGATGGCTCATCTGATCAAAAAAGAAGATCATGCCCGACTTCAACGCCGAGTACCAGTTTCTCGCTGCTCCCTTTAAGGTAGATGAGAAGGCTCGGCACAATATAGCGTCTGGAGCACCATGGAGTAGCATCATGGTCCGAAAGGCCTCTAGATGATCAACTAGATCAGAGATTCTATTGTAGCTTTCGAATTAAAAGAGCTCGAAGTTCGGCGGGATGGCCTCTTGCATAATTCGGAGAGAAAAAGGAGGATCGGTGTGAATGTCGTTAAGGTAAGCCGGGGCAACGTGGCTGAGCTCCTCAATCCGTCGGTCCATCTTCCGCAGTCTGTGATCGAGAGCGTCGTCTTGGTTGCAAATCCTTGAGGACTTCCAGCTACAAATGGAGAAGGTCTCCTCCAGAAGAGAACCATGATCCGAACACGGATCCTCTACTCTCTGTTTTTTCTTCCCAGGGGCAATGGGTACGTTAGCCCAAGTACTCTTTTTTGGGATCGATTTTCGACATTCCGATGGCGGATTTTCTGGTGGAGTCACCATCGGGGGCTGCTGCATGGCCTGCACCGTCTCGGTGAGGCTCTGAACCCGCTGCATCAGCAGGCTGAACTGTTCCGCATCTACCGCGGCTACAAACGAAACCTAAGTTGCCGGGGCTGAAGCAGGAGCAGATGGATCTGGACGGGATCGGGCCGTGGAGGCCGTCGATCGTCGGATCGAAGCTCTCCTGGGAGGCATTTTCTCTTGGAAAAGAACACTAAAGAGGAAGAAGGAAGATCTCTAGAGAGGAAAGAGAGAGGTCATCACTGAGCACTCCTTTAAAATCAGAAGAACCTCAAAAACAGAGGGGCCTTCCTAGCGTCAATTCTATTGGTGCAGAATCTGGTTGATGCTGGATCGAACTGGAGTGGAGGAGGATGAGGTCGCCGTCGGTGATCTGCAAAACAAAATTCCGTCCGAAGTCAGTGGTGGTGGCTCCGACAGGACCCTCCGACGGTCAAGTCAGCTCTTCTAGCCAACAAAAATGGAGTGCTCAGGAATGAGAAGTGAGCTTTGAGCTTTGGAGGGGAGATGAGAGCTTCTAGAAAACATATCTGGAGGATCCCTTTTTATAGGCGGAGCTTGTAGCGGATTGATGGTGATGGCCATACCGTCCGTTCGTGAGCCGCTCAAGGCCACATAGAGTTCGATATGGAGAGGAAGGTGTCGTCAGGCAGATAGTGACAGCCATACTGGCAGGTCGTGGGCCGCATGGGATCGGTTAAGGAGAGAGTGGTATCGCCAGTAGTGGTGGCCATGTCGTCCGATCGTGGGCCGCATGGGGCTTGTTACGGAGAAAAAGATGCTACCAAACTGGTAGTGGCGGCCATACCGTCGAGGTTCAACAGCCGTAGATGAAGAACCTCGGCGTATATCTATTTTAGGGAAGCTCGGACTCCTAAGGAGGATACGTCTGGAAGGGATCATCCGGGAGAAGTTCGACCGAAGAAAATGTCCGAAAGGAGTTCGGCCCTTGGAGGAGCCCGTCTGCAGGAGCGATCTGAAAGAAGTTCGGCTCCTGGAAGAGTTCGGCCGAAGGAGAAGTTCGGCAAAAATCCAACTTCTATGGGCGTCCGGTTGGAGGAGCGCGGAGGGAGTTCGGCTCTCGTGGAAGTCCGACTGAAGAAGTACGGAGAGAGTCCGGCTCTCGTAGGAGTCCAATTGAAGGAGTACGGAGGGAGTCCGGCTCTCGTGGGAGTCCGACTGAAGTTCAGCTGCTGAGAAGTTCGACTGGAGCTCGGCCGCTAAGGAGTTCGGCTAGGACGCGACCGCTGGAGAGTTCGGCAGGAACTCGGCCGTTGAGGAGTTCAGTCGGCTGAAGGAGTTTGGCTAAGACTCGTTCGCTGAAGATCTTCCGTGACCACCAGTTGCATTAGACTAAGCATCGAACTGGACTTCGACAGAAGCGGAATTTATCCCCAACAGACACCATTACCTATTTTCTCTTCATCAAACACTTCTCAAGCTCCTCTATCTAAAAACCATCAATGACAGTAATATGCAACCCTTCCATCCAAACATTCAAGATACTCAACCACCTGTAGTAATTTATTATCTTTTATAAACCTTGTTTTCTCCAATATTATATAAATTAATATGTCTCATCTCATTTTCCATTTTGTAAAATAAGTTGGCATATAAATCCCTGCCCCTCAATCAAACCATTCTTACATAAAATCTCCAAACCAGTTCTTCACCCTCTCTTCACCTACTTATAACACACTCCAAATTTCACTAATCGCTATCAGATTCCCATCTCCTATCTACAACAGAGGCACATATCTGTTCTAACATTTGATTTGCTTAAATTTTAATCAAGCTCTCAAATGCCTCTTTTCTTCAAATTTTCAGACTTCCTTTCCCAAGTCTAAAAAAATTATCCAAATGATATTTCAGTAGATTCCATCTCCTTCATGTAACTGCACCCTTAATCCAACTCTCTAACTTAGGATGCACCAAGAACATGCATCCAAGCTAGAAAAGTTGACGGCCTCAATTCTGTACCAAGACATTAAAAAGAAGAAAAAAAATGATCAGATATAGGCCTATCAAGTCTCGTCAAATGATCAAAATTAACCATCAAAGAAACCATTCCATTATCACTCTTCCTTAGTTTCTTTACCTCCTATAATAGAAAATAGAACTTTCAACCAACCATGTCAGAGATTATCCGTTCCTTAAAAAGCCAACCCTATCAGGAACCAAATTCACATCCAAGAACCACCAGTTTTGCACATAAACCTTCGTTTGACAGTTTTGATATCCTAATATCATTATTCTTTTACCAACCTTGTCCTTAATCATTATTCAAGATATACTATTCCATCAGGACTGAAGCTTAGAAACCTTGTTGTTATGAGTGGTAATGTCAAATGAAAGCAGCGCTGCGTTCATCCAAGATCCAGGCAAGACATATGCGATGACTGGAACGAATCAAGCGACCAATTTGCAAACCCTATTTAATATTCCATTTCTCTTTTAACATATGGATCCATTCGACGAGGGTCCTTGCGTTGTTCCAAGATCCTAAGAACAAATATGTAATAGCTGGAAACAATCAGGAAAGAAAACATATAATAATCTGTTGGTACCTTTCTCACCGAGGCCGACCAAGATAGAATGAGCCCAAGAAATGCGATGAAGAAGGGCCCCCACAGGTCTCAATCCCTGAAAGCCTTACCCGGATCCTCCCACTTAGGGTTCGGGAGCACCAGCAGCTTCAGATCGGTCACGACCCGTGTGAGATCCCTCTTGACGGTGTCCCAGACGGGCTCCGTCAGCGTGTTGGGTGGTGGTCCGAATCCATCGGCGGCGATGCCCTGGCGAGAGGATCCGGAAGAGGAGAACGGGACCCCAGAAGGCAGCGGGGAATCCGGCACCGGCTTCCTGTTGGACGAGGACAGCAGGGAAAGACAGGAGGGGACGAAAGGGAAGGAAGAGACAGGGATGGGGTCACGGGGAGGGCTGGGGGGCCAGGGGGGAGGAAGGCGGCTGGGCAGGACTGGACGCCGGCGTTGATGAGGTTCTGGATAACGTGGATGTCCGACTCGGACGAGTGTTGGAATGGGGCGGCGCCTCCGTTGGACATCTCGACGTCGGTGGACGGGCTAGATCGGCGGCGGGGAGGAAATGTCGGAGGAATTCGAGGGGAGAAAGGACACCGAGAACAGAAGAGAGGAAAGGGGGAAGAAGCGCTTCAGAGAGAGCGCCATGGCCCTCGAGTCGTGTTTGCTGCTTTGTGTTGATAGACCCGTTCCATTTTAAAATGTGTACGCCCGGTCTCTCCATCTTACTCCAACGACGAAATGAAATGTTCCTGCTTACGACTTTGCCAATTTTTGTTCTATACAAATTCTGGTTCCTAGTTAGAGCATTTTGGAAAATTCAGCAGTGGAGCTGAATTTTCTGTAGGAATCGGAGGGATCTGGCTTGTTAAAAGAAAAAATAAATAAATAAATAAAGGAAGCCTACCTGGCATCTTCTTTTCCAAAAGCTCATGCAAGCCTTGGCCTAAATTTCATATATGAATGCGTTGGACTGTAGGATTAAAAAAACAAAAAAAAAATTATAGAGATTTTTTTCTCCCTCGGGATTTGGGCCAGAGAGAAATGAAGTTGATACGGGTCTTATCTAGATATGTTGTATAATCCGTCGTCCCAATGAAATCTAGTCCAATCCTATTGGATTTACCGAATAAACCCTTAATAGTCAGATATTCCAAAACCTTCCTTATTGAGTTTTTTTATGTAAACCTTTAACGCGTCGAGTTAAATGAGATAATGTGATAGTAGAAAAGAATAGAAAAGTTAAAATAAATACTAAAAGAAAATTCTATTTTCTCGAGACATCCTAGCAAGAGTTGTTGTATGTAGAAATTATATTCATGCTTGATAATATTGCATAATGTAAGTGGCTTCTATATTATCTCTGTTTTTCTAATTGATGAGGTATTATTTTTTGTGTAAATAATTAGTTGTTATGTTTTATTTCTTCAAGAACGATTTATGATTGGAAGAATAATTTAAATTAGTAAGATAGTTAAAAAATGCTTAAGGCGCTGGTTATGCATAGATGAAAATCTCATCAAGCCTACAAATGTTGATTTGGTGATTAAATTATCAGTCAATCCCATATGATGGCAAAGTTATGAGTTATATCGATCTCTTTATGCCATGTGGCGAAAAAAAAATTTTGTGCACGCATAATGAGAGCCTTGTAGAATTTTTTTACCTCTACACTTATTATCAAGTTATTATATTAACAATCATCAAGTGCTTGCTCAAATGATATCACTATTTGGCTTGTTGCTACTTGGATAAGGGGATGAAGATTTGATTTTACAAGAAGCAATCTTGATGGATTAGGGTTAGGATTGGAAGTGGGTTCGAGCAGACTCGAGGCTTATTGGGCCAAGTTGGTTTTGGATAAAGCTTCAAGTTCGGCCAGAAATTATTTCGGTCGGGCTCGGACCAAAAAAATAGAACTCATTTTATTTTCGAGCCGGGCTTGGACCTATTTTTGGTCCAATCCGAGCCCGGACCTAATTAAAACCTACCCACGCACCCCCTCCCCACCCCCACCCAAACCCTCACAAGTCATAAACCCCTCTTCCACCCTCCACTGACCCCCCGCAAAACACCACCCTCACTCTCGCCTTCCCCTAGCCCTGATTCTCACGAACCCCTTCTGCCCTCCCCCGGCCCCTTGTGAGGCTGCGAAACATCCCCCCTCGCCCTCCTCCTGATCTCGGTGTGAATCCCATCCCCCTCCTCTCGGCCCTCCCCTGGACCCTTGGCCCTAACTCCCGCATTCGCACCACACCCCCATGCCCTCTTATAGCTCCCTTGGCACCTCTCTACAGTTCGGTCCATTACTCTCTCTCCGTGTTGCACCCTACGGCGAGAAGGGGAGGCCGCCGCCGTCTAGGCTTCCTTCCCCATTAGCGAGGAGGAGCGGCCCAATTGGATTTGAGTCAGACTCGGGCTCGAGCTCAAGCTCGAGCATTAGTTTTTTAAAAAATTTCAGACTTAAATCCGACCCAAAGTCCGAAAAAGAATTCAGATTAGACTCGAATAGAGATAAAACCCGATCTAGCTCGGCCCAACTCCAGCCCTAGTTAAGGTAGGTACGATATTAATGGTAGGGCTCAGCCCTTTCTAATCTCAAAAAAATAATAAATTAATAATTTTATTTTAAAAATATAAATTTCTATTTTGTGGATGCTGAAAAGTAAGCACCAAAATAAAAAGTTTGAGTCAATCTATCATCATGATTGATTAATAATACTAGACTTAAACATGTTTCTAACTCTTTCTTATTTATGGATATTTAGTATACTTATTAATATTTACAACAAATAGATAAACTAAATCAATTGATTACACCATACTTGCATTATCAAAGACACTCTGCTGGAGATCGGGTTTACTCTGGATTAAGTCATGTCAAATTCAATCCCCAAGCTTGCTTTAGAACTACATGTCACCACGTGATGTGGAAGTACAAGATATTTGTCCAAATATTTAAGCCACCAAATCATTGTATTGAATCTTCTAGAACATTTGCTACATGAGTTAATTTAACTACTGATATCACGAGCATGAACTTTGCATTTTGTCTCTTTCATTTCCCATCTTTCTACGATGCAGATGGAAGAAATTGTCCACAACTCTAAGAATATGTTTGACCTGTGATTGGAATCAAAATCTAAATGGAATGGAATGAGAATCAAAATAGCTATATTTTTTGATGTATTTGATTTATAATTGGAATCTAGATCGGAACGGTCTAATGGGGGTATTATTTAGAAATCAACTAAATGAAAGAATATTTTTGAAAAAATAATTTTTAAGTAAATCTAGTGGAACAAAATTTGAATATGGGAAAAAAAACCAAGATTGGGTCTCACGGAGCGGCATACTCAATCCCTCCGGAACGAACTTTCTTCAATCAAATAGCTAGAGTCAGAGCTACTTATTCTCATTCCAATTTCATTGCAGAGCTCAACTCCTCTCAACATCCTAAAAACAATGAAAATAAGATGATCTTCCATGTAACTAAAGATTGCTCGATGGATCAACAGGGGAACTTCTGGTCAAAGCAAGAACAGGAAGGTAGAAATCAGCAGTTCTTTTGCTAGGTAACTGGAATATCAACGGTTGACATGGCTTTCCCAATTTTATAAAAACCAAATATTTATTAAATTAACTCCACCGACCATCAGTAACCATTTTTTTTTTTCCCCCAATAGACATTTTTTCCCCTCAACACGCACGCGCGCGCACAAGAGGGAGAAGCATGCGCCTAAAAATGCAACCATAGAATTGGCGTTCCTCTTCTTGTGAGCAGATGATGGGCATTCTCAACTCGTCATAAGGCCTTCGGAATTCAGCAACCGTGACGCTTTGGGTGGGAGAGAGGGAAGGCGGTGATGTTTCTAGTGGCATGTGGAGCGCTTGCTAAGATCGAACGGGAAATTGGGTGGCTTTATTGTTGTTCTGAGCTCCACTAATACCATATCATCGTTTACTTACTTTCGTAGTGGAAACCAAGTCCCGTCTTGTGATCTTTGTTGCCCAAGCAATATGTCTTGTTTTGGACCTATAACTTTTGAAGGAATGATGCTACGTACACAACTGCATTACTTTTGCCTATAGGATTATATTTTAAGTTGCCCATGCGGTTTCCTTTTTTGCATGTCAAATTTAATCATTGTTGCTCCTGCATCTCCCTTTCTTGATCCAACTTGAATTTTGTGTTTCGGTAAACTACGTCCTTGCAACACTAGCATTCTTTGAAGTTGGAGAGAATCTGATTCTGTTCTTAACAAGGGTGCTGCAGCCAAAGAATGTCTTAGATTCTTCTCTGGCTCTCTCCTGAGGATAGCTCTTGTGTTTAATTTTTTTTCTTCCAGTATAACCAGAGAAGGTATTTGATATTTGGTAGCACTAAGGGACTTCGTGGGGCAGCTGCAAAATTGCATCTACTTTCCCTAGAATTAAAAAAATATACAATGATACTTTGGTGAAAACCTATTTTCCATTCAATTTTTAAATCATTTGTTCTCGGGATGCCAATGGGATGGAATCGATACGGTTAATAAAAAAACAGAAACCGTAACCAAAATCCACGACCGCTCAAGAAATTGAAGTCGAAACTTTTGAAATAAAAAACTATAACCTTCATCCAAAAAAAATGAAAAAAAAAGCTGAAAATCATTTAAGTTTTATATTTATTTAAATTTTTCATATATAAATAACTAAATTAAAAATATTATTCGTAATTTTCATTAGATGATTAATCTAATAAATATATCTGAAAATAGTACAATCATTCTTATGGAGTTAGTAATTTAGATTTATACTAAATGTAAAGAATATTAAGGATGTTAAATATCAATTATGTATATTTAGATCCAGTTTTGGATTGAAGAATCATCAAAATTGCTATTAAAATCAAAATCAAAATCAAATGATTTTTAATTTTGCAACCAGCATCAAGATCATCCCCCTTTTATTTTGGTTAAAACTGCCCTGTTTGGTTGGAGGATGAGTAAAATATTGGATATTCATCCCCGTTAGTATCCCTAATTCGATGGCTCTCCCTGTTTGGTAAGGCCAAAGCCAGAAAAGAAGGGAGCCGACTGCATTGGGATTGAACCACCAAGGTGGAGCGAGCTAGCAATCTAGAAAAGAGTATTCTAGCATTTCTAGTTTTGAACTGCGTTCTATTCCAAAAGGCAGGAAGGGCGTTAGTTCTATCTTTCCAGTAACTGGAGTACCTTCCAGTAGACTGCAACTCATAGAAAACTTAACCTTCTTCTTCTTTTTTCTTTTTCTTTTTTTAATTATTTTTTATTTTTATGATAAGTATTATTGTTGAAAATAATTTTTTTTGGAAACAAAACGATCGATCTTGCGCAGAAATGCTGGAGTGACCTATAAAACAAAAGTCCAAGCCGAAGAATTAGACTCCGACGAGGACGCTCCAATGCTCAAGTCAAACAATCAAGCAATAACGAGTTTTTTGAGAGAAATTTCTTGCTTATCTGAATCCTCATGATTTATAATATTTGTAAGGAAGCTTCATGTGGCTGTTACGCTGTTCCGTTAATCTTCGACCGCTAGTATCATCGTGACGAGATTAAGAGCGCCTTTTTCAAATGGAAAGATTGTTATCGGCGAGATTGGGATACTTTATCCACTTGCCCGTGATTGGATCATGGTTGTATTACTGTTAATCCACGAGATGAGTCGGTGAGAATGTAGATGAGCCATCTATCCGAGGCAATTTATAAGTTACGAACACTATCCGAATCGTTTCCAAATTAGACGGTTCGGATCTTCTTCTAAGTATCGACTATCAATTCGGAAGGTATTATACTAACTTTCTTATCCTCAAATCATTAGCGAATGCCAACTGAATCGAGACGTTTTGAATATTGATCGGACGATCTGAGGTATTTACATTACCAATGTAACAATAAGCATATTTTGCCTTCTTCTCCAAAGATTTAGATCGTGAGATTGGAACCACCATCCATATTTTGTAAGGAGAGAAAAATAGTAATAAGCGATATTTTTAACCCCCAAGGCCATCTTCCTCTTTTGTAAGTACAGTATCCCTCCGGTTAACCTTACAAGCTACTTCGGAAAAGATCTCTCGTATCTATCAATTTTCTTAATAACGCAAACAAGGAGCTTGAAGAAAGTAATAAAATAAAGGAGTGATATGTGGACCGAATGTCTGATTTTTCTCTCTATAACCGTTATAATCCTTGATTCTTAATGATAAAGAGTTGTTTGTTTATCATCTGTTTGTATTTATTAGGATTTGATAATGTGAACATTTTCTCTTTATTTCTTTACATTTCAGACGACTGCTTATCACTACATGACATGCTGGATTTACCTTCACTTCTCTTTCCTTTTCTTGTTATTTTTAATATTTCTCAAATAAGCAGCAAAAGATACGGCTAAATCCATTTTTTGTCATCAGTTATGAAGATCGTGGCAGGAATTCGACATATGTTATCACCAAGTTGGGCTCATGTGTTGGGCTTAATATATATTAGCCTTAAACATGGACCCGGTATTCCGGTTCCGATCCCGTCTTCGTCCTTGCTTCCCCTATTACCAAGACAAGTCCTTTAGGTGATTGGAATCTTCATTCCATCTTTCCATACCTATGAAATTTAGATATTTTTACCTGGATTAGAAAATTATAATCCAAATTGCGTCAAAGAAGAAAATCACAATCTAATGGAAACCGTTCTTCCTAAATAGGAATCGAAAATCGATACAAAAGCTGAATCTAGAAAGTAGTGCCCCACTTGTTTTCTCTTAAATATATTAGTGCTTGATTGGTGAAATCGAAATAAAAATAGATGACTCAAATTTCAACTGCTTGGTCGGAAAAAATTTTATTCTAATTTCGATTCTAGGATGGAATGTAAATAGCTCAATCTATTTAAAACTCAATTCTCATTTTTCTCTATAGATTTAAATTTTTATTTATATTTTTATTTTAATTTTGATTTCAATCATGATTCAAATATTTTAAAAAATTAAATTATTTTAATTTTAATTTTAATTTATTTCGATTTTTATTTTAATTTTGAGTTCAATCGTGAAACACAAGAGAAAATAAGAATAGATGGACATGTCTATGACTCAGATCGTTCGAGCCTAAATCTTTGTTTGTTTGTTTGAATCTGGCTGATATGTAGAAATCACAGGTTACGTTCGATGGCAACCTCATCGGCTGGTCGATTCAACACGCTCTCTTTTTATTGTAGTGGAAGCTGATATATGCTAAAGTCTGGCCCATCTTTGCCAAACTCCACTATTGCAGTCTCGCCAGGTCAGACTACATCAAAATTAGAGGAAGCCGTTCCTGTCTATTTTATTACTAGAAACTGCGGTCTACACCTGACAAAGCCATTAAAAAATTTCATTAAATTACAAATGAAAAAAAAAAAAATAGTGAAAAGAAACCAAGCAACGCCATCGATCTTTTCAAATGATTCGCCGGATTTCTGACTCTCCACCAGCTTAACATATCAATAAGGAATAAGGAAAAAGAATCAAGGTAGATATTACAAGGAGTGGCGATCAACACGAAAAAATTGTGTCCAAAAGCAAGAACATTCAATCAATATGGTAGAACTTAGAAGGCTCCAACAGATCGGTGACATTGAAGTACTTGAGGGTTCTGGCCCACTTCAAGTTATCCTTCAGCCGGTGCACTGCGATGGTATCCGGCACAAACGCATGCGAGCAAGTGTCGATGGGCACCGGTATCGGATAGTCGTACATGGCCGGCTTCGTGTTGAACCTATTCTTCCCTCGATTTCCATCCCTCAGCCACTTCCCGGTCAACAAGTCCTCAACACCGACCGACTCGTTCCTCACCCTCTCAGACGTCGAGATCCAATCCACCAAGTCCCAAGAGAGTATGTACCCCATCCCGGACATGTAGTCGTGGAATGGATCCATGCTGTCGCAAGGGATCACAAATCCGTAGTACATGTCCTCTCTGGGCATGTTCTTCAGTGACTCGATTAAACTTGGGAGTCTAAAGTAGATGTCGTCGTCGGCCTTGAGGACGTAGTCGTAAGGCCGGTCGTCGCCATTGGTCCCGTTGAATAGGTTTGGGAGGCTGGAGAAGTAGGTGTAGGTCTTGCCGCTGTTCATGTTCTCGGTGCAGTTGAGGATGATGATGTCGTCGTAGCGCATGATCTCGAGGGCGACGAGGACTCGTTGGTCCTCCTTGGTGAGGTTGCAGAAGACGAAGCGGATGTCGATGTGGGCGGTGAGGTTGGTCTGCAGGGAGTAGACGAGGCGGAGGAGGTGGCGGCGCTCGTAGAGGTCGGCGCGAGTGAGGACGCCCATAAGGAGCCGGAAGTCGGGCTTCACGGTGACGGGATCGGCGAAATTGGCGATGGTGGACCCACAGGTGGACACGAGGGATTGGAGCTCGAACTCTCGAGGATAGAGGTAGAGGTAGATGGAAGCTAGCAGAGCTAGAGGGAGGAGGATGACGGTGACGGTGGGACGAGATGGTCTGAAGGAGGAGGGGGACTTCATGGCTTCGCGGTGGGATAGGCCCCAAGGAATTGGCGAGTACGCCTTCAAGAAGGGTCAAATAGGGGTGGCCTGGGTGACTTCTTTTTCAGAACGAAGTTAGGTGTGACCGCACCAAGAGATAGGGCGGCGAGTCAGTGATTTGGTGCAAAGCAACAACTTTACCTTTCCAGGTTGCTGCTTTGAATATTTCCCTCATGTTATTTGCGTAACCGATGGGATGTTATATCGAGCGGGATACTCTCCGCATGACTTTTGCACCTTAAAATATGGTACCATTTCATCTATCTCAAAAATGATCTTTCTTCATCTCTACATGCATCGTATGTATCACACTGAAAAATATTTAATGATATTCTTAAGATACTTTTAAGATGAATAAGAGTTATCTGTGTCTCCGAGATGGATGCTAAAGTGGCCATCCATTATGGTATAGAGGATCCAAAATCATATTGTATACCTTACTAGCCAAACATATTATTCTAGATTCAAAGCACTTTGACAACATTTATTATATGTTTTCAAGAAAATATATTGAGCAATTATAGTACCTAACTAACAGCGGTGACATGCTAATAAAGTGAATGTTCCTTTTGTTTAATTTTCATGAACGTGTAAGCAGTTAATTTTATAAGTGAACATTATTATCTGTGAATAGTGATTTGTCATGGAAGTATAGGTTTTGCAAGCCAATTAGCTTCGGTGGATCTCTCTTTGCTTGCAAAGGTCTCGAGCACAAACAAAATAGTGGTATCCATATTTTACGAAAATATATTTAATTTTAAAATGTATTTTATTTATTTATTTGATTAATGCAATTAAAATGGTTGGTATATGAACATATGTTGCTTAATTATGGTCTATAATGCAATTCCTGGGGCTTTTGTTTTGGTTATAAGGACAATGCGAGTTGAGTGCAGTTATGCGAAGATTCAGCTCCAAAGTGCTGTTAAAAAATAGTGCATTGTAGAACTATTGGTTAGTTTTATGCCCAAAAAAAAGGTGCTGCCCAGAAAAACTCCTGCCCGATGGTGGGAAGCTTAGCCCAGTGGGCATAAAACCAGAGACCAATGGTGGGCCTCTAAGCTAGTCGTCATGGAGGGCTTCTCGGGATCCGCGAATTGGGTTTCTTGCTACGTAATACAATAGGTGTAGAATTCTCACTCGCAAGTCGACAAGCTGTCCGTCTCTTTGAGATCCCAAGTTATCCCTGAGAGTGAACGTGGCATGTGAGGCAGGGCGGGATGCATGGCGAAGTTTTTGCGAGGAAGGGGGAGTTACACGAAATATAAGGTCAGATCAGACCTTTTGTCCTCGGGATCACCGTTAATACAAAACATCCTCGTGGAGCCAATCGGGCCCAGTAAATGCAAAGTAGTATAAATACGCGCACTTGACTGGGGGATTTGTTGCTGCTTACCAAGCAGCCCTAAAAGGGGTATCCATCAGTGAGATATTCGTTAGACTCGACTTGGATATATAATTTTATTATTTGACGTATCTATACATAAAAGTGACGCATGAGCTTTAATCTGCCCCTTGTTTACCGGTTTCCACCAGTTGACATCGCCCAACATGCCACATCTTGCGCCGAATCGGTAGGGTGACGCGGAGCCTTCAGCAACGACCCGTAGGTCGTCACGCCCGGTTGATTTGGTGACTAAAAATTATCCTGATTTAGCTATTTCATGCATCTTTAATGATTTTTGATTTAGGAATAAAAAATAATATTATATTAATTACTTATTTTAGATAAAAAAATTTAAATTTTCAACTAAATAAAAATGTAAAATAACAAGAAAAAATAATTATTTTTTTTTAAAAAAATATTTTTATTTTAAAAATAATATTTGATCATCCAAAAACTATCCGGCGCAATCTACCTGCAGAGGGAAAGGGCTGCTACGGTCAATGAAATATGCGTTTGGCGTACCTACTGATTCCTTGTCCGCCCCATGAGTAAACTAGGAGGAATAAAAAAATAAAAATAAAAATAAGAAACCTAACGAATCCAATTGACCACTGGATTCAGCTTGAATATTGTTTGAGCGCGATTGATGTACATTTTTATTTGATAACAATTAATGCGCCTGGGCCAAATTTATTTTTCCTCCTCGCTATTCCGTCGTCAAATTTAACTTTCAAGAGTTGGCATTCGAACACCAATGCTAATGGGTTGGACTGGCCTGTTCAGCTCCCTGTTTTGACTGGGCTTGAGCTTCAGTTAGGGTCCATCGGACCTGATCTGAGCCTTGCTGCACTGGCCTCCCAAAAGGAAAAAAAGAGAGAAAGCATCGCTCATTTTTACAAAAATCAGAAATATCAGTGTAAGTCATCAGCAAGTCACCACCGAACGTGGCCGACGCCTTAAGTCATCAGCAAGTCACCACCGAACGTGGCCGACGCCTTGAATACATTTTGAGAGAGCTTTAACTTGTCCATTAATAACACTTCACCAGGTTAAACCTGTTATGACCTTTAACTTGTTTAGTCTTTTGAAATTATGATCCAAGTTGATTTGAATTTTGTTGGAGATAAATCAGTCTCTGCCGTAGTTCTTAAGATTTGAAAGCTATGATTGAAGAATTAACGATCATCTATGTAAATTTCGAATCCTCATCAATCATAGTCGATCCATCATTGATATGTACCAATCCCTTCTAGTTATCTACCTGCTTCATTGCTTACCGATGTTATGTCTTCGGCCCTGCTTTGAAATCCACTGATTCGTCATTGGCCTCTCTCATCCGAGACAATCCCCCGAATCACTGTTTGTCAACAGTCTATGATTCTCATCGACCTATTTTCAGTTCCAGCCATCCCATCGTCAATTTTATATCTCTACTATAAATGGCCAACACTCCAGCTATCCATGTTGTGAATGACTCTTATTCTCCACCGACTCCTCATTAGATTGTCATCCATTATAAATTAAAAAATCAATTCCCTACTCCAACTCATCGCCGACTTATCCTCGGATGAGCTCCGACCTATTTTTGGCCATCTATCGACCCTACCTTAGCTGACTATTCAAATTGGTAATTTTAGCCAATTTCAAATCCTCTTCCAAGTGGCAGTTATCTCCAGTTGGCCACGATGCATATGAGGCAATCATAATTGTCCAATCCCGCAAATATCGGCCACGAATGTTGCACGGTATGCCCGATTCGACCAAAACCATCCAACAATTTCTTCTTGCAAACGGCTCCGATTCCTAACTATAAATAAAGGTCTCAATGGGACCATCATATAGGATATTTTTTTTGACTCACACACTCCATTTCTGTTGCTGGATTCCTGACTTAAGCCTATCGAAGCCACCTTTAATCAAGACTTGATTTACAGGTCTCCCTATCGCCACGTTCAGCACTACTAACTCCAGTCTACTCTGGCGAGAGTCGAGATGCTGCAGCAACAAGTTTAAAATTGATCCACTAGGTAATTAATTATGTCCATGCATAGCATCCACCCCATCTGTTTACTTCTTTTATTTTCATCTAATTTGACTACTAGTTATGTGATGAACAATAAAATTTGACTGAAAATACAAGTGTTACAAGAAATAATCATCTATGATCCGGAGTAGTCGAACGAAGGTAAGTTTAAGGAATATGGTAGAGCTTTGAAGGCTTCAGACCATCAGTGACATTGAAGTACTTGAACGTCGTCGCCCATTTTTTTTGGTCCTTGAGCTTGTGCACTGCAATGGTGTCCGGCACGAATGCGTGCCGGAAGCAGTTGACCCCATTCGAGTCCAAGATGTCGTACATTGCCGGGTTCATGTCGAATCGATTCTTCCCTCGCTTTCCATCCCTCAGCCACGCCCCTGTGACCAAGTCCTCCGGTCCTGCCGTCCGATTCCGGGCTATCTCCGACGTGGCAATCCACTCCACCAAGTCCCATGACAATATATACCCCATACCGGACATGTAGTGGTGAGCATTCGGATTATTACAGGGGTTCAGGAACCCATAATACAAATCCTCCCTCGGCTTGTTCCTCAAGGACTCGGCCAAGTTATGGAGGCGGAAATAGGTGTCGTCGTCCGTCTTCATGACGTAGTCATAGGGGGGGTCACCTCCATTGGTGCCGTTAAATATTTTTCGGAGGCTGGAGAAGAAAGTATAGGTCTTGCCGCTGTCCATGTTCTCAGGGCAGTTGAGGATGATGATGTCGTCGTAGCGCATGATCTCGAGGGCAACAAGCACCTGGTGCTCCTCTCTGGTGATGTTGCAGAAGACGAAGCGGACATCGACATGAGCCGGGAGGTTGGTCTGAAGAGAGTAGGCGAGGCGGACGAGGTGGCGGCGCTCGTAGCGGTCAGGGAGGGTGAGGATGCCGATGAGGAGACGGAAGTCGGGCTTTCGGGTGACCGGGTCGATGAAGCTGGCCACGGCGGAGGTGCGGCAAGAGGCGGTCATGAGAGAATGCTGGAGCTCGAACTCATTGGGGTAGAGAAAAGCGAAGATGAAAGCCAGAAGGGCAAGAGGGAGAAGGAGGAGAGCTATGGTGGAAGGAGTTGTTTTCGGAAAGGAAGGCTTCATGGCTGGTGGTGGCAGGAGCATAGAGGGTTCGCAAAGTCTGAGTCCTTCTCGTGGATGTTGGCGACTGATTGCAACAGTTTATGACACCCCCTTGATTTATCTACAATGCCCAAACACTTGGTGTAAGATTACCAAAAAAAAGTAGCAGCTGTACACTTGGTCTAAAACCACAGCCATAATTTAACTAGGAATAGAGTAGAAAGGAACGGTTGCTTACTGCTTCATGGATTGGAGCAGGCAAAGGCATGGACCGCACACCGTATCTGGTCGTAAAGATGAACTCCATTTTTCTAATAATTTCCTGCCTCGTAAATCTTGAAGCACGACGCACCGAACCATAATGCGAGGAAAAGGAACACAGAAGGGGGCAGAGAGAAGGCGAGAGACGTAAAATGTTAGGCTGGACGTAGGCATGGGATGTTGACATTTCCGCGTCTAAGTTTGCTTTGGCGTGGAGGATGGTGGCTCATTGATTCATTGTCGTTCTGGTTTTCTACATCTAGAGATTTCCTCGGCGTATGATCTGTTTGATTTGTCGTAGTTCAATTGCCGATCACCAAAACCCAGTTTGGGGTGGTTCATTGTTTCGTTTTGTCCTTCTCTACTCCAACCATCTTTCATTAGGGGAAAAAAAATTTATAATTGTACAAAACAACTTTAATTGTCTATTTATTGTCAATAGCAAATGAACTAGTAGCATAGCGATGGACCCACTGCAGTTCCTCTTTTAGCACGTGTGATCCTGAGTGCTGACCTCAACAGATGGCGACAAGTCGATCGGGCCACATATGCGAAAGAAATTATATCCAGCACTTTGGCACCATGTTGATATCGCGTCGCAAGAACAAATCAGGATGCAGTGAGCAAGGCAGCAATTCTAGACGAGCGTACGATGGATGAGACGTATGATTGATATGGTGCGGGGTGCATGTGTCTCTTTAATTATGTGAAGCGTTGCTATCAACTTTGATCTATCTGGGTCCCATGGTTCCACGCCGTTACTCAAATCTATTAAAAAATTAAAAAGAATTGTGACAAGTAAAATCTCGTCTCCGCTCCAATTCCTCTCCCTCTCCGGCGATCCTGTATCCGTCGCCAGCTGAAGTGCGGGATGAGGTCTACAATACCACCGAAGACGTTTATGGCAAGCAGGTCGCAAAGGACGAGGGACCTCGGGATCTCGTGCAGCAATTTTCACTGGAAGCGGTTTTCCTCGCCGCCAGCGGTGACGAGTGCAATTGCCGCACAAACGGCGATACCGCAAGGAGCACGCATGTACGCGTCTCTGGCGAATCGCACCCCCGCGCGCGGTATACGGGATGCCCATCACATGAGCGCGTGCCCGGCGAATCCGAAACCACAATGTACGCGATTGCACTCGCCACCTTCGGCAAGCTAAAGCAATTCTTTATTTTTTTTCCCAGCATGAAAGACAAAGGTTTAAATTTCCTCAACTTTGCCTGTCGTGCAGTTTCAAAGAGCAGCATGGCTATGAGTGGCTTGGGATAGTTTGTACCGTTGGACCGTGCTTCCATTAACCCCATTATATAGGTCGCTTCGAATCACCATTCTTGGTTGTTGATGCACATCGAGATTAACCAAAGCTGATTCAGAAGTTACATGGGCATGCTGCTTGGGCACGATATGCAGCTGTTACCAAAACAGTCATTGCACATGCCTTTGCAGTTCCTTGAGACTTGTGCTAATTTAAGCAACAAATGATCCCTTATCGAACACTCCAACATGCAAACTTTCTTGTTTTTATTGTTTCAGGTCGGATTCGAGACAAAAGCCTCTATCTAAGTGCAACCACCAACATCAAACTTTTCTACATCATCCATCTTAGAGACCAGCAGCAAACTCGGGTCTGCCCTTGCCAACTTGAGAGGAAGACCTGCTGATCTTCTATAGCCACTCAGCTAGCATGGCACCGAGCTCAAGCTAGATTTCATAAGCAGCGGTAGTGTTTTTTTATATTATGTCAATCTAGTGTAAATATATTCATTGAAATCAAAAAAAAAAAAAAAAAAATCCAAAAATTGAGAAAAGCCTGCTGAAGGTAATGTTGATGCTTCTTTTTTTCTATGATAAAATACTTGAAATTGTTGGAGGACAATAAAGAAGTATTTACGTAGAATAATTTTAACTAAGAAAAATAACAGAATTGAGGCACAAAATAGATCGCTCTCTCGAGATGCTACATGCCATCTGCAGAATTTTCTAATGCAACGTATCAACAATTCTTTACAGGATGTCCCTAGAGGTCGGGGAGGGTGAGGATGCCGATAAGGAGTCTGAAGCCGGGTTGCGGAGTGACCGCGTCGGTGAAATCGGCGGAGGGAGATCGAGAGGGGTGGCAGGTGCTCACGAGGTAGCGGAGATCGAAATCCTTAGCGTGGACGAAGAGGTAGATAAAAGCTAGCAGGGTTAGGGGGATGAGGATTAGGGAAACGGTGGTATGAAATGGTTTGGTGCAGGATCGTCACATGGCTGGTGGTTGGAGACTTTTTTTTTTTTTTGATAAATGCGCCAAAAATGTTTTAGAAGATGGTGTTTACGTAGGAGTGGATTGAATAATATCTATCTAGATTCATATATATTTAAGTATCTAATTAATATTTTTTAAAAAATTGATATGAATATGAATAGATAACTATCCGATCAATGTCTAAATATTTAATTTTATTTATAATTCTATTTAATTTTATATAAAATTTATAAATTTTTTAAAATAATATATCATCATATTAATATGTTATTGACTTGATTTACCATTCACTTAGGATCCAATAAAATACCCCATATTTGGTTGAAGTTTTCAAAGAACATAGACATAAGATTCTCATACTTCATGGGAAAAAAAAAATCTATTGAATATATATTTTTTTAAAAGTATTCTTAAGTTTTGAGATAAAATTGGATAAGATCTTCATTTTATTAAGAGCATAATAGATATTTTACATAATAGATACTCAATTTCTAATTGTGAATCTGACAAACAAAAATAACTTTCTAAGGATTCATATACCCACGCATCAATTTTTTTTAAAAAATATTCTGATAAGAAAATTCTTCTTACGAACCAAATAAGTTATTTATTATATCTTTGATTATATGATTATAAACACTTTTTTTCAAAAAAAAAAAAATTGCCAACCTCTATCCTACTCGTCCATCTTTATGTATCCTCTTCCTCCTGTATTCTTTCTCACATTTCTAAAGGAAACTACTCACATGATTTTTGCAGCTTCAACCCTTAATTCCTGCTTTATGTCTTTTTTAATTTCTTATTGTGGGTAGAGGGCTAGCCTTAATTTTGCAGATTCTTTTTGTGCTGTTTGGTAACTATATTAATTGTTTTTCTCTCCTATTAAGATCCAACGTGAATCCAATCTGTTTATGGATAGCCATAATGGTAAGAGAATTGAAGCACATAAGGCAACTAGATAGCCTTTGTCCTTACATATATATAGTAGCATATGATTTTTTTGCATTGTACATCTACAATTATTTTATTTAATCCTCTTTAGCAACCCATTAGGACAAGAAGGAGAATAAAACGTATTTCTATATAAATAGAACTATAAACCATCTTTCTATATTTTGTCCCACAGAACCGTCTCCCCTTCAGTGTCGCTGGTCTAACCCTCTCCTTCCTTTTTGATAAACAGCAGTTTCCATAATGTCTTTCTATTCCATTGCTTTAGATATGCTTTACTGATAATTTCAATTTTAAGAATAGGATCAAACCTAGAAATAAAACCGTAGAAATGTTGAGTCATATTATTTTGTGAATGACTTATTTGGGGAGAAATTAGGTTTTTTACTTTTTCTAGAAATATAGCAAGTCTAACCTCTAAAGAGCCTCAGCCAGACTTCCACAGAGAATTTAAGTTAACGAGGGTAATGCTCACCAACTTGTGCCGGCATCTAATTCCTAGACCACTATTAAAACGGTATTATCTTGGCTTCTGTTGCTACGACAATGTTGTAATAGCAGTTCTCTGGTGACTTAGATTTAGGGAGAGTAAATGGGTCAGACCAGATCAAATTAGGAGTGACCTTGATCTAATTCGATTCTTTAATTGGATTCTAATGTTGAATCCAGACAATAGAAGATCTAATTAGAATGGATTGAATCCATAATTTAAATTTTTGCCCTAACAGATTATTTGGATCAAATCGGATTCGTAAATAACTCAGACCCAATAAAAAAAAAAAAAAGATTCAGATTACATTCAGATCAAACATAGCTAACTATATTTTAATTACCACATAGCAAATTATCATTAACCATATAAAATAGAAAATAAACAATATCACTCTTAAACAAATTAAGATATAAAAAAAATTTAAATCTATCTTTATATTAAAAATATTGCTTATATAAGTCTTAGATCACAACTTAGAGGCTCAAACGGGTTGAAATCCTAATGGTATATTAGATTCGGATTGGATCACAGAATAGAAGATCCAAAATTGATCAAAAAATTAAATGGATTGGATGGGTCAAAATTTAAAAAATTTAGATTCAATCTAAAAGATGAAATTGGTCTAATTTTAGAACTAAACCTGATCCCACAAGTTTTTTAAAGCAAACTGGATCAAATCTAAGCAAATCAAGTCTAGTCAAGCCATGGGTCAAATCGATCCATTTGCAATTTTAGGTTATGTTGCAGCCAAGGGATCATGGTTCGACATATGAGATATTGTTCACTTTGGTTCATAAGCCTCATAGTTCTATTTCTCGGATTTCAATCCAAAAGACACCTCATATAAGAAGGATAGTTATTTCCTATATAACCCTTTTTTTTTTTTAATTCACAACTAATATAAAACTAATGATGCTATTCCTTCTATGCCATAGCATAGTTCTCTAGTCAAGAAAAAATCTATGTACAGACGGAAGGTGCCCTCCTCCTTACTTTTACCATAGCTCATCCAGTAAAGAAAAGTTTGTGTGCGGATGTGAGGTACCCTCCTCCTTATTTTTACTATAGATTGTATATGGATGTGAGGAGTCCCATAGTTACAAAGATGGTCTCCTATCTAGTGTGCCAACATAGGGCCTGAACTTATGACCATAAGGTTAAGAGTCTTGGGCTTGATAGCTCGACCTCAATCTTAATCTTTATCATGGTTCAGTTTTAGCCTTGGCCTTAGACTTGATAGCTCAATCTCGATCTTAGCTTTGGGTTTGGTAGCTCAGTCTCTGTCTTGATTACCTAAGCTCGATTTTAACCTCAGTTTTAAACTTGATAGTTTGGTCTAGATCTTAATCTTTACCTTAGCTCGATCTTCAGATACTCAAAGACCCATGGACCTACAAGAAAAAAAGAAAATATGATAACGGATGAAGGATTGAGACCTCTCACCTTGAGAGCTTTGAGTTATAGAGGTCTCTCCTTTCAAAGCATGTCCTCTTGGGGTCTCCCTGGTCCTATTTATATAGACAAGGAAGCATGCATCCTTATGATTTGGGGGCAAAAATTGAGGGATTCATGTAATCTCCTTTCTTATATAAATTCTAATCTACTGCGATCTCCTTCCTTGTTTGTATACTACCAAGAATTTAAATTTTGAAATATAGATCAGGAAGTATGGATCTATCATGATTTGGAGGTGGAAATCAAGGGATTCCCATAATCTTCTTTCTAATCTATAACGATCTTCTTCCTTATTTAAATTCATATCATATGCCCCCAGTTTTGAGCCCAACCTCAGGATAGCTTAGAGGGTATTAATCATCTATTTGACTCATAATGATGGAGGATAGAGTATAGATCTTTCTTCCAGCACCAATATCTATTATTGTAGATCTCCTGGCTTGGGTTGGTTTGGTTGGAGGTGGGTGGTGACTGTAAGATAGCAACAACGATACTTATAAAATAAATTTTTGATTGAACTTGACTTTGGCAAGAACCTCCGGACATTCAAGTTAGAAGTTTAAAATAGATGGAAAGGAATGAGCGGGAGAAAGATTGTGATTACATACCTTGAGGGTCACCTTTAACCCTCTATTTATAGGTGAGGATAAAAGCACCATGAAAAAGGAGAATCCGATTATTAGCTTTACTTTATTGGATGAGATATATTTCTTATTTCCTATTTTATTTAAAGAGATGTCATTATCTTCTTCTTCATCCACTCATGGCAGGTTGTCATGCAAATTCTAAAATTTTTTCAGCCGACATAGATTGGACAATAGATTAGTGCTAGAAGAAAAGGCCCAAACCCATTTATGGGAAAGAACAAGCATCCTATCAGCATGGCATTATGCAAAGGAACTTCATCAGCATGGCATTATGCAAAGGAACTTCATCGTGCTACTCTAATACCACTACCTCAAAGCCAATTGAAGTTTCCACCAATGCTTAATCAATCATCAAGGTCGAGATCAAGATGAAGGCTCAGCTCCCAAAGGCCGGACGTCCAACAGCCAAGCTCTTAAAGACCAGATCGACCAAACGCTGATTCAAGCTAGGAGATCTACAGCAACAGGTTCAAACATGGTTGGCTGACTGGCTAATCAAGATAGAAAAATGGAAAGAAAATAATATATATCAATAAACTTGTAAGTTGCCGAATGCAAGCAACATCAGGGTTGGAAGAACAGCGAAGCAAAGGTACAGAGACTACCAAAATTTTACGGAAAGTCTATGGCTTTCCTTTTTCGTACCCTTTTTATTTGCTTTAAAAAGAACAAATAGAAATTAGTAGCTGATTTCTGCATACCAGAAAGAAAGAAAGGCTAGGCCCCATGTTCTGGTCATCGCCATGCGCAAGCTATCCACCATAGAGGAAGGCCTATATTTCAATTTTTACGTTTGTTTAGTTCGGGATTTTGCTTCAAAGGTGAGCGTTCATCTACTGCTCCAGTTTAGCTAGTAAGAAACGAGGTTTCTATGTGCCCAGTCCCGTCCCCTGTTGCGTTTCCTACGCCATGAATTGGCGCCCGGAATACGTTTTGAGTGCGGTTTAAGTCCGCTGCACCAGATTTTTACCTAAGGCTTTCCTCCCTTATAAATAGTCGCATCACAAAAATTCAAAATCTATCATTTGAATGTCCGGAATAAAAACTTAATTTCACCGTAGCAAATCTAATTGATCTGTATATCTTATATTACTCCAAATAAAATTCTTAACGTACAAATAAGGCTTCAACCGAATCCAATACTAATATATCATTATTTATATTTATTTTATTTGATAAATATAATTATAGATATAAATATTAGTTGAATATAAAAATTTATATCTATATTTATGTTAAAAAAATACAAATATTAACTAGATGCTTAAATTTTTATATAGATTTTGATAAATTTGAATACAAAAATATATCTAAATAGATATTATCTTACCTACTTTCAACTTATCTATATGTGCAAGCTCTTCATCCACATCAACATATGCGGCATCCAAACCTAATATAGTAAAATGAGTATTTTGCGCCAATAAAACTCTCCATTCACCCTATGTATAGCTTTGTATATATTATTAAAATTTTATATATTGATAATATATTATGATATTAATATCTATAAATTTTTTTTTTAAAAAAAAAAATCATATTGTTATATTCTATCTTATTTTATTTATCTATTTCATTATACTTATTTTATATTATATTTTAATGAAAAAAAAAAACATCCAGTACGTGGCGCGGGTTATAAGGTAATTTTTCTTGCGAAGCAGGCGCAGATAGCCCAGCCAATGTCATTTTTGCCTTTAACATCGTAGTACTCAAAGGACACTTCTGCAGGGCAAGCAAATCTTCTCTTCAACAAATCGGTAACCAGGGACAGGACCTTCTAGAAGCAGTAATACAAATGGCGGACCGCCTGCAGACCAAAATTTTCGTCGCTAACGCGGATCTTTGGACTTCGGGCTAGGGTCCTTAATAATTCCAGGTACCATCAGCCTTTCTAAAATATCTGATTATATGTTAGTTAATGTGGCTGTAAAAAAACCAAGTAGGTGCTTAGACCTAATACATGTCCAATCAGTTACAGTTTAATAGGGGTGTCAGCTTAAAATGATGTTATGCAACCCATTCTCTCTCTTATTCTGTCGAACTGGCGTTAACCGCACAGGAACACATCCCACAAGCTTCCATTTACCAAGTTGTCGAAGGGAAGCAATTAATTGATCTAGTTTACCAGCGGTTTGACGTTAGGCCAGTTCTCTGACCTCTTTACAAGAACGAATACCCAAGCACAGTTAATACGACTAATCAACGCTACTCTCCATTAAGATTCAACAAGGGAAAACTCTTTTCAAGAGATATGATAGAGCTTAGAAGGCTTCAAGCCATCAGTAACTTTGAAGTACTTCAACGTCCTGGCCCACTTCAAGTTGTCCTTGAGCTGGTGCACCGCAATGGTGTCCGGAACGAGGTCGTGGGCGCACGGATCCCCACTGGGGTAGTTGTACATGGCCGGCTTTGCGTCAAACTTGTCTTTCGCCAGGTTTCCATCCCTGAGCCACGTCCACGTGGTCAAGTCCTCCGGCCCCACCGTGTGGTTCCGGGATATCTCGGAAGTGGAGATCCATTCCACCAAGTCCCAGGACAGCACATACCCCATACCCGACATGTAATGCCTGTAAGGGTCTACGCGGTCGCAGGGCACGGCGCACCCGTAGTACAAATCGTGTCTTGGCATCTTCTTCAGCGATTGGGCCAATCTACCGAGCCTGAAGTAGATGTCGTCGTCCGCCTTCATGACATAGTCGTAAGGGGGGCGATCGGCGTCGCCGGTGGTACTGTTGAACAATTTTGGGAGCGTAGAGAAGTAGGCGTAGGTCTTGCCGCTGTCCATGTTCTCGGTGCAGTTGAGGATGAGGATGTCGTCGTAGCGCATGATCTCGAGGGCGACGAGGACTCGCTGGTCCTCCTTGGTGAGGTTGCAGAAGACGAAGCGGATGTCGACGTGGGCGGTGGTGAGCTTGGGCTGGAGGGAGTAGACGAGCCGGAGGAGGTGGCGGCGCTCGTAGTGGTCGGCGTGGGTGATAATTCCCATGAAAAGCCGGAAGTCCGGCTTCGGGGCAATTGGTTCGGTGAGGTTGGCGACGGTAGATCGGCGACAGGTGGTCGTGAGGGACTGGAGCTTCAACTCTTTCGCAAAGGGGAAGAGGAAGAAGCAGAGAAAAGCTAACAGGGCTATTGGGAGGAGGATGAAGGTCGTGGTGGAGGGAGGTGGTTTGGGGATCGAAGGCTTCATGGTAGCGGTCGGAGCTCAGATGAGCCTGGACTTTACAAGTGTTGCCTTCGAGTAGCTGGTCGTATAAATTAAGAGCCCGAGTGGGTCAAACGGATTGCCTAGGGGAAAGGGAGATGGGAAATTTTTGGGATCTTAACCTTCAAGTTGCTTGATATAAAAGGCTCTCGCTTGGGTCTACGGTGCAACAGCATGCCCAGGGGTTGGAGAAACGGGTGCATCAAGGGCATGTGAGGAAAGTTGAGAAGAGTTGACCTGGGGTTCTGTGCACTGACCGGGATTACGACATGCGCCTGTTCTTTTCGAAAGGGACGCATTCGGCACGGCTAATATACCCGTTGTATCCGGATCTCTTCAATGCTTTGCTTGCACTACTGGAGAGACGGCCTGTGACCTTCGACGTCTGCCCCGAAACCTCGCCCTAAATCAAGACGAGTGACGTGGCTACCGAAGAGATGATGGACATGGAGCAGCGGTCCGTCTCTGTGATTGCACAGTAGTGTATCCGTGCACAATGGCAGGAGAGGATACAAGAAATGCATCAAAGGAGATCCAGACCTACAGCGAATTACAAGAAATGCTGTTTCTACTACGTATTCTGAGAAGAGTCAGGCGTACACAACTTTAAACCGGCATGCTAAAAAGTTGTTTCTACGTTCTAAGCTTATGACCTCCGCATCATAACCAAGCAACTTTCATTGCGCAAAGGCATCATATCGGCCGTGAACCTATTCAATTGATTTACGTGTAAATTGGATTGTTTTGATGTTATCCTTTCCCCGTTTACCATCTCCTTCCTCTCAACCCTGCGAAACTGAGATCTACATCTACCTTCCATCCCTTTAATATTCTGATCCCGTTACAGAAACTACTAACAATTCTTCAAATTATTATATATCGTTTTTAGTAAAAAAATTATTTAAATTATTGAAGAAAAGTTATCTAAAAGAAAAGGAATCCGCAAGGTTGGTTTATTGTTGTGGAGATTGACCGTGACAATGGAGATGTTTCCGACGGCGATCCTGACCGTGATTGTGGTGGAGCTGACGTTTATGGTATGGTCGTCCGCAAAGCAGGTGCGGCGGGGGAGGGCCAGAAGGCGGCCCGACTGGGTCCCGCGGTGGAGTGGATTGGGATGGCGATTAAACCTAGTCCAGGAGGTAGTGGAAGGTAGAGATGTGAGAGGGTCCCGGTAGATGCCTGCGAGGAGGACGGCGGATGCAGGGTCGTGACGATCGGTGGCGAGAACAGCGAGAGTGAAGGGAAGAGGCGCATCCAGAGTGACACGTATACGAGGAGCACAACTTCTCCAGTATCAGGATGATGATGCTCGCTTTACTCTTCTTTTTCCCATTTACCGTGTAAAGAAAATAGAAAAATAAAACCGACCGGAACTAGGGTGGGAAAGGTAGCAGGAAGAGAAATCCACCAACATACCCGTCAACGTTGGCCATTGCCAGCAAAAATATACGATCCTTTCAGATTTTTTTTTTTTTTAAAAGGATTTAAAGCACTCCCGATACCGATCCAATCTAAAAGGAAAAAAGTGGAAACAAAAAGAAAAAACAAGAGGAGGACGAAGTTAGCGAATAAAAAAAAGACTTTAATTTTGCAATCCACCACGCTGTCAGGTAACACCCTAATACCAACATCCACTCAACTTTATATTTTTCTGGATTTGATCTCAGAAAATCAAAACCTAAAACTCTTTGATATACCTTTAATTCGATCTTCAGCAGTGATCTACTCGACACATGATCAAAGACTTTTTGATACGGTCTTACAGCAACAGCACTTCGATGCTCAAAATACTGATCGACCCAACACTTGGATATGAAGAAGAGATAGAAGGAAGAGAAAGCATGGAGGAGTAGAGATAAGATCTGGGGATCTGGGCATGGAGAATAAGATAGCGAAACTTTTTGTCTAGATCCATATTTATAGATAAAATAGGATATCTAATTGTAGCATTGAAAGATTTGTATTTAGTTTTGATGAATTGCTACTATATACTAGTGGGTGTCACTTTTAAATTTTGAAACCAATTAAAATTATCTCAATGATTCTAATTAGATTAATCAGAAAGAGTTCTGATTCATCAAAAAATATTTCTATGATGAAGATTATGACATGTTCCATTATGATAAAAAATTGAACCTAACTGAATCATATAAATAAGAGTTTATACGTGAATATTCAAAATTTATATATCAAATCCGTGAGGTAGGTGATGGTTTTCCGACTCTCTGCTTCAAAATCAAACATAACAAGGTAAGGACAAAAGGAAGCAAAAATCAAAGAAAAGTAAAGAAAAGAACTTAAAAACTATTTCAATTCTTATGTTGACTAATCTGCATTTACATCCAGTTTATCTCCATTTTTGATTCTGCACTTCGGTCGTACATGATGAAAATTCCAGCCAGCTGCGTGAGATATCCTCTTAAAAGTACAATATGAAGGGGCATATTCTATTCTGGCTGCTATTCAACTGTTAAGTTTTAGCTTTGCAATTTCAAGAATTTTAGCTTAATCATATTTTGCTCTTCCATTCATTGTACGTTTTAGTAGGATTGAAAATGAATTAAATTTTATGTATTTACATCCAATTTGATCTAGATTTCTGATGCACATTCGAAAAGCTAGCTAAAAAATTTAATTAAATACAAAATCGAATATGAATCTCTGTAGACACAGATTCAAATATCCGTATAAAATATTGCCTTCCGATTTCATATCCGCATCATCCGTTTCTTCCTTAGTTTCGAAACCTCCTATGATCGTCTTTCTGGCCTCCCTTATCATCAAAATAATTTTAAAAGAAAAAAAAAAAAAAAGAAGCATTTTTTATTCTGCTTAGCATCGCGCAACGGAGGGCTATCACGTGCATCCGAGTTGGGCACGGTTCAGACTTTAGACTCGCGAACGCACGATGTAAAATCAACGGCCCCTAAGAATTATGCCAATTGCGATAACTAATCGCGAGGAATTACTGTTCACAAGAGACCCTTGAAACTCTGCGACGCACGATTTTCTGGGAAAAGGATGCTGGCAGATCTGAAGGGAAGTTGAACCAGATCAGATCACTCCAGAACTCGCACTTGATGATTAAATACGGACTGCTCATTGATTAAATGCACAGACGTAAAAGGGGGAAAAAAATACTCTCGCTCCTCACCATGCCTTCTGATTAGCATCCTACCTTGCGCTTGCGCATGCGCACGCCAAGGCCCATGTACCTTTCAAATCCAAATAACAAGTTGATCTACGACGACAGAATAACGCCTAATCTTAAAACATTTTTAAAAAAATATTGCCACTCTGTTGCCTGGCGTGGTGGTTAGCCATCAGACAGCCTGGCTATCTTCATCGGCGCCTGCACGGGTACAAGGTACTAGAGCCAAGAAATAAACATAGTTTAAACTTCCGGATATCAAGTATCGAGCAGAAAGAAGAGGCAATTGGGCGATCAAGCATCACAGCAGGAAATGGAGGTATAGGATGGTGACTTCCCCCGTGAAAAGTTTAAGACTCGTTCTTTTATGAATAAACATCATAAAAAATTAATTTATTTTTTTTTATGAACCAATTAATTCATATTTTTATATTTTTTAAGATAAAAAATTATTTTTTCATGAATAAAATTTATTTATAAAATAAAAAAAAAATTATCTACTTAAGAAATGACTAAATTATTTTTTTATAAATTAATAAAATAAATATTTAATTTTATACTTAAAATATTCCATGCTTATTTCCAATATTTTCATCATGTACAATAACTTAATCATCCACTCTCTTAAAATTTAAAAAATATAAAAAATATTATAAAAAATATGAATAAATTTTAACAACTTATCCTCATGCATAAAAAAATATAAATAAATTATTTTTTATTTAAATATTATCTAAAAAATATAAATTTTAAGTAAATATTTTATTCGTAAAAGAATGAACGTAGACAGAGCCGCGGAATTGCTGGGCCTTGATGTATTCAACCGGTAAATGAAGAATTTATCGACAAACGGTCTGGAAGCACGTATACCGTTTCTTTTACTTTTCTAGGTTTCTCTTTGTTCGGATTAGATTTATCTTGTATGATTCGCATCTAAACCAATGTCCTGGTAGGGGTCGAGTTTAGGGCGATCGTCAAATGAACCATTTTAAAAAAATTGAATAAATAAAGATTAGAGGAAGAGTTTCAAGTTTGAATGTTTAACTCTCTAATCAAGCTACCCTGACACGGCCACATGGACAGGCAGGCTGCGGAGTGAAAACACCGACATCGGTACACGCGACGAATTAGCATTTCATATTTATTTAGTTTGAAGTTGACAGAACCGTCCTTGCTCTAGAGTTTGGGTATCGATGCGCCCGGTCCAAGTAACAAGGTCTCACACTGAAGCCCGGCCAGACTTGGGTTGGGGGATCATTTTTGGGCCAGGCCAGGTTCCCGATGGATCGATTTCTTTGTCCAAACTTTCAGTCTGGGGCTGCTTCGATAACTGTTCGGAACTCTTTTTACAGGCCCGAGTCTCCCGGGCCTATTCCAATTGAATGAGAGATTTTCTTTGTGCACCACACACACACGGTGATTGGATCACAAGAGGGAGAGGGGGAGGGAGGGCGCGGGCCGGGGGAGGTAGAGTGGGGTAAAAAAAAAAAAAGGCAGAAAATTCTGCACCACGCGCGTGCACAAAGAATTTCCCATTGAAATAAATAGAGAGAAGAGAAAGGAGATAAATCTAGTTTCTCTCATGTGATTAGGAAAATAAGAAATATATATTAGGGAGAAAGAAGGGAAGTGAAGAGAAATTGTTTCTTTCCAAAACCACATTTTTTCCCTCCGCGAAAATGGAGAGATTAGGAGAGAGTATTTTTTCCTGAGTGCTAGGAGAGAGAAAGCACTCAGAATAAGTATTTTTGTTCCTCTTTTACCTGTAGTTCAATTTTTGTTTTTCTCTTTTTTTTTTTTTTTCTTTCTTTTTTTGAGGTGCATCCAAACAAGAGAAGTGAAAATTAATTTTCTTTTATCCTTTCTTCTCTTCTCCCTTTCCTCTTCTCTCCACCATATGCAAATAAAGCGTCCGAAGAAACATGGATGATAGCAACTGCAAGGCCTACGTAATATGACACAGTAATCATTTATCTCCGCCTCTAACTCTGAAACTTTTTAGTCGGTACTTGAACAAATAGAATCCAAATCACCTTTGCTGTTGAAGTTTATCCAGTATGTATTTCTTTAATTCGTGAATTAGCTTTGGATTCCTTCCTTTTCTTGCATGTTGTAATAGTATTTTTTTTATAAAGTTTATTTTTTAACTTTTTCGTTGGAATTAATGAAGCTAGTGGCATTCTTTCTTTCTTTTTTTAATTCCTGAAGGACGGATACTAATAGAATACAGCCTTATCATTAAGGCTGTGTTCAGTTCAGAAAAATAAAAAAAGAATAGAGATATTCAGCTATTCACATATGAAAAATTATTCTTTAAGTTATTTCCATTTTTGCTTGGCTAAAATTTCTTAGGTAATTGTAGATTGAGGGTGTTTCCATACATTACAGAAAGGTGAGGCAGAAAAATACAGGACCTTAGAACTATGCAGCTTCAGGATATTGGCGTAAGGTCCCTCTCGACTAGAGTTATATCACATTCAGCTATATTTTGAGTTGGTGCGTGGGCCATTGGGTGAGTGTGCAATCATGCATCATGTAGGTATATAGCATTCTTTTTGCATGATACAAATCCATAATTTTTCTTTAAGCAATGAAGCTGATACATATCAATACCATCGATACAAACTTCCTACGCAACAAGATGCAATAAGGAAATTCTGTTGATTGAAATCCATAAAACTCTTTTCCACTCAACAGAGAGTCGGTTGTGAAAAGAGAACATCAGAACTGTTGTTGAACTTCAAAACTATCAACTAATATTAAATTATCATGAGTCACATAAATACGAAAACTAAATTATTTGATAATTATCATTTCATTGATTAGATTGCATGTTTTTGTGCAATTTTCAGATGAATGAGATCTCCAGTTCATTTCATTCTGTAAAATAACAAAACAGACCTAGCGTGGTGTTTTCATGCTAAGTCACTTACATCTGCAACATTAGCGTGACCAGAACATTCATGTTGAAATGCAACACAGTAAATTTGTAATTCAATCACTGGTAACCCTTAACCAATGGTCAAACTTTTCGTATTATTTGAATACTTTAAAATCAAACAGAACAGCCAAAGACTTCTAATTGTAGATCAAGATTCACGAATTGAAGAATGCACTGATATATTAAGATGAAGTATTCAGTGAAACATTTCTTCAAGCTTGTGTTGTGTTAAGCATAGGACGCGAGTATAAATTAATTAATTGCAGCAGAACCATCTAATATAAACAAAAATACAACAAAATTGCATTTGTACCCTACGAACAACAAAAGAAGCTCTCAAAAAGTCCATTTCTTTTAAATTATAAGGAAAACAGAAGAGTGAATAGAAGACTGACAAAAGTTCTCACCTCTGTGCCTCGACTCCAAAGACCCCTTCGCTCACGATCACGAACTCACACGAAGCCTTCGGCAAATGAGGGGAGAACACCACCTCCATCTTCCTCCTCGTCCTCACCACGGTTCCGTGGACCCGATCGTCCGATTGCCCATCCACCACAGCCCCTTCATTCCTCACAATGTCGTCGCTCCTCGACAAGAAGATCCTGGTGTTGATGCAATTCGCCCACGAGAGCCCCAGCGCAGGGCAAACCCGCCTTCCCGACGACCACAAGGATCCGTAGTTCCCCACCCGGATGGCATTGCCACTCAACCCATCAGACTCCGAGCCACCCACCACGTCGACCACCTGGTTGGTGACGACCACCACCGCCTCGAACCGCCTCGCCTGTTCCTTGAGCTTAGCGGCGATCTTGAAGAAGAGCGAGGACCGGCGCTTGAGGTCGGCCGGAGTGTTGTCGAACTCGGAGCGGAAGAGGGCGGCAATGGAGTCGACGACGAGAAGGCGGACCGGAAGGGCGGAAGGGGGCCGGGCGAGGAGGGCATCGACGGCGGTGAGGAGGGAGAGGAGGTCATCGGGGGAGTGGGCGGGGCGGACGAAGATATGGTCGAGGGGTGTGGGGACGACGGAGGAGGGGGCGAAGGGGGTTAGGAGGCGGAGGAGGCGGCGGAGGGGGAAAGGGAACTCTGAGTGGATGTAGAGGGAGGCGGCGGAGAGGCCGCCTAGGGAGGGGGGACGGAGGGCGGCGAGGAGGAGCTGGAGGCAGAGCTGAGTCTTGCCGGCGCCGCTCTCTCCGGCGAGCTCGGTGACGGAACCGACGGGGAGGCCGCCACGAACGAGGCGGTCGAGGACCGGGCAGCCTAGGGAAAGCTTCTGGGTGGGAAGATCGATCGGGTTCTCGAGCTTTACGGGAATCATCGAGTCCTTTCCTTTCTCTAGTCGCCGCTGGGAAGAAAAGATGCAGGAAGAGGGTCATGCACTGTTTTCTCATTGATTTCGCATTAAGCGCCCTTTCCACTTCAAAATTGGACACTTGGGCGGCGATTTAAAAACTTACAATAGAATATTTGGAAATAAAGAAATAAACTAGCAAATGCTTCTCGAAGATGCGTGTTAAAATCACTCGAAGTTGGTATCATAAATTGTGCCGCATAAAAAAACCATCGTGATTGCATTGAGCGGCATTCTTGAGTCATTTTTACAATAGAATTTCCCAAAGGAGGGGGGAAAAAAAAAAGATGCATGTAGTGTTGCATGATGTGGTTTGTGCCAAAACCATCGTACGATGAGGATACGATTATTATAGAGAAATATTGATCGGCCATGGATGAGTGTTTATGTTTGGATTGGATTTGTGTAAAGAAGGATTCATCATCATTTACATGAATCCATCATTAGATCATGCATCGCATGGCTCTCAAAGCATTTCAAACTCCATCGAATGGCTCTCAAAGCAAGTTTGTGTTGTAACGAGTTAAAAGGCAAGTTTGATTGGTCCCTTTTAAGTTGAATAACATGAATTAAAAGGCCAGTCAGCTCATTCGTTGTATTTTGCCCCCTTTGAGTTGAAATCATAAGTTGTGCGACATAACAAAACAGTGTGACGGAAGAGAGTTGAGCGACCATCTTAAGTTATTATTTACGATAGAGTTGCTCAAATTGAAAAATTAATGTGTATAATTGCAGTTTGTGCCAGAACCATCGTATTAAGGACACGATTATTATAACAACAACCTAGGCATTGATTGGCTACAAACGAGCACTATATGTTTGAGATGGGATTGACATTTAAATGACTCAAAAAATTATTATTTTTTGAGAATTTCTCTTTGAAAATAGATTGCGCTTTTACATTACCAATGAAAACAGTTACTTTTGTTTGAGTGCCCCACTAGCACACGCAATCGGAGGAAGTAATCTAGATAGAACCAAGCTCAGAATAGATCTTTTAGCTCCAATTCTCACTTAACCTCATGAATGATCAAGGTTAAAGTTTTGGTGGAAACAAGAGCCAACTTGGTTTGAGCTAAGTCTAATCCTCAAAAAAATACCCCATTTTGGGTTGGACTTGGGTTTGGTCCAAGAGTGACTAAGGCTTGAGTTTTGAAATTCAATCTTATTTCAAGCTTGGACTTGATATTGCTCATTGACACCCTAACCATCCAGATTGTACGTGTCTTATTTTTTTGGGGTACACAATTGTCCATGTATTTAAGTGGAGGTTAACTAGCTACATTATCTGTGGAGGTTAATTAGCTACGTTATCCAAGAACTAGGTATAGTTAAAGCAACCGATGGTTTGGCCCAGGAGCCTTGTTATTATTGTTGTTTTTATAGAACTAGGCCTCTACCGACTCCAAAACATATTTTTGGATTTTCCAAGAGCATGCAGTCATTTAACAAACGTATGTATTATTTGCAAAAAAAAAAAAAAAAAAAAAAATACTTGCGGTATTATTAAAATAGGTACAATATTGATATGTAATTCTAAAAACTGTCTAGTTGTTTAACAGAAATACAGAGACATTGCTGTGCTTGAACCTTGATATTTGACTCCATGGCTTCAAAGACCAGCAAATTTCATAATACGAACTCGTGACATTCAATTGATCATGTATAAAGAAAGTGAATAGAAATAAGCTGAAGATAGCATAAATAAGAATGTTAAGATGAACATATGGTAAAACTAGAAAAAGTAAAATAAGAAATAAATATGTTAAAAAAATTGTAGAAATCGAGGTGGTAGTAAGGTTGATCACAATACGAAAAAAGAATATTTGGTGACGATGCACAATGAAGATATGGTTGATGCAACTGTTAGAATTTTTAAGACACAGAAATGATCTGAAATCAAAGTCATTTTATCGGAGACTTTTGGCGGGGACCTTCCAACTTTTAAGTTGGTCGAATTTTAGGAAAATGGTGAAAAAGAGAGAGAAATTAAGAGAATAATCTATACGAAGGTCCCTTGGTTTCCCTTATTTAAATGGGGGTCAGTGTCTATTATCAAAATAAATGAGACGTGCAGGAGCTACATAAATAAGCATTTTAATCATGCAATTATGGCTGAGCTGGTATAACATCATGAAAATTGCGGCGCCCATGGTCTTAATGAACATTAGCCGCTTTTAATCCATCTGTAATGAAGCATGTTGCATTTCCTCCATTTCTTGATTAGACTACTACAATACTTTAGCATTTATTGAGTGAAGTGCCTCGGACAATATCGAGGTTGGGGGCTTTAATTTATATCGAGATCAGGCAAACAAAAAATTTATCACATTAGCATGCAAATGTAAAAAAGAAAAAGATTTGACGAGACTCCAATAAAAAGAGATATTTTATTTTTATATTAAAAGTGCTAAGGAAAAGAAAAGAAAAGAAAAGAAAAAAAAAACTTAATTTAACAAGGATGAAAGCCCCAACACTTAAGTCAATCGAATTTCAAAGAAATTAAAGGAAAAACTTGCATAAGGATCTCCCAGTTCTCCTATTTAAATGAGGGGTCGGTTTGTTATCGAAACAAAAGAGGCATGTAAGAGCTGCATGATAACGAACTCTCACATCACATATGTGATAATAAGCGCTTTAATCGTGCAATCATAGCCTAGCTGGCGTAGTCATCATTGAAACTGTGGCAATGATCTTAATGAACATCAATCATTTTTAATACATCTCTAATGAACCATGTGGCATTTCCTTCATTGCTTGAGATCAGACTAGTATAGCACTATGGTAATTATCAAGGTGAAGTATCTAAGACAATACCAAGATTGAGGGCTTCAGTTTATACCGAGGTCGGGCAAACAAATATTCATTATAGTAGCATACAAATATAAAAAAGAAAAAAATTTCAGGAGACTCCAATAAGGAGAGAGAGACTTTATTTCTATGTTTAAAGTGGTAAGAAAAAGAAAAAAATCTGAATTTGATAAGGATAAAAATTTCAAAGTAACAATGAAATAGAGAGAGAAATTAAGGGAATAACTTACATAAGGGCTTCCAATTCCTCCTATCTAAATGAATTATCGGTATCTATTATTGAAACAAATGGGACGTGCAAGAACTGTATAATAATAGACTCCCACACATGTTTACAGTAATAAGCACTTTAATCATGCAATCATGGCCTAGCTAGCATAGCCATAATTGAAATTCTGGCAATTATCTTAAGGGCCTATTCTTTGATGAATAAATATTATAAAAAAGTTGATCAACTTTTCTATTGACTAACTTACTCATATTCTCATACTTTTCAAGATGAATAAGTTATTTTACCATGGGTAATATTTATCCATGAAATAAAGAAAAATCCTATCCACCTAAGGGTGGCTAAATTATTTTTCCATAGCTAGTAAAATAGATATTTAATTTTATTTCTAAAATATCTCATTCTTATTTTCAATACCTTCATTATTTAATATTCAATAACTTAGTTGTCCATTTTTTTCAAACCTAAAAAACATAAATGGTATCATGAGAAATATGGATAAAATTTAGTAACTTATCCAGAAAAGTAGCAATGCAAAAGAATATAAGTAACAGATTTCGAAGCTACTTTCTCATAAATAAAAGATTAAGAATAAATTATTTTTTATCTAAATACTATCTAAAAAATATTTATATAGAAAAATATAGATTCTCAGATAAATTTTTTATCCACAAAAGAATATATCTTAATTGTTAGAGATAAATCCCGCTCCCGTCGAAGTCCAATCTGATACTTAGCCTAATGCAACCGATAATCACGGAAGAGCTTCGATCAAAAATTCTCCTCCAGCGGCCAAACCTATTTCTGACTCATTCCAGTGATCTAACCCTAGCCGAACTTCTTTAAGCACCCGAACTTCCCTCAGTGGTCGAACTTTTACCAAACTCCTCCAGCAGTTGGATTTCTTCAGGAGCCAAACTTCTTCCAGATTACTCCAACAGTCGAATTTCTTTAGGAGCCGAACTTCTTTCGAATTACTCCAGCAGTTAAATTTTTTCAGGAGTCGAACTCCTTCAGCAGTCGAATTTCTCCAGTAGCCAAACTCATTTCGGATTACTTCAGCATTCGGATTTCTCTAGGAGTCGAATTGTTCCCAAACTCCTCCAGCAGTCGGATTTCTCCAGGAGCCAAACTCCTTCCAAATTACTCCAACAGTCGAATTTCTTCAGAAGCCGAACTCCTCGAGCATTCGAATTTCTCCAGGAGTCGACCTCCTTTCGAACTCCATCCGAATTCCTCCAGGAGTCGAACTCCTTCCAGATTACTCCAGCAGTCGAATTTTTTCAAGAGCCGAACTCCTTCCGAACTCCTCCAACAGTCGGATTTCTCCAGGAGCCGAACTCCATCTAGATTCCTCCAACAGTCAGATTTCTTCAGAACCCAAACTCCTTCTGAATTACTCCAGCAGTCGATTTTTTTCAGGAGTCAAACTCCTTCCGAACTCCTTCAGCAGTCAATTTCTCTAAGAGCCGAACTCCTTTCGGATTCCTCCAGCAGTCGAATTTCTCTTTGAGCCGAACTTCTTCCAAACTCCTCCAGCAGTCGAATTTCTCTAGGAGCCGAACTTCTCCAACAGTCAAATTTTTTTAGGAGCCAAACTCCTTTTGGATTACTCCAGCAGTCGGATTTCTACAGAAGTCGAACTCCTCTAGCATTCGAATTTCTCTAGAAGCCAAACTCCTTCCGAACTCCTCCAGCAGTCGGATTTCTTCAGCAGCCAAACTCCTTCGAAATTACTCCAGCAGTCAAATTTCTTCAGGAGTCGAACTCCTTCCAAACTCCTTTAGCAATCGAATTTTTTCAAAAATCGAACTTCTTTCAAACTTTTTTTTCAGACGAATTCTTACAGACGATCCCACTACCAAATGATTATAATTATCATTTATCAGGACAATTACGATGGTCATTTATCAGGATGATTACGATTGACATTTATCAGGATGATTACAACTGTCATTTATCAGGATGGTTACGACTGTCATTTATCAGTCTGCTATAGACAATCCCACTACCGGATAGTTATAACAAGCTCCGTCTATAAAAAAAAATCCTTCAGATATGTTTTCTCTAAGCTCTCTTCTCCTTCTCCAAATTTTATCGAACTCTTTTTTGAGCACTCCATTTCTATTGGTCAAAAGAGCTAACTTGATCATCAAAGGATCCTATCGGAGCCACCACCACCAACTCCAAATGAGACTTTATTTTACAGGTCATTGGTGGTGACCTCGTCTTCCTCAACTCTAGGTCGATCCAACGTCAACAAAATTCTGTACCAACAAAATTGGTACTAAAGGAAGTGCTCTCTGTTCTTAAGATTCTCTTGATCTTAAAGGAGTGCTCAGCAGCAATCTCTCTTCTTTCTCTCTAGAGTTTTTTTCAGAAAAAATGTCTTCCAGAAAAGTTTTGACCCGACGATCAATGGCCTCTATAGCCAGATCCCATCCAGATACATCCATTCCCGCTCTAACTCCAGTAACTCAAGTTCCACCTGCAGCCATGGTGGATGCGGAGCAATTCCTTGCTGGTCTAATAAGTTCGTGATCTCATGAAGGCAGTGTACAACATACATCGGTAGGTTTCAGTGCAAATTCGGTTGGAGCAAGCTATTTTAGAGTTCCATGATCCGATTCGAGAATGATCGATTCGGATTAGCTAATCGATGACCTCCAAAAAGGAGAAACATAAGGTGGAGAGCTATTGCTCGAATCATGATTCGACCTCGGAGTCGGCTTTGCCCCCATCCCATCAGAAAACTCTGGAGATCAACGATCGTGAAGATCTCCTCAATCAAAGACTTCAGAAAATGAGCCAACGGATCGAAGAACTCCGTCATACTCCCTCTACATACAATAATAATATTTGCACTGACCCTTCTTTTTCTTAGAGGATTATGCAAGAGTCCGTTCCGCCGAACTTTAAACTTTCCTAATTTGAAAGCTACGATGGAACCTCTGATCCAGTCGATCATCTTGAGGCCTTCTGAATCATGATGCTGCTCCATGGCACACCAGACACCATCTTATGTCGAGCTTTTGTATCCATCTTAAAGGGAGCAGCAAGAAATTAATACTCGATATTGAAGCTAGGTACGATCTTCTTATTTAACCAAATGAGCCATCAGTTTGCGGCTCACTTCATCAGCAACAGACGTCCATGCCGAGGTTTGAATTCTCTGATGCATATCAAGCAGAAGGAGGAAGAATCTATCCAAACTTATGTCATCCAATTTAATATTGCTGCATTGGAGGTTTGAAACCTAGATTAGTCTGTTGCAATGGCCGTACTCAAGGACGGTCTTTCAAAAAATGATTTATTATTCTTTTTGGAGAAGAAGTATCCTAGAAACTTTATCGATCTACTAGTTCGGATTGAAGGATATGCCCAAGCGGAGAAAACCTTCAAATTAAAGAATGAGAAAGCCGCAGGAGAGCGACGGACGGGCGAATCTAATAAATCCGTAGTTGATAGTGGACCGAATGAAGTTCAACCGTACTCATGAACTCCATCCGAGCGCAAGCGAGCCCGAACTTCTTTTCGAACTCATCATCAAAGAAGCCTCGATAGAAGAGCACGATGAAGTTCTTCCCCCAAAAGGTTTCACAACTACGCCCTCCTCAATGCTCCAAAAATTCAAGTATTGATGAAGATCAAGGAGCAACTGCCGAATTCAGAAAGGATGGGCACTCATTCCGACGAGCGCAATCCTAACAAATGCTATCTCTACCATCATAACTATGGCCATGATATTGAAGAATGCATTCAGCTCTAAGACGGATTGAGAAGCTCATCAGAAGAGGTCGACTGGATCGATTGCTCAGACATCGATTTGAAGTAAGAGAAAATCGATCGAGGATACTACCGTAGCCTGAACCACTAAGAAGGAAAACATAACAAGAAGATCAACCGTCTCTCAGCATCATTAACACTATCTTTAGAAAACTTCGATGAGAAGAGGCCAGCGGATTTGGAGGATTGGTGAAAAGATGGAGGGCTGAAGAACCCATAACTTTCATCGAGAAAGATGCACGGGGAGTACAATTTTCGTACAATGATGCGGTTGTAGTCTCTTTAAATATAGCAAACTATGATGTACGTCACGTCCTAGTTGATAATGAAAGTTCGACTGACGTTTTATTTTATGATGCTTTCTTCAAAATATCAAAAATCTAATAGTCAGCTTGGACCAATAAATTTTTTCTAGTAGGCTTCACTGGCGCTGCAGTACTAGTTGAAGGTGTAATGACTCTAGCTGTGACTGCCGGATAATATTCAAAATAATCTAGAGCGTAGGTGAATTTTCTGGTAGTAAAGGTTTCTTTCGCTTACAATGCAATTCTTGGCCGATCTAGTTTAAATGCACTTCGGACGATGGTGTCCACTTATTATTTGAAGATAAAATTTTCGATAAGTTATGAGATTGGAGAGGTCAGGGGAGATCAAGCTCTGGCAAGGCACTGCTACTCAATTACCCTATGAAAGAAAGCATAGTTCGACCCTTGTTCTGTTGATGGGTAGATGTCCACAATGACTTTGCCGAAGGACGAGACGAGCCCTTAGAAGATCTTATGACCATCCTTCTAAATGATGAAAATAGGGAGCATACGGTGTAAATTAGCTCCAATTTGGAAGATGAAATTCGAAAGTAGCTCATCGCCTTCTTATGAAGGAATGCCAACGTCTTCGCCTGGGTTTCGACAGATATGCCTAGGATCGACGTCGAGGTTATGGAACATCGACTGGTCATTGACCCCAAATATCGATCAGTGAAAGAAAGAGTTCGAGGCCATGCACCAGAAAGATAGAAGATAATAGCATAAAAAGTCGACAAGCTTCTCAATGCTGGATTTATCCAAGAAGTCAGCTATCCGACTTGGGTTTCTAATGTGATTTTGGTCAAAAAAGCCAATGACAAGTAGAGGATGTGCATCAACTTTAAGAAGCTAAATAAGTTCTATCCAAAAGACAGCTATCCTTTGCCCAGAATCGATCAACTGATGGACGCGACTTTAGGCTACGAGCTTCTCACCTTTATAGATGCCTTCTCTGGCTACAATCAAATTCGAATGGCATCGGAGGACGAAGAGAAGACTGCTTTTATTACTAATCATGGTCTTTACTGCTACAGGGTCATGCCATTCGGAATTAAAAATGCAGGTGCGACTTATCAACGCTTGGTCAATAAAATCTTCAAGGAGCAGATCGATCGTAATATGGAGGTTTACGTTGACGACATGCTGGTCAAAAGTCAAAAGACTGACAATCATATCGCCAAGTTTGAAGAGGCTTTCGATGCATTCAAAAAATACAAGATGAAACTGAACCCAGCCAAGTGTGCCTTTAGGATAGCCTAAGAAAAATTTTTAGAATTATGATCTCAAGACGAGGGATCGAGTCCAACCCAAAGAAAATTCAACCTATCCAGGAGATGACCGCTCCGAAGTCCATTAAGAAAGTTCAGCGCCTGATCAGGAAGGTAGCATCTTTGAATCATTTTGTCTCTAGATCGATCGAATACTGCATGCCCTTTTTCCAAATTCTTAGGAAGCCGAAAGTTTTGTGCTGGACTCAAGAATGCCAAAAGGCATTCGACGAGCTCAAGAACTACCTCAGTTCGCCCTCCTACTAGCCAAATTCAAATTCGGAGAGGAGCTGTTTCTCTACCTCACGGTCTTTTCTACGGTGCTGGCGGCAATCCTGATCAAAGAAGAGATAAAAGTACAGCGATCAGTCTACTACATAAGTCGGATCCTAAGAGATGCCAAGACTAGATATGCAAAGTTGAAAAAATTGACTTATGCTCTTTTGATTGCAGCAAGAAGACTTCGATCTTACTTTCAGAGACATGCTATAACGCTTCTTACTGATCAGTCGATTAGAGCAATTCTTCATCAAACGGATGCTTTCGGAAGAATTACAAAATGGACCATTGAATTAATAAAGTTCGACATCAACTTTCGACCTCGATCAGCAATCAAGGCTCAAGCACTGGCCGACTTTATAGTTGAATGTACCATTCCAGATGAAGCCGAACTTAAGCAGAACGAGACTGACATCCCGTGGTTGCAGCCGAACCTCTTTGAAGAAAGTGCCAACCTTTTCAAAGATTTATGGGCTCTTTACATGGATGGTTCGTCCAACTCCACTGGAGTAGGTGCGGGGTTAGTTTTAGTCAATCCCGAGGGAGTCGTTGTCAAGTTCGTGCTACGCATCAAATTCTCTGCAACTAATAATGGAGCCGAATATGAAGCATTGATTGCTAGATTAAAAATAGCAAAGGAATTAAAAGTAGATTGGCTTCAAGTCTATAGCGATTCTCAATTAGTGGTCGGTCAAGTTAGTAGCAACTATGAAGCATGGAAGGAAAGTATGATAAAATACCTTGAGAAAGTAAAGGATTTAACTCCAACCTTCGGCTATTTTGGCATTCAACAGATTTCGAGGGCAGAAAATATGAGAGCCAATCTTCTCTCTAAATTAGCAACTTCAGCCCCAACCGAACTATCCAATGAAGTATTTTTTAAAACTCTAAAATATCCAAGTTCAGAGGAATCGCAGCTCACTATGCAGATAGAGCTCGAGCCGAGTTGGATTGATCCGTTAGTTGCCTATCTCAAAGAGGAAGTTCTTCCTTGTGATTTGAAAGAAGTTTGAAAACTCAGAAATCAAGTCTCACGGTATGTTTTGTATGACGGCAAGTTGTATAAAAGATCGTATTCACTACCACTATTAAGATGTCTTCAATCTTTAGAGGCCGACTGCGCATTATGAAAAGTGTACGAGAAAATTTATAGAATTCATATAGGAGCCAGATCTCTATCACTGAAACTACTTCGACAAGAATACTATTGGCCGACTTTGTACCATGATTCTATGAAATACATTAAGAAATATAACCACTATCAGAGAAATGCAAACATATAAAGACAGTCAGTCTTCGAGCTTACTCCACTAAGCGCACTTTGACCATTTGCACAGTAGAGAATGGATATACATGGCTCTTTTCCAACGGCATCCGGACAATGAAAGTTTCTCTTGATTGCGATCGACTACTTCACCAAATGGATCGAAGGCAAATCACTAGCAAAAATCACTGAGGTGAAGGTGCAGAACTTCGTCTAAAAATCAATCATCTATCAGTTTGGTCTGTCCCGAACTCTTATAACAAATAATGGACGATAGTTCGCTGGGATGAGGTTCGCTGAGTTCTACGAAAATCTAAACATCTTTCATCATTTCACGTCGGTAGCTCATCTACAGGCAAATGAAGAAGCTGAGATAACCAATCGGATCCTATTACAAGACATCAAGACAAGACTTGACAGAGCGAAGGAGGTCCGGGTGGACAAATTTTACAATATCCTCTTGGCATACCGAACTGCTCAAAAGCTATCAACTAGAAAAATGCTATTTGCCTTAGCCTTTGAAATGGAGGCAGTCATCCCAATCGAGCTTAAACTCCCATCAGCACGGGTCGTGGCCTTCAGTGAGCAGCATAACTCACAATATCTCAGAAGCAACCTTGATTTATTAGAAGAAAAAAGAGAGAAAGCCCAGGTTCGGATGGCGGCCTACAGATAAAGGGTGGCTCGATACTTTAGCTCTAGAGTTAGAGGTAAAATATTCAAAGTGGAAGACTTAGTGCTTCGACGAACCGCCATCTCTCAGCCTCAGAGCCAGAGGAAGCTCGCCCCAAATTGGAAAGGTCCGTATGAAATAGAGGAGGTCATCTAGTCCGAAACTTATCGCTTCAAGGAGCTTAGAGGAACAACACTCTCACGATCTTAAAATTTAGAAAATCTGAGAATATACTATCAGTAATTTTTTTTAATAAAACTCCTCCATTGCAATATTATGATTTTCTAATGTAAAAATTATATGATGACAGAAAAGAAGCAATCAATAGTGGCCATGTTAAGAACAAGAGGAGAACCTCATCCTAACATGAGCAAGTCGAAGGCTTCATTCATTTTAGATGAGATGGGGGAGAGGTCCTTATAACGATCTTTATGTGCCCCCATAGCCCGTTAGGAATAGGAGGAGAACCTCATCCTAACGTGAGCAAAGTCGAAGGCCTCATTCATTTTAGACGAGATGGAGGGAGATGCCATAATAATAGCTTTTATGTGCCTCTATAGCCCATTAGGAACATGAGAAGAACCTCATCCTAACATGAGCAAAGTCGAAGGCTTCGTTCATTTTAGATGAGATGGGGGAGAGGCCCTAACAATGGCTCTTATGTGTTCCCACAATCCATTAGGAACAGGAGGAGAATCTCGTCCTAACATGAGCAAAGCCAAAAGTCTCATTCATTTTAGATGGAATGAGAGAAAAGGTCCCGACAACGACTCTAGTGTGCCCGACAACAACAGAAGATAAGATCTCTTTCAATCTCGACTGAAGACAAAATTTCCACCGAGCTTTCCTTCAACGATTATCTCGATTGGAGGCAAGATCTCCCTCGACCCTCAATTTTAACTTCAATCTCGGCTGAAGATAAGATCTCCTCCGAGCTTCAACTTCGACGTCAATCTCGACTGGAGATAAGATCTCCCCAAGCTTTAACCCCAATAGGTGCAGAGTCCGAAAAGAAACTTCGATGGTCATCTTTTTTGTACTTTCTTCCTTCGAGTTTCGAATCGAGAGTGGGGGGACTATTGTTGAGGATAAATCCCATTCCCGTCGAAGTTCAATCTGATGCTTAGCTTAATACAGCCGATAATCATGAAAGAGCTTCGATTGAGAATTCTCCTTCAGCGGTCGAACCTATCCCAAACTCACCCCAGTGACCGAAACCCAGTCGAACTTCTTTAAGCACCCAGACTCCCTCCAGCGATTGAACTTTTACCAAACTCCTCCAGCAATTAGATTTCTCCAGGAGTCGAATTCCTTCTGGATTACTCCAACAGTCGAATTTTTCTAGTAGCCGAACTACTTTAGCAGTCAAAATTCTTCAGAAGTCGAACTCTTTCCGGGTTACTCCAGCAGTCAGATTTCTCCAGGAGCCAAACTTCTTCTGAACTCCTCTAGCATTTGAATTTCTCTAGTAGCCGAACTTCTTCTGAACTCCATTCGAATTCCTCCAGCAGTCGAATTTCTTCAGGAGCTGAACTCCTTCCAGATTATTCCAGCAGTCAGATTTATCCAGGAGTTGAACTCCTTCCAGATTATTCCAGCAGTCGAATTTCTTCAGGAGTCAAACTCCTTCTGGATTACTTCAGCATTCGAATTTTTTTAGGAGTCAAACTCCTTCCAAACTTTTCTAGTAGTCGAATTTCTTCAGGAGCCAAACTTCTTTTGGATTACTCCAGCAGTCAGATTTTTTCAAGAGCCAAACTTCTTCCGAACTCCTCCAGCATTCGATTTCTATAGGAGCCGAACTTCTTTCGAATTTCATCTGGATTGCTTCAGTAGTCGAATTTCTTCAGAAGCCAAACTCCTTCCATATTACTTCAGCAGTTGAATTTCTTTAGGTGTTGAACTTCTTTCGAACTCCTCCAGCAGTTGAATTTCTTTAGAAGTTAAACTCCTAGATTACTCCAGTAGTTGAATTTTTTTAGAAGCTGAACTCCTTCCGAACTCCTCCAGTAGTCAAATTTCTTCAGAAGCCAAACTCCTTTAGCAGTTAGATTTCTTCAAGAGCCGAACTCCTTTCAAACTCTTCAAGCAGTCAAATTTCTCTAGGAGTTGAACTCCTTCTGAATTACTCCAGCAGTCGAATTTCTCCAAAAACTGAACTTCTCCAGCATTCGAATTTCTCCAAGAGCGAACTCCTTCCGAATTACTCTAGCAGTCGAATTTTCTTAGAAGTCGAACTCCTCCAGCAATCAAATTTCTCTAGGAGCCGAACTCTTTTCGAATTTTTGGTTCAGATGGATTCTTACAGGCAATCCCACTACTGAATGATTATAATTATCATTTATCAGAACAGTTACGATGGTCATTTATCAGGATGATTACGATTGACATTTATCATGATGGTTATGACTGTCATTTATCAGTCTGCTATAGATAACCGCACTATTGGATAGTTATAATAAGCTCCGTCTATAAAAAGAAACTCTTCAAATATATGTTTTCTAAGCTTTCTTCTTATTTTCCAAACTCTGTTGAACTCTTTCCTAAGCACTCCATTTCTGTTGGTCAGAAGAGTTGACTTGATCGTCGGAGGATTTTACTAGAGCCACCACCATTGATTTCGGATGAAATTTTATTTTGTAGGTCATCGACAGCGATCTCGTCTTTCTCGACTCTAGTTCGATCCGACGTCAACCGAATTCTGCACCAATATTAATAAATATTAATTGCTTTTAGTCTATCTCCGATGAATCATATAGCATTTCCTGCACTATTTGATCAGACTAGTATATCACTTAAGTGATTATAAAGTTGAAGTATTTTAGACAATATGAAGACTACGGGCTTTAGTTTATACCGAGATCAGGCAAACAAATATTTATTATATGAGCATGCAAATGTAAAAATGAAAAAAAGATTTAGGAAGACACCAATAAAAAGAGATATTTTATTTCTATATTAAAAATAGTAAGAAAAAAAATTAATTTGACAAGAATGAAAGCTCTAATATTTATGTTTATCGAATTTTAAAGAAATAGTGAAAGAGTGCGAGAGAGAAATTAAAAGAATAACTTGCATGAGTATCCCTCGATCCCCTCTATTTAAATGAGAAGTTAGTATCCATTATCGAAATAAATAAGGTATACAAGAACGGCAAAATAACAGACTCCCATGTCATGCTTGCGGTAATAAACACTTTAATCATGCAATCATGGTTGAGCTAGATAACCATCACTATGGCAATGATCTGAATAAACATTATCCACTTTTAATTTATATCTGACGAAGCATGTAGCAAATAAATATTCATTATATTAGCATGCAAATGAAGAAAAAGAAATATTTGAGGAGAGTCCAATAAGGAGAGATACTTTATTTTTATTTTTATGTTGAAAGTGAAAAAAAAAAATTCTTAATTTAACGAGGATGAAAGTAACAAAGAAGGATATGAATAGCTTGGCATAATATTATAGATGGCCCTAAATAGAAAATATTGTTAATTAATAGCACTAATTTATCTTTAAGCACAAATGTAATTAAGGATTTGATATTCATTTATGCAAAATTTATGATCGAGTTGCTACCACATTGTTTAAACAGGCATTAATTTCCACACACACGCCTAACGTTATTATTGTTTGGAATAATGATTCAAATTCTTGCGGCTGTATATTTCTCTGCATGTCGCTATCAGGAATGGTCATCCATCAACAATGTCTTTCAAGGATGAGTTGGTTTAAACCATACCTTGAGATGAAAGTTTAAAAAGCCTTACATTTGCAAGGACATAAATTGTGGTATCCATATCCTCGAGGATCTGAAATTTCTTTTTTTTTTTTTAGGTTCGATCGTTGGTCTTTTCCATTGAATTATTATTATATTTGTTTATAAATTTTATTAAAAAAAATTTGTGGTATCATGCCTTGATGTACAAGTACCGACCGAATTATGTTACTCCAGGACCTCGACTTTTGAATCGGAGCCAAGCGAAACTTGAATTCGCTAAGCTGTTAATTCTCAACCTAATATTGCATGCATACTCGATCCGATCCAACCGATCCGCGGTATATAACTTACTTCGATTTTTCCGGCCGGGCCATTTCTTATCCGCGCACGATCCGCCAACTCCCACTCCAACCAATGAAATGCGAGAGCTCGCTATCGGACGGACCGAAACAATAACGAACCTGCCTCGCGGATCGCAGTTCCATCAAACGGCTGACGGGATCTGTGGCCATCAATATAAGGCCCTTGCCTTTGAGCCCCTCATTCAAACGAGTGGGGCGGCGAATTCAGAATTCCCTCCAAATCGAGATCGCGAGAAGAATCGGAGATGTCGGGGCGAGGCAAGGGAGGCAAGGGTTTGGGGAAGGGCGGGGCGAAGCGGCACCGCAAGGTCCTCCGCGATAACATTCAGGGCATCACGAAGCCTGCGATTCGCCGCCTGGCTCGGCGCGGCGGCGTCAAGCGCATTAGCGGCCTTATCTACGAGGAGACACGCGGGGTCCTTAAGGTTTTTCTTGAGAACGTCATCCGTGACGCCGTCACCTACACCGAGCACGCCCGCCGGAAGACGGTCACCGCCATGGACGTCGTCTACGCCCTCAAGCGCCAGGGCCGCACCCTCTATGGCTTTGGCGGTTAAATGAAGGAAGAAAAAAAAAAACCGCAGCGATTTGATCAATTTCTAGGGTTAGGGTTAGAGTTTTCTCACCTGTTGTTGTTTCATCTCTCTCGATGTAAAAAAGAATTTAAAGAAAACCAAATATTTTCCTCTTTTCTTCTCACGAATGTTTTTTCTGATTTCATCCGAATGTAAGTTTAGGGCATCAGATGAAGTACTATGATTTGAACTTTGTAATGGAAACAGTTACATTTTAGCCCCTTTTTTTTCTAACTTCGGCTTTCTTCATCAGATGTTATTATCTATGTGATAGCGCCCTTGGGATGCTCTATTTGAATCTGTCCATCTTTAAGATCTGTTAATATGTTTCACTCTCGCACATGAGGATAGCTTTTGTTGTGATAACTTTGTTGGAATTCCCAGGTAAATCCAATGCTATCCTCTCCAGGTGTTGGCTGGGAGCAAGCATCAATCTCCGCTGATGAAGGATTATTTTGGTTTTCTGTTAAGCGAGGTTATTGAAAGTCACCCATGCAGGAGTTGTGATTCGGGTAAGGTCCGTTTCTTGGTTCCTCATGGAATATCTTTGCACCCTACTACAGTGACATGGGTATGGTGCTGGTTTTGTTTATAAAGTTATTCACAGGTCTTTTGCTCTCGCTGAAGTTTTCTGGAGCATGGATCCTAGAGTCCGTCCAAGTAACAAAGAGGTTTAAATGGGTCAAGTAGGAATTCCCGTATTGGTTGATCTGGATCAATGGTTAGATTTCAGGGGGCATTATGAGTTGTTGCTCCCATGGTTGGTTATTTTTATTCATTTATTTATTGCATATTTATTTATTGTTGAAGATATAATATTGACTGTCTTTGTATATATTATTTTTTTGATCTGCTAACAGTTGTTTGAGTCGGTTTATGTATTCTGTAGTGCTTTATTTTGTGTTAGCAATTGAATGATCATAGCTGTACCATCCAATATCCGTTGCTTTACATTTTATGCTTTGTTATGTTTCTATTATATAAAGAAACCTACAACGTGGGCACTTTCGGACATTTTTGCTTTACATTTCTGCTTGGAGGGTGAGAAGTAGCTGCAACTTGCCTGTGCGAGATGATTGGATGAGACTAGAATATGGTTCTCCCTTGCAATAATGAGAGAGAGAATGTCTTTAGGCTTGTGGGTCATCGTTATAATGAGGTTTGATTTATATGGAGTGCTTAGTGAAAATCTCTGTTGGATATGTAGGAGTGGTTTGTATTTTAAGTTTGTTTTGGTGAGCATAATGAGGTTACTGGACAAAAAGGTGTTAGGAATTGATACTGGATCGTGGAGCGGGGACCTGTAGTTTTGGTAGGTGAATTGTATAGTCGGGGGATCTCTTGGTAGATGTAGAAATCTCGTGCATATAAATAAAGATGAAAAAATTCATCGTTCTCAAGTGAAATATGATTGAAGAACCTATTTGTTCGTTTCGGTTCATGTTAGTTGGACCGGCCTCTCAGGTTGTTTAATTGGAGAACTATTTCAGACAACATCCCATATTCTTGGTCGTATGCATTCGAAGGGTCCTTCGCTCCTCATGTCTAAATTGCTGGATCTTTCAACTGAAATTTTCCTTGATTTTGATTTTAATTCATTTCAAACACCAAACAAGCTCAATCCTGCTTCCTTCATAGCAGATGAGGAAAGTCATGGTGGGAGGACGGGGGATTGTGCTTTTTAGATTTGAATTCTTATATGTTCCACAAAAAATATCCAAAGGAATATAATATTGAGTTTCAATGCCAGCTCCACTTGAAGCTAATGGAGTGGTGAAAGGATATTGAATCATTCTAGTTTTTGATTCAAGAGGTTGTTTTCATGCCGGAATGCTGTTAAGAGGTGGATATTCAGACTGCCTGATCTTTTTCAATGGACTTCTCTTGGGGCAATGGTGACAATCCTTCATGTTTGCAATGCTATGATTCTTGCAGCTTGTGACAATTTGTGTCTGGAAGTTGCTCTTACGCTAGGCATGCATACTTGCTATTAACGCATGGACATCCTAGGTATTGTTGGTAATCGACTGTCATTGGGCCTGGACATCAGTGGCCAGAGAATAAGTTTTTTGTCTCCCTGGGAAAACATCAATGCTCTAGCTGTTATGGTGTGCCGGATTGCTTGGATTCTGCCTTTTTTGGAGAAAGTGAAAGTGTATCTTGTTGGATCCTGCATTAGTGTAAGTAAAAGGTTGGAATTGGCGATTATCTTATATTGAGATCATCCATGAAGGATTTGCTAATTTAGTGGACATGATGCTGCTGGTAGATTTTGAGTTTCAGAGCAGGGTCTTCTAGGTCTGGTGGTGGATGGAAAAATTGAGTTGCTGGAGGTCCTAGTTGGCGTATCTCTGCTCGTCTTAGTGGACCTGTTTCTTGTCTTGCTTTATTTGGCTTATATGCCTTGATTTGGTCCTATGCATTGTATTACTATTCTAGGAAGGTGTTCATATTTGAAGGGTCCTTTACGCTTTCTTTAAAAAGATACGATGATCGTTGGGCTACTTGGAGCAGGCTCAGGCTCTGGAACCTCGAAGCTGTATCAAAGATTAGTATGTTTTGCTGTAAGCATGATCTGGGGCAGAATCCTACGAACGCATGGTGGCACCTTTGATGATGGGTGCCCTAGGTGTAATATATACGCTCAAGACGTTTGTCTTTAGTTTTTCTGATGCAGCGATTCGTGTTTAATTCGGTGATTGCTTTTAGCAGCATGATTCGCTGAAGCTATATTCTACATCACCTGGAACAAGATGTGTGAAAGGACGCTCACAGATCCACGAGGTCGGAGGAAAGTAAACAAGTACTTGACCTTTTTTACTTGGTCAGAAAACAAAGGCTGGTGAAGGGTAAGCTTCTTAGATTTAAAATTTTAGTTGTATGTGTAGGAAAAAAGGTGCAAAAACATGAAAATGCAAGCTCAAATTGCAACTAGCACGGTGATGATGGTTGCAGCCATGTACAAGTACGTCGGTTGTTGACTTCGGTTCCGTCTAAGCTGTCAAATTCATTCTTCCTGGGCTGCCGGAGTAGAGTATTGGATGTTAAACAACGCTAACAAGGAGGAAAGAGGTGCTGGTACCACTACATCTTATTTGTTATAAAGGAATTTAATCATATTTAGACTAAGGACTAGCTTGTTATTATCATGATCATTGAGTACTGGTTGGAATTTGCTTTATGGATCCTCATTTGACGAGTATTTCTATCTTGAGCTATCTCTGATATTATTTCGAGGTTTTTTGGTATGATCACTTTCTTAACTCTCATTTATATATGACCTGCCATGCGTTCTTTTAACATTTGCAAAGATCCCCTTTTTGTAATCAGCTATTATGGCCGAGATACGTGGATTGTGCCTGACCTTTTGATTGAACCACGAAATAGTCCTTTTATGGAGTTGGTTTTCATCCATCTTTGTTCTATATACTTCATTCCTTTCCATGCCCCCCGCCGTGATAAAAGGCATCGAATTAACTGTTAACATTGGAACAACCCTTATAGCCATTATAGGATCATGGCTATATTACATGGTAAAACCAGCAGAATAAGCCATCAAGTTCAATTGACATGATAGGTTGAGGGGATGGTCAACAAATAATGGATGAGGTGATGGTATAACATCATGCCAAGGGTATAGCTTCCAACAATAATCACGAGATCGTGAAATGTTTGGTGACTTAGGCTGCGCCACCCTCCACCGGACGCGATGAGGTCCGATTCCTTTGGCCCTCTTGTTAAATATCAAATTTGCTATAAGACTTCTCTATCCTAACATCAAATTGAGATAAAACTTGGAAGAAAAAAAGAAAAAGACTGAAAGTAATTCCTACATTTAGAATCAAAAACATAATGAGAGGATGGAAACATTAGAAATTGACTCAATTGGTTAAATTTGAGAGTTTATATAAATGTAGATATGTTTGATGGTTCCAATGGTATCACGAAGATGATTTTAGATCATTGATCGTTAATGATTCTGTCTGATGATCTAAAATCATTAAATTTGATATGAATTTCAGTAATTGAAGATTTCTTGTTATTTATGACTAACTTGTTTGGTATGCCATAGAAATTTGATATCAATGGTCATATAATACTAAAACTAGTTTTATTATATTTCATTTATTTTGAGATTACTGAATAGAATTTGTAAATAAATCTTAGAAAAATAAACATAAATGGCTAGCAGTAGGTAAAGTTTATGTTAGACTATTGCATTAATTTTTCAGGCTCGATCTTGTCCTTTGGGTTTCCTTCTTACTGGATTTCAGACTTTTCGGCCGAGCCACGGGCTTCACCAAAGCCTTCAATTGTTTGCTTAAACTACTTTGTTGGAGTGAGCGATGGCTAACGGCGTGGTGGCCAATTCCAATTTCCAATTGCCATGAAAGGAATTGGCTACGATATATTAGCGATCTAAGCGATGGGACAGGAAAGCAATAATAAAATTTGATTATGATACTTAAAATAGTAATTACAGTATATTAGATAATATAAAATATATTAATTAGTTTAATATTTATATAATTGGGTTTGGGTTTAATCGATGTAAACTCGAGTCCAATCCATTAAAAAGATCGGCTTGAGTTTGGATCCGATCTAACCCGCCAGACTGAAAAATCCAATCCAAGCTCATTCTAAATATTCTTCGCTCGGACGGACAATCTAGGATATATGTAGGTTTAATAGCAGTCTCTTGTAATTTATATATAGAATTGTTTGGATAAATCATTTATAATTTTTATAGTAAAATATTTATCCTATAAAACATATTAATTTATATTGTATAACTTGTCAAAGACCCACGTGTTGCACGGAAAGGATAATTACATCCTATAATTATTAAAATCTTTTAATAATAAATATCTTTTAGCTTTTTAATATTTTATTTTATTTTATGTATTTATTATATATAATATTTTTTATTATTTTTAAAAATAATATATTATTATTATTATTATTTTTCTTTTTGTTCGCACACTTTTTTCATGCTTGCTGGTGCCGTCCTACTATAGCTCTCCTTCTCTCTCGGCAAATGCTGATCATGATTGCACTTCTGTCTCCTCTTTTTTCTCATATCTTCTCCATACTTGTTGGTGCTACCCTACCACTGCTTTTCTTCTTTCTCGATAAATATCGATCCCAATCATACCTCTCGACGTTCTTGCTGGTACCGCCACCTCCGACGCCACCACTACCCCTCATTTCTCCTCCCTTGCCTTATGCCCGGCCCCCTTCCTGCCACTGCCAACATGTCCCATCCCGTCCGGCCTCAATTGCGTGCTCTTGCATTTTGAATTTTGCTCATGTTGCTCAATGGTCCAGTAGGAGGGCTGATCTTTAGCAGCATTGTCAGTAGTGGATGTCGTGGCATGGGCTTTGTAATTGTGGACCTTCTTGTAATTGCAAAGGAGCTTGTCTCACTTGTCGTTGCACTGATCCTAGTTTCGGAGGCAGGTGTTGTTCTAGCAATAGTTCTCGACCCACTTCCATCATTGCTTTCCGAAGTCGGATGAGGAACCGTCGTAGCTAGTGCAGCACTCATCGTCGAGGCACTTGTCGGTCATTAGTTTGAGGGTCTCATGGAGGGTAAAATTTTTCTTTTGATAGTCGTGGGCTAGGACAGCAGAGGAGCAAGACGGAGAGTATGTCGGTAGCCATGGGTGTGATGGGGGTGGCGGGCGTGTTCCAAAAGTTCTAAGGGGGTGGTGTTGGAGGGCTCGAACATGACTTTTTTGGCACCAATGGTGGTCTTTGGAATAGAATAGATTATAGAGTTGGAACGAAGGAGAGAGTCGAGGAAGAGACAGGGTTTTAGAAAGTATTGTTAATAATAAATATTAATAATAAATATATCTTTTAGTGGCACAATAAAAATCATTTGAGAAGCTAAGTTGACAACTCCACCAATGATTAGTCGGTACAAATCCCTCATTTTTCCTTCGGAGAGAAAAAAAATCCTCCATCCCTCCCCTCAAACCTCATCACATGAAGGACATTTTTTTATTTTTATTTTTATTTTCTAACATACCTTTGCTATCTCAACTTGCGATTTTACGGCCACCTAAGCCCACCTCAAGCTCAGCTAGCCAGATAAGGCGGACAAAATTGAAATTGCCATTTGAATCAGTGGTTTCAGTGGAATCACGAGCCTAACTGACGATTTCTTAATAACCCATCCACGATTTGCCATTTTCGCTTGGGATCGATAGGTGGTGAAGCAGCGTGCGGTCGGAGGTAGTGCAAGAGGGTGGGAGGAGCCATGAAGCAGGGATTGGGGGGTGGCATGGCCGGCACGGGTGGCTGGGGTGCATGTTTGTAGTGGGTTGGGTGAGGGCAGCGATGGAGGGAGCCACGGAGAGCATAGGGTGCAGGTTCGTCGGGGGCGGTGCGAGAGGGTAAATGCCATGGAGCAGTAGTCGGGGGTAGTGTCGGAGATGTGATGGGCAGGGTGCTATGAGAGGGAGGGTGCACTGAGCAGCCGGAGGGTTGGGAGATGTGTGGCGTGCGGGAGAAGAAGAAGGAAGAAAAAAAATTATTAAAAAATAAAATTTAATAATAAATTATTAAAAAATTTTAAATAAAAGTTTTTTTATAATAAAAATAAAATTTTAAAATAATGATAAAATATTATTTTTAAAAAAATTAAAAAATAATTATATGATGTTAATTTTAAAAGATAATTTAGAAAAAAATACATGGAATGAAGAAGGAAGATTTTAAAAAAGTAATAAAATTTCATATTTAAAATTGCCTAACCAAAAGAGTGTAGGAGAGGAAAAAATTTTTTTTAAAAAAAAATATTATTTTAAAATAAATATTTTTAACATAAAATATATCTTTTAGTGGCACAATAAAAATATAATTTTTAAATATAATATTATTTTAAATATAATTTTTTAAAAAATATTTTTTAAAATTTATAATTTATTATTATTTTGAAAATCTATTTTAAATTCTCGTCGCTCTGTGCTGAACACCCACACCCCTCTTCGGTGCCATCCATAGCTCCTCCGCCTCTATGCATGTATTTTTTTAAAATTATTTTTTAAAAATAATATTTTATTATTATTTTAAAAATCTTTTTTTATTTCTTCCTCTTCTTGCAGCTTCATGCCAAACACCCATCTCTCCTCTGGCACCACCTGTCACTCCTTCGCCCAACCACCACTCCTCTGCATGGTCTTCTTCTATAGAATTTAAAAAATAATTTTAAAATAAAATAAAAAAAAAATAATAGATTTTTAAAATAATAATAAAATATTATTTTTAATTAAAAAATACTTAAAAATAAAAAAATAAAAAAAATATTTAAAAATATTTAATTAGATTTTTAAAATAATGATAAAATATTATTTTAAAAAAATAATTTTAAAAAATATATGGGTGGGCACTGAGGAGCAGTGGCCTTATTTAACACAAAGCCATGAGAGGAGAAAAAGAAGATAAAAATATTTTAAAATAATAATAAAATATTTTTTAAAAAATAATTTTAAAAAATATACAGATGAATGCAGAGGAGCAGCGACTGGGTGGAGGAGCTGCAGGTAGTGTTGGAGGGGGGTGTGGGTGTGTGGCATAGAGCCATAGGAGGAGAAGGATGAAACAAAAAAAATAAAGAAAGAAAAAAAATAAATAATAATAAAAAATATTTTAAAAAATAATTTTGAAAGATGCTTATTTTTAAAATTATTTTTAAATTAATATTAATATTAATAATAATAATATTATTTTTTTCTCATTTTTAAAAATTATTATTATTATTATTATTATTATTATTATTATTATTATGGTTTCTTCCTTCTTGCACCCCTCTAACCTCCTGCATGTTGGTCGCTGCTCTACGCACCCCCTCAGCTCCTTGCATCTTGGCAGTCCCTTCCCATCCCGCATGTTTGCAGGTCCTCCATCCACACCACCCCTTTTTCTATCGGTGGATTCTCCATTCCCAACCCCCTCCGACAGTACCTATGGCTTATCTGCCTGCTGCCCATTGCTTCTTCGTGCCTCCCCACTTTCCCCCCGACTTCTCCGTGCCACCCTCCACTAGCCTCCAAACCGCACCCCTTCTCCCACTGAGGAGAAATTATTGCCTGAACCACACCTAGGTAGACCAGCATAAATCTCAAAACACATGTACGATGGATAATATGCAATCAAAAATTTGTGAAATATAAGAATTAATGTGGTGTTATCGACTGTGCAATTTGAGTGGTCTACCTGGGTGTGGCCTAGGCAATAATTTAAGTGGTTTACCTGAGGTGGTTCAACATCATCAAGTTCTTGAATTCTGAAATTTTCTATGTGGCACAATAAAAGTCATTTGAGAAGCTAAGTTGGCAACACCACAATATTCCTCCACAGAGTATTATTATATATATTAATAATATTATTAAATATTAATATTTATTTGATTAAAATAAGATAAATCAAAATGATAAATTAAATAATTTTATTATATGGATGTGAAATATATTAATATATTTTAATTATAATTATAAAATATTATTGAATAATAATAATGATGATAATATGATTGATAATATATCATAACAAAATATATATTATGAATATATTAGATGTTATATGTGTGTGTGGTTGGAGCTTACAGCGGGGGGTGGGGGGGGGGGTGGGGGGTATGTATATGTTATGTATGTTTATATATTAATTTTTTTGTTCATTTGAGAAGCTAAGTTGACAACACCACTGTTGGTGCAAAATTTGATCGACGCCGAATCGAGCTGGAGTTGAGGAAGAAGAGGTCACCATTGATGACCTACAAAATAAAGTTCTACCTAGAGTCGATGGTGGTGGCTCTGGCAGAATCCTCCAATAATCAAATCAGCTCTTCTTACCAATAGGAATAGAGTGCTCAGAAAAGAGTTTCGCAGAGTTTTGAAAAGGAGAAGAGAGCTTAGAGAAAATATATCTAAGGATTCCTTTTTATAGACGAAGCCTGAAGCAAACTGATAGTGACAGCCATAACCATCTGGTAGTGGACCGCATGGAATTTGGTATGGAGAGAGAAGTATCGTCAGACTGATAGTGACAGCCATAACCGTCCGATAGTGGGCCGCTCGGAACTGCATGGAATTTGCTACGGAGAGAAGGATGTCATCAGATTAATAGTGACCGTTCGTCGAGATTTAATAGCCATAGTTCGGAGGAAGCAGGCATTGGTTGGTGAAAAACTTTGACATATATCAATTTCAGAGGAGTTCAGACTCCTGAAGGAAATACGTTTGGAGGAGATCATCTGAAAGGAATACTACTTGAAATCTGAAAGTAATCTATTGGAGGAATTCGGATGGAGTTCAATTGATGGAGAAGTTCGGAAGGAGTCTGACTGGTGTAGAAGTTCGATCGATGGAGAAGTTCGACTGAAGGAGAAGTCCAGAAGGAGTTTGGCTTCTAGAGGAATTCGGCTGAAGGAGAAGTCTGGAAAGAGTTCGACTCCTAGAGGAATTCGATTGAAGGAGAAGTCCAAAAAAAGTTGGGCTCTTGGAGGAATTCGACTGAAGGAGAAGTCTGAAAGGAGTTCGACTCCTGAAGGAATTTGATTGAAGAAAAAGTTCGTAAGGAGTTGGGCTCCTAGAGGAATCCAACTGAAGAAGAAGTCCAGAGGGAGTTCGACTCTTGAAGAAATTCGATTGAAGGAGAAGTCCGAAAGAAGTTGGGCTCTTGGAGAAATTCGACTGAAGGAAAAGTTCTGAAAGAAGTTCCGTTCCTAGAGGAATCTGATTGAAGGAGAAGTTCGAAAAGAGTTGGGCTCCTGGAGTAATCCGACTGAAGAAAAAATTTTGGAAGAAGTTCGACTCCTGAAGAAATCTGACCGAAGGAGAGGTCCGGAAGGGGTTCAGCTCCTGAAAGAATCCATATGAAGGAGAGGTCCGAAAGGAGTTCGGCTCCTGGAGGAATCCGACTGAAGAAGAAGTTTGGAGGAAGTTCAGCTCCTGGAAAAATTTGATTGAAGAAGAAGTTTGAAAGGAGTTCGACTCCTGGAGGAATTCGATTGAAGAAGAAGTTTGAAAGGAGTTAGGCTCCTGAAGGAATTCGACTGAAGGAGAAGTCCTGAAAAAAGTTTGGCTCTTGGAGGAATTCGATTGAAGGAGAAGTCTGAAAGAAGTTGGACTCCTAGAGGAATCCGACTGAAAAAGAAGTCTTGGAAGGAGTTCGGCTCCTGGAGAAATTCGATTAAAGGAGAAGTTTGAAAGAAGTTTGTCTTCTAAAGAAATCCATCTGAAGGAGAGATTCAGAAGGAGTTCGGCTTCTGAAAAAATTCGACTGAAGGATAAGTCTGAAGGGAGTTTGGCTCTTGGAGGAATCCGACTGAAGTAGAGGTCCGGAAAGGAGTTCGGCTCCTAGAGGAATCCATCTGAAGGAGAAGTTCAGAGGAGGTTCAGCTTCTGAAGGAATTCGACTGAAGTAGAGGTCCGAAAGGAGTTCGACTCTTGAAGGAATCCATCTGAAGGAGAAGTCTGAAAGGAGTTGGGCTCCTGGAGGAATCTGATTGTAGGAAAATTTCTGCAAGGAGTTCGGCTTCTGAAGGAATCTAATTGAAGTAAAGGTCCAAAAGGAGTTTGGCTCCTGGAGGAATCCATCTGAAGGATAAGTCTGTAAGGAGTTTGGCTTTCGGAAGAATCCATCTGAAGGAGAAGTCTAGAAGAAGTTCAGCTCTCAGAGGAATTTGATTGAAGGAGAAATCTGAAAGGAGTTCGACCGCTGGAGGAGTTCAGTCGCTGAAGGAGTTTGATTAGGACTTGATCGTTGAAGGAGTTCGGTTGGGGTTCAGTCGTTGGAGAAGTTTGGCTGGGGTTCAGTCGCTGAGGATTTCGACCGACTGAAGGAGTTCGACTAAGGTTCGACCACTGGAGGGGTTTGACTGGGGTCCGACCGCTAGAGGAGAATTTTCGATCGAAGCTCTTTCGTGATTACCAGTTGCATTAGGCAAAGCATCAGACTGGACTTCGGTGGAAATGGAGTTTATCTCCAACAATAATCTCCCAACTTTCGAGTTCAAAATTCGAAGGAATGAATTATAAAAAAGGCGACTGCCGAAGTCCTCTTCCGGACTTTGCATCCGTTTAAGTTGAAGCTCGGGAGAGATCTTATCTCCAACCGAGGTTGAAGGAGATCTTATCTTCAGTCGAGGTTGAAGGAGATCTTATCTTCTATTGAAGGGTTGGAGCTCGGAGGAGATCTTATCTCCAGCCGAGGTTGAAGAAGATCTTATCTCCTATTGAGGTTGACGTTGAAGCTCAGAGGAGATCTCATCTCCAATCGAGGTTGAAGTTGAAGCTCGGGGGAGATCTTATCTTCAGCCAAGGTTGAAGAAGATCTTATCTTCAGTCGAGATTGAAGTTGAGGCTCGGGGAAGATCCTATCTCCAATTGAGGTTGAAGAAGATCTTATCTCCTATTGAGGTTGACCTTGAAGCTTGGGGAAGATCTTATCTTTAGCCAAGGTTGAAGAAGATTTTATTTCCTATTGAAGGGTTGGAGCTCGGAGAAGATCTTATCTCTAGCCGAGGTTGAAGGAGATCTTATCTCCTATTGAGGTTAATATTGAAGCTCGGGGGAGATCTTATCTCCAACCGAGGTTGAAGGAGATCTTATCTCCTATTGACGTTGACGTTGAAGTTGAAGTTCGGAGGAGATCTAATCTCCAGCCGAGGGTTGAAGGAGATCTTATCTCCTGTTGAGGTTGGCGTTGAAGCTCGGGGGAGATCTTATCTCCTGTTGAGATTGGCGTTGAAGCTTGGGAGTGATCTTATCTCCAGCCGAGGTTGAAGAAGATCTTATCTTCTATTGAAGGATTGGAGCTCGAGGGATATCTTATCTTCAGTCGAGGTTGAAGGAGGTCTTATCTCCAACCGAGGTTGAAGTTGAGGCTCGGAAGAAATCTTATCTCTAGTCGAGGTTGAAGGAGATCTTATCTCCTGTTGAGATTAACGTTGAAGCTTGAGGAAGATCTTATCTTCAGTCGAGGTTGAAGGAGATCTTATCTCTTGTTGATGTTGAAATTAAATTTTAGAGGAGATCTTATCTCCAATCGAGGTTGAAGGAGATCTTATCTCTTGTTGAAGGATTGGAGCTCAAGAGATATCTTATCTCCAGCTGAGGTTGAAGGAGATCTTATCTCCTATTGACGTTGAAGTTGAAGGTCGGAAGAGATCTTATCTTCAACCGAGGTTGATGGAGATCTTATCTCCTATTGAGATTGTCGTTGAAGCTTGGGGGAGATCTTATCTCCTATTAAGGTTATCGTTGAAGCTCGAGGGAGATCTTATCTTCAATCGAGGTTGAAGAAGATCTTATCTCCTGTTGAGATTGATGTTGAAGCTCGGAGGAGATATTATCTCCATTCGAGATTGAAGGAGATCTTATCTCCTATTGATGTTGAAGCTCGGAGGAGATCTTATCTCTCAGCCAAGGTTGAAGAAGATCTTATCTCCTGTTGAGGTTGATGTTGAAGCTCGATGGAGATATTATCTCCATCCGAGGTTGAAGGAGATCTTATCTTCTATTGACGTTGAAAAATTGGAGCTTGGGGGAGATCTTATCTCTAGCTGAGGTTGAAGGAGATCTTATTTCTCCTAGTTGAGGTTGAACGTTGAAGCTCGGAGAGAGATCTTATCTCCAGTCGAGGTTGAAGAAGATCTATCTCTATTGACGTAAAAGCTCAAGGAAGACCTTATCTCCAGCCGAGGTTAAAGAAGATCTTATCTCCGTTGACGTTGAAGTTAAAGCTCGGAGAGATCTTATCTCCAGTCGAGGTTGAAGAAGATTTATCTCCTGTTAAGGTTGGCATTGAAGTCGAGGGAGATCTTATCTCTAAGCCAAGGTTTAAGAAATCTTATCTCCTGTTGAAGTAGATTGGAGCTTGGGGGAGATCTTATCTCCAACCGAGGATAAAGGAGGTCTTATCTCTAATCGACATTGAAGTTGAGGCTCAGGAGAGATCTTATCTCCAACCGAGGTTGAAGCAGATCTTATCTTCTGTTGAGGTTTATGTTGAAGCTCGAGGAAGAATTTATCTCCGATCGAGGTTGAAGAAGATCTTATCTCCTGTTGACGTTGACCGAGGTTGAAGGAGATCTTATCTGCTGTTGAGGTTGTCGTTGAAGCTCAGGGTAATCTTATCTTCAGTCGAGATTGAAGGAGATCTTATCTCCTATTGAAGTTGTCGTTGAAATTCGGAAGAGATCCTATCTCCAATCGAGGTTGAAGATCTTATCTCCTGTTGACGTTGAAGTTGAAGCTCGGAGAGATTTTATCTCCAATCGAGGTTGAATGAGATCTTATCTTCTGTTGAGGTTAACGTTGAAGCTCGGAGGAGATCTTATCTCCAACCGAGATTGAAGGAGATCTTATCTTCTATTGACGTTGAAGCTCGGGGAAGATCTTATCTCCAATCGAGGTTGAAGGTGATCTTATGTCCTGTTGTCGTTGACGTTGAAGCTTGGGGAGATTCTATCTTCAGTCGAGATTGAAGGAGATCTTATCTTCTATTGACGTTGAAGCTTGGGGGATATCTTATCTCCAGTCGAGGTTGAAGGAGATCCTATCTCCTGTTGACGTTGAAGCTCAGAGAAGATCTTATCTCCAGCCAAGATTGAAGAAGATCTTATCTCTTGTTGAGGTTGACGTTGAAGCTCGGAGGAGATCTTATCTCTAACCGAGGTTGAAGAAGATCTCTTATCTCCTGCCAAGATTGTCGTTGAACGTTGAAGCTCAGGGGAGATCTTATCTTCAGCCGAGGTTGACATCAAAGTTGAAGGAGATCCTTATCTCCTATCGACGTTGAAGTTAAAGCTCAGGAAAGATCTTATCTCCAGTCGAGGTTGAAGCTCCTGAAAGCTTGGAGGAGATCTTATCTTCTGTCAATGTTGAAGTTCAAGCTCGAAAAAGATCTTATCTCCAGTCAAGATTGAAAGAGATCTTATCTTCTGTTGATATTGAAGTTGAAACTTGGGGGAGATATTATCTTCAGATGAGGTTGAAGAAAATTTTATCTCCTGTTGACGTTGAAGTTGAATTTGAAGCTCAGGGCAGATCTTATCTCCAGCCGAGGTTGAAGAAGATCTTATCTCCTATTGATATTGACGTTGAAGTTGAAGCTCGAGGGAGATCTTATCTCCAGCCGAGGTTGAAGAAGATCTTATCTCCTATTGACGTTGACATTGAAGTTGAAGCTTGGGAAAGATCTTATCTCCAACCGAGGTTGAAGAAGATCTTATTTTTTTATTGACGTTGAAGTTGAATTTGAAGCTCGGAGAAGAACTTATCTCCAGTCAAGATTGAAGAAGATCTTATCTCCTGTTGACGTTGAAACCCAGAAAAGATCTTATCTTCAGCCAAGGTTGAAGGAGATCTTATCTCCTATTGAGATTGGCGTTGAAGTTCGGAAAAGATCTTATCTCCAGCCAAGGTTGAAGGAGATCTTATCTCCTATTAAGATTGACGTTGAGGCTCGGAAAAGATCTTATCTCCAGTCGAGGTTGAAGGACTCCTCTTCTTACCTCGTCTAAAATAAACGAGGCCTTCGACTTTGCTTACATTAGGACAAGGTTCTCCTCCTATTCTTAATGGACTGTAGGGGCACATAAGGACCGTTGTCAGGATCTCTTCCCTCATCTCGTCTAACATGAACGAAACCTTTGACTTTGCTCACGTTAGGATGAGGTTCTCCTCCTATTCCTAACAGACTATAAGAGCATATAAGGAATGTTGTCCGAGCCTCTTCCCTCATCTCGTCTAAAACGATCGAGACCTTCGACTTTGCTCACGTTAGGACGAGGTTCTCCTCTTTTTTTCTAACGGGCTATAGGGACACATAAGGGCCGTTGTCAGAGCCTCTCCCCTCATCTCGTCTAAAATGAATGAGGCCTTCGACTTTGCTCACATTAGGATGAGGTTCTCCTCCTATTTCTAACGGACTGTAAGGCACGTAAGGGCCATTGTCAGGACCTCTTCCCTCTTCTCATCTAAAATGAACCAGACCTTTGACTTGCCCACGTTAGGACGACGTTCTTCTTTTGTTCCTAACATTATCACTTTTGATTATTTTTTCTGTCGTCATATAGTTTTTGCACCGAAAAATAATAATGTTGAAATGGAAGAGTTTTATTAAAGTAAAATTATAGGCAGTACATTCTCATATTCTCTGAGTTTTAAGATCGTGGGAGCATTGTTCCTCTGAGCTCCTTCAGGCAATAAGTTTCGAACCGGATGACCTCCTCAATCTCATCCGGGCCTTCCCAATTTAGGGCAAACTTTCTCTGACTCTAAGGCTGAGAGATGGCGGCTCACCGAAATACTAAGCCCCCTACAGGTAGCGTTGATGATGTCGGAAGGTGATCGATCTCCTTATTGTTCCTCCCTCATTGGTGGTTCTAGTTGCGGTAGTGCCCTTGGTTGATCTTCTCTTATTTCAGACTGACATATGTGGAGCATTGAGGGGGGTGTAGTTATGAAATCTTTTAGGGGGGACTTCTTCGTGCTCTTCCATCGGAGCTTCTTTGACGACGAGCTTGAGAAGGAGTTTGGGCTCGCTTACGCTCGGAGGAACTCCGTAAGCACGATCGAACTTCATTCAGCCCTCCATCAGTCGTGGGTTTACTAGACTCGCCCATCTGTCGCTCTCCTGCGGCTCCCTCATCTCTCAATTTAAAGGCTTTTTCTGCTCGGGTATATCCTTCAGTCCCAGCTAGAAGATCAACAAATTCTCTTAGATAGTTCTTCTATAGGGAGAACATCAAATCATTCTTCTGAAGGCCACCTTTGAGTGCGATAATTGCAATAGACTGATCCAGATTTCGGACCTCCAATGTAATAGCGTTAAATCGAATGACATAAGCCCGGATAGATTCTCTCTCCTTCTGCTTGATATTCATCAAAAAATCCGAACCTCGGCATGGACGTCGATTGCTGATGAAGTGAGCCACAAACTGATGGCTCGTCTGGCCAAAGGAGAAGATCGTACCCAACTTTAATGCTGAGTACCAATTTCTTGTTGCTCCCTTTAAGGTAGACGAAAAAACTCAGTATGAGATGGCGTCTGGTGTGCCATGGAGTAGCATCATAGTTTGAAAGGCCTTCAGATGATCGATCGGATCAGAGGTTTCATCGTAGCTTTCAAATCGGGGAAAGCTCGAAGTTCGACAGAATAAGCTCTTGCATAATTCGGAAAGAGAAAAGAGGGATCGGTGCGGACATCGTCATGGTGAGCCGGGGCGACGTGGCGGAGCTCCTCAATCCATCGATCCATCTTCCATAGTTTTTGATCGAAGACGTAATCTCGATCGTAGATCTTGAGAGACTTCCAACTATAGATGGGGAAGGTTTATTTTGGAGAGGAATCACGATCCGAATAAGGATCCTCTGCTCTCTATTTCTCCTTTCCAAGGGTGATGGGTATGCTAGCCCAAGTGCTCTTCCTTGGGATCGATTTTTGATATTCTGATGGTGGATTTTCGAACGAAATCACTATCGGAGGCTGTCGCATGGCCTGCACAATCTTGGTGAGGCCCTTAACCTGCTGCATCAGCAGATTAAACTACTCTGAATCTACCATGGTCATCGGTGGAGGAGGAGGTTGAAGCGCCAGTGCTGGAGCTGGAATGGATGGGTCTGGCTCGGATCTGACGATAGAAGCGGTAGATCTTTTGGTAGTTGCCTTTTTCGAAGGAATTTCTTAGGATTAAGAGAGAGGATGGAGATGGACCTTGGAGAAGAAGATTCAAAGGATTGGCTGAGCACTTCTTTAAGAGTAAGGATACCTCAGAAATAGCAGACCCTTCCTCTAGCGCCAATTCTGTTGGTGCAGAATCTGATCGACGCTGGATCAAGTTGGAGTTGAGGAAAAAGAGATCGCTGTCGGTGATCTGAAAAATAAAATTTCGTCTAGTGTCGGTAGTGGTGGCTCCGACAGGATCCTCCGATGATCAAGTCAGCTCTTCTAGCCAATAGGAATGAAGTACTCAGAAAAGAGTTCTACAGAGTTTTGAGAAGGAGAAGAGAGTATAGAGAAAATGTATCTGAGGATTTCTTTTTATAGACAGAACCTATAGCAGATTGATAGTGATAGCCATAACCATCCGGTAGTGGATCGCTCGAAACTGCATGAGGTTTGGTATGGAGAGAGGTATCACCAAACTGATAGTGATAGCCATAACCATCCGATAGTGGGTCACTCGAGGTCGCATGGAGTTTGCTATGGAGAGAAATATCGTCAGACTAATAGTGACCGTTCATCAAGATTTAATAGCCATAGTTTGGAGGAAGCAGACGTTGGTTGGTGAAGAACTTTGACATATATCAATTTCAGAGGAGTTCAGACTCCTGAAGAAAATACGTCTGGAGAGAATCATCTGAGAGGAATACTACTTGAAATCTGAAAGTAATCCACTGGAGGAATCCGGATGGAGTTCGATTGATGGAGAAGTTCAGAAGAAGTTTGATTGATGGAGAAGTTCGACTGAAGAAGTTTGACTGATGGAGAAGTTCGACTGAAGAAGAAGTCCAAAAGGAGAAGTCTGAAAGGAGTTCGGCTACTGAAGAAATTTGGCTGAAGGAGAAGTTTGAAAGGAGTTCGGCTCCTGGAGGAATCCGATTGAAGGAGAAGTTCGACTCCTAGAGGAATCCGATTGAAGGAGAAGTCCATAAAGAGTTGGGCTCCTGGAGGAATCCAACTGAAGGAGAAGTCCAGAAGGAGTTCGGCTCCTTGAGGAATTCGATTGAAGGAGAAGTCTGGAAGGAGTGAGGCTCCTAGAGGAATACGACTGAAGGAGAAGTCCAGAGGGAGTTTGGCTCCTAGAAGAATCCGATTGAAGAAGAAGTTCGAAAGGAGTTTGGCTCCTGAAGGAATCTGATTGAAGGAGAAGTTCGGAAGGAGTTGGGCTCCTGGAGGAATCTGACTGAAGGAGAAGTCCTAGAAGGAGTTCGGCTCTTGGAGGAATCTGATTGAAGGAGAAGTCCGAATGGAGTTCGGCTCCTGGAAGAATCTGACTGAAGGAGAGGTTCGGAAGGAGTTCGATTTCTAAAGGAATCCATCTGAAGAAGATGTCTCGAAGAAGTTCGGCTCATGGAGGAATTCGATTGAAGGAGAAGTCCGAATGGAGTTTTCGGCTCCTGGAGGAATTCGATTGAAAAAGAAGTTCGGAAGGAGTTTGGCTCTTGGAGAAATCTGATTGAAGGAGAAATCTGAAAGAAATTGAGCTCCTGAATGAATCCGATCGAAGGAGAAGTCCTGAAAAAAGTTCGGCTCCTGAAGGAATCTGATTGAAGGAAAAAGTTTGGAAAGTGTTGGGCTCCTAAAGGATCCGATCGAAGGAGAAGTCCTGGAAGGAGTTTGACTGCTGAAGAAATTTGATTGAAGAAGTCCGGAAGAAGTTCGGCTCCTGAAGGAATCTGACTGAAGGAGAGGTTCGGAAGGAGTTCAGCTCCTGAAGAAATTCATCTGAAGGAGAGATCCGAAAGTAGTTCGGCTCTTGAAGAAATCCGACTGAAGGAGAAGTCCAGAGGAAGTTTGGCTCCTAGAGAATCTGACTGAAGTAGAAGTTCGGAAGAAGTTCGGCTCCTAAAGAAATCCATCTAAAGGAGAAGTCCGAAGGGGGTTCGGCTCCTGGAGGAATCCGACTGAAGTAGAGGTTCGGAAGGAGTTCGGCTCCTGAAGGAATTCATATAAAGGAGAATTTCGAAAGGAGTTGGGCTCTTGGAGGAATCCGACTGAAGGAGAAGTCCTGAAAGAAGTTCGGCTCTTGGAGGAATCCGATTGAAGTAGAGGTTCGAAAGGAGTTCGACTTCTGGAGGAATCCATATGAAGGAGATGTCTGAAAGGAGTTCGACTTTCGAAAAAGTTTGACTGAAAGAGAAATCCGTAAGGAGTTCAACCGCCGAAGGAGTTCGGCTAGGGTTCGATCGCTGGAGAGTTCGGCCGGTTTAAGGAGTTCGGCTAAGGTTCGACCGACTGAAGGAGTTTGGCTAGGGTTCGGCCGCTGGAGGAGAATTTTCGATCGAAGCTCTTCAGTGATTATCAGTTGAATTATGCTAAGCGTTAGGCTGGACTTCGACGGGAGCGAAGTTTATCCTCAGCAATCACAATACTCCTCCATAGAGTATTGTTATATATATATATTATTATTATTATTATTAAATATTAATATTTATTTGATTAAAAAAATAAGATCAATAAAAATAATAAATTAAATAATTTTATTATATGGATATGAAATATATTAATATATTTTAATTTTAATTATAAAATATTATTGAATAATAATAATGATGATAATATATCATAACAAAATATATATTATGAATATAATAAATGTTATATATGTGTGTGTGGGTGGAGCTTGCAAGGGGAGAGGGGATATGTATCCGTTATATATGTTCATATATAAATTTTTTTTGTTCATTTGAGAAGTTGAGTTGGCAACACCATAATACTTCTCCATAGAGTATTATTATATATATATGTCATATTATTATTAAATATTAATATTTATTTAATTAAAAAAATAAGATAAATAAAAATAAAAAATTAAATAATTTTATTATATAGATATAAAGTATATTAATATATTTTAATTATAATTATAAAATATTATTAAATAATAATAATGATGATAATGTGATTGATAATATATTATAATAATATATATATTATGAATATGTTAGATGTTATATATGTGTGTGGTTGGAGCTCGCAGGGGCGAGGGGGTATGTATATGTTATATATGTTCATATATTAAATTTTTTTTTATAAAAAATATGAAAGTTTAAAACGATTATTTACCACACAACTTATATTCATAAGATATGCACCACACAATGCATCTAAATGGTAAGATGCATATTTGCATCGCTGGTATAAATGAATACTAAACGTCCACATTTTCTCACACTTAAAGTAATTTTCATTATACTCCAAAAATTTGTCACTCCCGTGAGCACTCTGAACCTGCCATGATGAGCGATGTCAAGGATTCCTAAATACACCAGACCAAGCAATCTTTCTCTCAGATTCCCATGGGGCAACTTCCTCAATTTTGGGTGCCTCTCGGAGCATAATGTCATAAATAATGGACATTGAATGGTCGGCAAAAAGAGGCAGCCATGCAATATAGTAATGGCATGTGAGTAGCATATATTTTAGGCTCATGTGCCTTATTTTTTACCTATAGAGCTGTTTGGATCTCCCCCAGATGAAGGCATGCCCAATAAAAGTAGCATGCGAGTATGGCCAAGAAACTGGAATTTTATTATTTTTAAATTATTTAGAATTAAAACTAAAAAACACTTATTTTTTAAATTATTTTTTAAAAATTATTTTTTAATTAATATATTATTATTATTATTGTTTTCCTCCTACTTTTTAAAATTATTTTTTTAAATTATTATTATTATTATTATTATTATTATTATTATTTTATGGTTTCTTCCTTCTCCTTCGTGCACCCCCACGACCCTTCACACGCTGGCCACTGCTTCGTGCACCCCCTCGGTCCCTCGTATGCTGGCGGTTCCTCTTCATCTCGCACGTCTGCGGGTCTTCTGCCCTTGCCATCTTTTCTTCTATCGATGGGTTCTCCATTCTCATCCTCCTTTGGCACCACCCACGGCTTGTCCGCCCACTGCTCCTCCGCACCTCTCCCCCGCCGCTGCCTCCCCCCTCGACTTCTCCGTGCCACCCCCTCCTGCCACCGATGGGTTCCTTGCCACCATCTTCGTTCATCCAAAAAAAAAAAAAAAAAAGGAAACATGTCAATGCCAAATTCTTTCATTGAGGAGAAATTATTGCCCGAACCATGCTCAGATAGACCAGCACAAATCTTGAAACATGTGCATAATGAAAAACGTGCAATCAAAAATTTGTGAAATACAAGGATTAATGTGGCATGTTATAGACCATGGGATTTGAGTGGTCTACCTGGACGTGATCTAAGCAATAATTTAAGTGGTCTACCAGAAGAGGTCCAGCATCGTCAGATTCTTGAACTTTGAAATTTTTCACGTGCACTACTATAAAAAAGGGCTATGGCAGCGATTCGTAACTACCGTCATAACCCAAAAAATCGCTGTCATAGGTTATGACAGCGGTTTTCTAACTGCTGCTACTACGGTCATCACCGTAGTTCTATGGCAGTGGTTGTTAGAATCGCTACCATAGATAGTCTATTGCAGCGGTTTATAAACCGCTACAATAGATCAACTTATGGCAGCACTTATGTAACCGCTGCCATAGATTATCTATAGCAGAAGTTACATAACCGCTATCATAGGTAATCTATAGCAGCGGTTTCTTAACCGCTGCCATAGGTCTAATGCAGTAGTTGATACCGTTTGCACCAGGGACCTATGGTAGCGATTGGCATGGATATGGCGGTGGTTATAAAACCGTTGCCATAGATTTTGAATAAATAAAAAAAAAATTTTTTTTTTATTTTTTTATATATTTTATTTGATAAATATAGATATATAACATAAAAAAATATAATAAATATAAAAATTATTCTAAAATACTAAAATTTTATTATCAAATAAAATTTATTATAATATTTTTTTTAAAAAATAAAATACATCAAAAGTCTCCTAAATCTACATCATAGTCGTCGTCGTCGTCATTGGGAGCCGGGGTCGGAGTTGGAGCTGAAGCAGGAGCCGAAGTTGGAGCTGGAATGCGGGCCAACATATCCTCGAAGCCCGTGACTCCAAAACGTACGTTGAGCGTTGATATCATGTCTCTCATGATGCACTTCAAATGAGATGTGCGCTCCTCAGCCCGATCTGCCCGCATCGCAGCATGATCTGCCCATGCCAATACCTCCTCAAGCTCCTTCCGACTGATGACACCGAAATTTTGTGAGGAGACACTCGCTTCGGACCAATAGCTTGTCGGCATGTGTCCAGGCTTGCATCGGATCCTCCTAGAGTGCTCAGGCCCCAGGACCTGAGACAGATGGTCAAATGGCCAGAGGTATCCGGACCTTTGCTCGCGAGCGCGTCTAACTGATCCTGTAATTATAAATTAAAATAAAATTTTATATAAAATGCTATAATACTAATCATATATACTAATATATTTAATACTTACAAAAATACATCTGATCACGACGTTCATCGGCTTGCCCGTCTTGTCCAGCGGCTGGATCGAAAGATCTCGCTATGGCTGGGCATCAGTCCATCTCTCATCAGCTATAAAAAATATAAATTTAATTTATCTAGTAAGATTTAGAATTAATTACCTCTCTATGCACACGATTGGCCATACATTCGCGGTTTAGAGTGTGCGTATACTCTTGGACTGCATGGTTCTTCCGATTCTGACGAAAGATAGCCTAACAAATATTTAAATAAATAATAAATATTTAAAAAATATTTAAATAAAATTTTAAGTATATTGAAAAATTTTAAAGTTAGGAATTTGGCCTCGAACTCCTGACTCCTTCAGTGTCTAACCATCATTTCCTACTGACTCGGAGGACAGTCCTGTATCTAGGAAACAAGCTCCTTCGGAGTGTCTCATCAGTGCTCGAGCCATCCTCTTTGGAGCTTGACCTTGTAATCTCGGTACAACTCTCCAATCTTCTTTAGTCGGACATCTCGAGTTCTCTTGTGATTGGAAAAGTCATACCTCCTCTACACAAATTTATCAAAAATCAGTTACAAAATTATTCTAATCAAACATATATAATGTAAACATATAAAATGCATAAATATAACTAAGATACACATATTTACCCATATCTCCTTCCATACCCGGTCCCTGACGGCAGCATCCATCAAATGCCAGTCTTTGGGCTTTACGGGAATGATGTCCGACCGTCTTACATGCACTCCAAAAAAAAAATGCATCTCCCACGCGGTCTTCCCTATCGGCCATTCCTTTGTATCATACTGCACCATCACCTGATGTTGGCAGTTCCACACGTATGCCATACATGTGGGACCGCAAAATATCCGACTAGATGATGCACCTGCAATGTAAATACGTTATGCAAATATATAAGTGAACAAATACTATATAAAAAATAAATTTATGCTAATATAATAAAAATGTACACTCAGATGCCTGCGATGGTAGAGGCTCAGCTTTCGATGGAGTAGATACTGGTGGTAAAGATCCCTGAGCAGCTGATGTCGAGGTGGATGGAGTATGCTCCGACTGCTCCTTGGATGCTGAACTATGCGTAACCCATCGAGGGATAGGGGTGAAAGCTAGATGCTGTTTCGGTGCCATCGTAACCTACAACATTAATGAACATTAATCAATATAACATCATGACATATCAAATTTTATTCGCTCAAAAGTCGAGCCGGCTCCGTGCCTGAGACATCCTGCTAGGGTCCTCCCCCAATCAACTCGATCACGGTCTGAGTCGGCTCGGTTGTATGCCATCTCCTCGATCACTCCCTCTCTTCCTCTCTCGATCTCTCTCACCGACGATGGAGGCGAGGCCGAACCCCTTCCTCCCAGCTTTTCCATCTCTCGATCTTCCTCTCTCCCTCTCTCGATCTCCCTCACCGATGAGGTCGGACCCCATCCCTCCCTTTCTCACTCTCTCAATCTCCCTCACCGACAAGAACGGACCCCATCTCTCCCAGTGATGCTGGTGAGGTCGAACTCCCTTCGTCCCTCTCTCGCTCTCTCGATCTTCCACTCTTCCTCTCTCGATCTCCCTCGGTGGCGAGGCCAGACCCCCTCCCTCCCAATGATTGCGGCAAGGTCGGATCCCTCCCTTTCTCTCTCAAGTACAGACTTATCGGATATTCGAGTTCAGATTCGATATCAGTAATTAAAATTGGATCCGAATCTAAATATCTAGATTTTGATCCGAACCCAACCCATTAACAGATCTAGTCCACAGTCGCCGACATGGCACGACTCAAGGCTACCACCACGGCACGGTCTGAAAACTATGACATGTAGATAATTATAATATTTATAATAAATATTTATAATATTTATTATAAATATTTTATAAATTATTATAAATATATATGATTAATAAATAATACTATAAAATTAAAAAAAAATTATACCTGTGGCTACAAAGAACGGGTCAGAATCAAAAGCAAGATAGTGAGATAGAAAAGAGAGAGAATAGTGGTGGTCGAGGATGGGGGGCCAGGAGGAGAGGGGCACAGTGATGAGGAGGCCGAAGGAGGCTTCGCACCCAACTAGGGGTGGGTCAGAATGGTGGTGGTGGTGGGGGTGGGGTTTCATGGGGGCTGAAGGAGGGTCGAATGGGGGTTCACCAGAGGAGGGCTCGCTGGGACTGAGGAGGGTCAGATGGGGGGTGGGGTTTCGCGGGGGGCCGAGCGAGGGTGGAGGAGGGTTCGCTGGAGGGGAGTTTTACGGGGGGCCGAGGGACGGTTGGATGGGGCTTCGCCTAAAGGGGGGTTTCGCTGGGGGCCGAAGGAGGGTCGGAGGGAGGGATGTGGGTGGCGGAGAGCGGGGAGGGGCGGTCGGGGATGGGGCCAGAGAGGGAGGGTGAAGGAGGGGCGGCATCGACTGAGGGGAAGGAGAGTCAATGTCGGTCGGGCGGGAGGAGGGGCAACGTCGATCGGGGGGAGGAGGGCGACGCCGATTGAGGAGGAGGAGGGGTGACGTCGATCGGAGGGGGAGAAAGGGCGACGTCGATCAGGGGGAGGAGGAGCGACGTCGGTCGGGAGGGGAAGGAAGGGCGACGTCGGCTGGTGGGGAGGAGGGGCAACATCGATCGGGGGGAAAGAGTCTCACCGACGATGAAGAAAAGGAGGAGAGAGAGCGAGAGAGATCGAGCGCGCATGAAGGAAAAGAAAAATTTGAAGATTTTTAATCTAGCCTATGGTAGTGGTTATCGAATCACTGCCATAGATCTAAGACGGTTATCAAACCGCTGTCATAGATCTATAGCAGCGGTTATCGAATCGCTGTCAAAGATCTATGATAGCAGTTATCCAAAATCACTATCATTGATCTACGGCAGCGATTTTATAATCGTTGTTGTAGATCTAGAATCACTGCCATAGATCAATGGCAGTGATTTTTGATAATCATTGCCATAGGTGAAAAATATTTTTTTTATTTTTTTAAATATTATATAATTTTAAAATTTAATATCCATCTTTATCATTAATTATCTAAATAATTATCATTAGAATATCGTCGTAAAAGATCGTCTCGATCCGATGGCCCTAGCTTCATCGATCAAAAAAATTTGATTTCGATGATCTTGAACGATGATGCGATGATCTGATAAATGAAGATCTTTGATAGATGCAAAAATCTATGATAATGATTTTGATGATGTTTGTAGCATACTATCAAAGTTTTACTTCAATCGGATATCGTTATCATGGTCAATTTAGTATGGAATGATTTCGATCGTTAAATTAGAAACAAGCGATCAAAGGATTAAACGACGTTCGATTATGAGATATTTTTTAGTTAAATAATATTTATTATAATTTTAAATATTTTATATGATGATGATAGTAAAATTTAAATTATTTTTGTATAAACTATTCATGTTAAGCAAATATTGCAAAAGCACGAGCATAACAACCAGTGAAGTTTCAGAATAGTTATTAGGAGACGTATAGTTTTAGATCGTTCTTCATCTCAGGAGTTGAATTTTATAATCACCATCATAAAAAATAATTAAAGTAGTAGTCTAGATCATTTATAAAAAAAATTATGTCATAATCGGACACCGTTTGGTCCTTTGATCACTCGTTTATCATTTAACGGTCGAAACTAATCTATACTAAATTGATCAAGATAACGATATCCGATTGAAGAAAAACTTTGATAGTACACTACAAATATCATCGAGATCATTTTTACATATTTTCAAATCCATCGGAGGTCTCCATCTATCAGATCATTGCATCATCGTTCGTGATCATCGAAATCAAAATTTTTTAATCGACGAAGCTAGGGCCATCGAATTGAGGTGATCTTTTGCGATGATGTTCTAATGATAATTATTTAGATAATGAATGATAAAGATAGATATTAAATCAGATTATGACAGCGATTATAGTTAACCGCTGTCATAAATCAGATTATAATAGTGGTTCCTACTAACCGCTGCTATAAGTCCAACTTATGGTAGTGGTTATAATGAATCGCTGTCATAGATCGATCTATAATAGCAGTCAACGAAAATCGCTATCATAGGAGCTATAGCAGCGGTTTCGAAAATCACTGCCATAGTAAGCGCTGCCATAGACCATTTTTATAGTAGTGGTGGCACAACAAAGTCATTTGAGAAGCTAAGCTGGCAACACCATAATACTCTTTCATAAAGTATTATTATATATATAATTAAATATTAATATTTATTTAATTAAAAAATAAATAAAAATAATAAATTAAATAATTTTATTATATGGATATGAAATATAATAATATATTTTAATTATAATTATAAAATATTATTAAATAATAATAATGATAATAATATGATTGGTAATATATCATAACAAAATATATATTTTGAATATATTAGATGTTATATATGTACGTGTGGTTGGAGCTCGCACGGGGGTGAGGTGGTATGTACATGTTATATATATTTATGTATCAATTTTTTTGTTCATATATATATATATATGTTGAATTTTAGAATATTTTTATCCTAAATTTTATATCCAGATTGTCATTTTAGAGTGATCTTAGAAATCTGTGTAGGAATATTGGTTTAAAATTGTTGCTCCTGGATCTCCCTGCTTGAGGTCGGCCAACGAGGAAGGAGGAGCTCGGCTATCGAGTAATCTAGAGTCGAGGATGAGCTTTCGCTGGAGCTTCGTCCGTTCATCTGCAATAAAGTTTCCACCGGAGTGTTCTCTAGTGAAGACCCTCCGACGCTTAAGTTAGAAGATTGGAGAACGAGACGGAGAGAAAGCATCAAATTTAGTAGCCTACCTAGAGGGTCCCGAATCTTTTTTATTTATAGGAGAGGAATTGGAGTGGTATCCATTTCGAACTCTATCGACTTTCTGAGTTTGTCGTTTTGGATTGATTCGAAAGATTTCTTTCCTTCTTGGGAGACGGGATTGCGAAAGATTCTTCGTTTATCTGAGTTTTTTGATTCGGAGAGGATGCAGTTTCAGCAAGAATGATTGTAGGTCGTCCATTGACGAGCTATGATAGGTCATCCTGTTCATGTAGCTCGACGACTGATCTGAACCTGACGAGGATAAGGTATGAAGGCTTACATCGTTTCGCTAGGAAGCAATCTTCAGTAGATCGGTCAAAATTGTAGGTCGGCTTAGACCGACTTACAGCTAACCATAGACGAAGTATCGCATCATTCTGCTCAGACGATCCATTAGGGTAGGTCGGCAGCCGACCTTAAATAGACCGAGACCGCACCAGCCCCATCCCATAATAGTTGTCCTCCTACTTACGAGGTCAATGTAAATTTCTATCGAAATCGAGGCCGATCTTCAAATCGTGATCACATTAACACGTGTTGGAGATCAGTAGCATGACAAGATTGGGAGAAGTCTAACGGCCATGAAATCTAACCATCCGTTGTTTTGATCTGGGTCTTCTCGTTCCAATCAATTAGCATATGACACCTGGCGAAGATCTAGAAGGGCAGATGAAACGAGGGTATATCCAAGCCGTCCATGCCTCTTATAAACAGGGGTCAGCATTATTCTTTTTCACTGCTACTGTCAACCCCGTCTTAACTCCTCACATTGCTTGGCCTCCTCACCCCTTAGGTTAGTCTTTTCCGCACTCATGAATCAATTGAGTCTATCCCGATCTTCTTGGAGCTTAGGTAGCCCTTCTGGTGAGGATCACGGTTCCGAGGTAATAGGTTCTTCAAACAAATTTGAAGAACGTAAAGTTGACTATGATCCTTTTAGAATAAATTCTGTCCGCTCCTCGAAGGATTTGAAAGTCATTAGGATGAAATACCATGTCTCCGATGATTTTAGGTTAGAGATTGTCGATCCCGGGGAGCGTATAGCTCTTCCTCATCCTGGATGGGTTGGTATTTATGAGGAATCGCTAAAAGCTGGCCTCAGGTTGCCTTTTCATTTTTTAATCATCGAGTTTCTGAATCTGTATAGAATTAGCTTTTGTTGTTTGGTGCCGAACTCCTGGCGATCGATCCTAGGCTTCTTCACCCACTATCTCCTCTTCGGGGTCGAGTCTATCTTCCATCTTTTTCAAGCTTGCTTCACTTTAAAGGAGCATCCGATGTAGATCGAGTGGTGGTACGCCTCTCCTTGGAGAGAACGCTACCTTTTCTGAGGCACTCCTTCCTCGATGCATAATTGGAAAGAGCGCTTCTTTTTTATTTCGATCGAGCAATCATGGGATTTCAATACATCATGGGGGCGACCTCATAGGTCGGCCGTCAGACCTCCAATGCTGTCCGACGCCAAGGAGGAGGCCTTAAGTCAGATCTTTAGTCTTGCTCCTCTCCCGCTATTCAGGTTTCTTATCGAGGAGAACTTATTTAAGGTCAGATTGATTCCAAAGGAGTAAGTGTTTTTATGCGATTTTGCTTAGATCATCTTTTCTTTCCTCATCATTATCATTGACCGAGTCTTATATTTTTTGTCCAGCGATGAATCCGACCAACCTTGAAACTCTTCGATGGATGGCGAAGAAGAGAAAGATGAGTACGATCGTGGCCCCCAAACGTGCTCAGACCGAGGCTGTCCTGGCACAGCCCACGGTGGGAGGTTCCTCGAGGGCGACCAATGCCCTAAGGAAGGAGAAGTCGGCATCAGAGAAGGTTGTGATGCCGATTCGATCTACCATTCCAACGGAGTCCATCCCTCGACCTTCTAGATCTTCCTCCAGAAGAAGCTTGGGGGGCCAAAGATCTCCATCCAAATGTCCGATCGCAGACCCAATGTTTCGAGAGGTGCATCTTCGATTGAAGTTTCCTCGGATACCAAGGACAAAAGGAAGGGCGTTGGCAACTTCCGTGTCAACCGTTCCTTGCTGAAGTCGGTCATCTTACCGACCGACGTCCAAACCTTTGAGGAGGCTGGGGGTGCCTTCCGCATCGAAGACTCCTACGATTCTATTCTTTGAGTACATATCAACTTTTTGCCGATCTTTATTTTATCTCTTCTATTTATTCCTCAGCTCAACTTTTTTTTCTTCTTTTTTTTTTTAGCTCATCCATCATGTAGACCATTTTACCAAGGTAATTAGAAAGGTTTGGCACCTCTCTAAGGAGGCTGAGGGGAAAGCCACCCAAGCCAACCGAAGGACGGACGATGCTCAGTTATCTCGACTGAAGGTCGAGGATGAGACTAGGTCCCTCAGGGAGAGGGTGAAGCAGTTGGAATCCGAGCTGGCTATGACTGAAACTTGGGTGCTGGGGGAGAGGGAGGCTGGAAAGGCATGGGTAGAGGCCGCCAGGGTAGAGGCGGTCGAGGCCTTCCGTGCCTTGAAAGAATTTCACAACATTAAGATGGATTTTGCATTGCTCTCCTACCTGCAAGGGGGTATAGACCTGAAAGAGAAGGTCCGGGGGATCTTCCCTAATCTGAACTTGGACCTCCTAGAGTCGGACGACGAGGAGGCCGAGGAAGTTGAGGGTCGAAAAGTTCAAATGGAAGATCTTTTTAGCCCCACGCATGACAAGCCGACTATCGAGGATGTAGCATCGGTGCCACCTTAGCCATCGTCACCCTGCCTGACCAAATGAAGGTCGGCGAATCTAGAGCTCTGGGCGAAGCTTAATGTAGCTTTTTGATCGGGCATGTCCGATCGTTTTTAGGTCGACCTTTTTTTGTTTGTCCCTGGTTATTGCCGAGGTATCTTTGTATGGGCCGACCATCACTTGTAAATACTCAACTTTAATACAAAGTCTTCTTTTGTTAAGTTGTTGAGTCCGTATCGTCAAATTTTCTTTTTTCGAGATATAGATCAGCATAGATTTTAGACGATATGACTGAGAAGTCATGGCGAATGATTCATGTTGGTGCGTTACGATCCTCAGCCACAGTTGGGGAGTGCATTTTCACGAATTTCATGGGATGCATCTCAGTCCTCGATAGTGGTCGAGGACCACGCGTTGGTGATTTGTGTTTAAGATGCATACTGCTTCTCAGTCATAATCGAGGAGCGTGCATTGGTGAAATACAATGGAGATGCATTTTGCTCCTCGATCATGGTCGAGGAGCGTGCGTTGGCAAAATTCGATTGAGACTGTTGCACTCTTCTATTGTGGCCTAGGATCGTACGTTGGTGAAATTCGATGGAGATGCGTTCCACTCCTCGATCGAGGCTGAGGAGCGTGCATTGGCAAAATCCGATGGAGACGAAGATAAAACTTGCAAAAAATTATTATTCTTTATCGAAGAAAAATTTAAAATAAAAATTATATTTTAAGAATAATATCTTCGAAGATTGTCGGTATTCTAGGTCCTTGGTATTAGAGTTTCATCCAGTCGACAGAGATGGTAAGTTCCAGATCGAACTACTTCAGCCATGCGATAAGGACCTTTCCAGTTCGATGACAATTTTGACTATTCGGATGGACGAGAAATCTCGGCTCGATGAAGAACTAACTGTCCTGTCAGAAAAGATTTACCCTTTACTTGAGAATTATGGTACCGCGCAACTTTCTATTGATAGTTGGCCATTTGAGCACGAGCTCATTCTCGGGTCTCTTCCAACAGATCCAGATTTGCTCTCATTCCGAAGAAATTACTATCTTCATCAAACTCTTTCATTCGAAGCGTGGATAATCGAATCTCTAGGAATATCATAGCTTCCATATCGAAAGCCAACATGAAAGGTGTCTCTCCAGTTGGGACATGTTGCATCGTGCGATACGCCCAGAGGATGTTGTACAGCTCCTTGACCCATGATCCTTTTGGCTGGCTTATGCGAGTTTTCAACCCCTACAATAATGTTCTATTTGTTACCTCGACCTCACCATTAGTTTATGGATGATCTAATAACGTTAATCTATGAGAAATCTCATAGTCATTACAGAATCCTATAAATCTTGAGTAATTAAATTATCGTCTATTATTAGTTATGATGGCATGGGGTAAACCAAATCGACATATGATAGACTTTCTAATAAAATTTCGAACTCTGACTTCGGTAATTATAGCTACTGCCTCTGCTTCTATCCATTTAGTAAAACAGTCGATCGTGATAATCAGGAACTCCTTCTATGCTACGGCGATAGGAAATAGTCCAAGGATATCTATTTCTCATTGAGCAAAGGGCCAAGGGGTCGTAATTGGGGTCAATGAAGTCGATGGTCGGCATTGAATGTTTGAGGTCCTTATAGCATTGATCACACCTGCTCACTAGATCGGTCGCATCTCTTTGCATGGTCGGTCAAAAATATTTCTATCATAATATTTTGTGGAACAGAGACTTGCTCCCCAGGTGATTACCATAGATTTCTTTGTGAACTTTTCATAGGGCATAGTTGGCTTTTGAAGTGTGAGCTTAGAAGTGGCACTCCCAAATCTTGAAAATATGAGAAGATAGGTCATGAAAAGATAGGAGCGAGCTGGAAGAAGAATAGATCTCAATAGCAAAGTTCAAAAACTGGGCCAGCTCACACTGAGATTGAGCTGGCTCAGTTGGAAACTAGGTCGGTTCAGTCCAGAACTAGATCGGCTAGGTCTCAGAGAAAAATTTAAATAAAAAGCAGTATTTTCGAACTATTGGCATGGTACACAACTGGGCCAGCTCAATCTGGGACTGAGCCGACCCAGTCACAGGTTAGCCGACTTAGTTTGAAACTGGGTCGGCTCTGTTTTCGTGGGTTATTATTTTATGTACGTGGGTTATTTGGATTTGGAGAGTTTTTCTATGAGCTTGGAATTGACTCTTTGTAAAGTATATATACTGAAAATAGGTCAAGATTGTTATAGTGCTGAAATATACTGAATAAAAGCTCTTTTCTTTCGAAAATCTCTTCTTCTCTATTTCTTAATTTGTTTGATCGTGCTTCCGCATAAATCTTTGAAAAGTACTTTCTTGTTGCTTGGCTAATCACCAGCGGCCATATCGATCTGTGTGAAAAGAGCGCATATTTTCAACATTTGGTATCTGAGCAGTGTTGTATGGAAGAAAGAAAGACACCTAGAATTTACTACATTCAGGATTTGTTGCATCAGATTTTATCCTAAAATTTTTAGTTTGCTTCGTGGTTATCTCTAGATTGAGGTGGAGATTATTTACACGGAGGAACGATGATATAGAAGTTTGGAAAGAGGATCTAGGGCTAGTTAGATCTTTTTTGAAGGATAGTTTTGCTAGTGTGTGAGATCATGAAGGGTGTTAGGGATTTATTCTTGACTTGTCTGAAGTCATGGGATCAAGTAGATTCATGATGGATTTTGAGAAGTTCGACGGTAAGGAGAACTTTACTCTATGGCAGCAAAGAGTAAAGAACTTGTTGGTTCAGCAAAGGATCTACAAGATCTTGACAAAAGAAAGGTCGAAAAAGATTAGTGCTGAGGATTGGAAAGAGTTGGAGGAAACTACTTTTAGCATAATCTGGATGTGCTTGGCCGATCAGGTTTTGCTCGAAATTTGCATAGAAACTATGGCAAAGGGGCTCTGAGAGAGACTGGAGAACACATATATGGGAAAGAACATGACGAATAAACTATGGTGGAAGAAATAGCTATATAGTCTGAGGATATCCGAAGGCGGAGATCTTGTTGCACATATCGAAAGATTCAATCAGGTGTGTTATGAGGTGATAAGTTTGGATGTGAAGATCGACGAAGAGGATCGAATATTATTGCTATTATGTTCTCTCCCAGGTTCGTATGATGGTCTCATAACAACTTTAGTTTATGGAAAGAAGATCCTAAACTATGAAGAGGTTATTGGTATGCTCAGATCAAATGAACAAAGGAAGAAGATCTGCAAGGGAGACCCAAAGTCTGAGATCTTGGCTGTGAATGAAAGATAGGAAAGATCAAAGAAGAAGACAAGAGAAAAATTCAAGGGCAGGTCAAAGTCTCGCGATCAGAGGAAGATGACATTGAAATGTTATAAATATCATCAGGTTGGACACCTGAGAAGAGATTGTTCCCTTTTGAGATCAAAAAAAGAAAAGGCCAGCAAGAGAGATGATACAGCTTCTGTGAGCAGTGCAGAAGATCTGCTAGTTGTATCAGATGGATTCATAGAGTGTGATACTATATGGATATTAGATTCAGTATGCTCGCACCACTATACTTCTCATCGAAAGTGGTTTGCTACCTAACAAAAGGCCGATGGTGGAAGTGTCAGCCTTAGAGATGATCATCCGTGCAAAGTAGCTAGAATTGGCTCTATCAGAGTGAGGATGTACAATGGGATCATTCGTACATTATCAAATATCAGGCATGTACCGAAGTTAAAAAAGAATTTGATTTTTTTGAGCTACTTGGAGGAGCAGGGTTATGCTTTTAGTAGCCAGGCTGGGAGTGGATGTCTGAAAATTTTCAAGGGAGCTTTGATGATGATGAGAGGTAGAAGACCGAGCAATAATCTTTATAGAATGAAAGGCTCAACGGTAAATGATAGTGCAGAGGTGCTAGCAGTGGCACAGGAGGAGCAGATTTTATATCAGCTATGGCAATATTGGATGGGTCATATGAGTGACCGTGGGCTCACTGAACTAAGTAGAAGAGGTATGATCCCAGTCCTGAAGAAGGAGGGCATAGATCTTTGTGAGCCGTGCATCTTTGGCAAACAGCATAGGATGAAGTTTGTCAGAAGTACCAAGCGCAGTAAGGGAGTACTGGATTTAGTACACTTGGATGTATGGGGATCAGCTCCTGTATCAGTTAGAGGTAGGGCAAAATATTTTATCACTTTCATTGATGATTTCTCAAGGAAGGTATGGGTTTATTTGATTAAAAAAAAATCAGAGGTATTTGTTCGATTCAGAGCCTGGAGAGCTGAAGTAGAGAAGGAGTTAGAAAGATAGATAAAGTGTCTGAGGTCGGATAATGGAGGAAAGTATACTAGCCTGGAGTTCAGGAGGTACTATGAGGAAAATAGCATCAAACGCTATTACACAGTGAGGATGACTCCCCAGCAGAATGGTGTCGCGGAGAGGATGAACTGGATACTGATCGAGAAGGGATGAAGTTTGAGGCTGCAGACATCACTTCCAAAGTCTTTTTGGGGTGATGCTCTAATTTTTTCTTGTTTTCTTATGAACAGGTCCCCTCATTATAAGCTGAATGGAGGTATTCCAGAGGAGATCTGAAGTAGAAAGAAGATGGAGCTTGGCCATCTAAAATTCTTCGGTTGCACAGCCTATGCACATGTGGAGGCAATCGAGAGGAGCAAATTAGATCCAAAATCTCAAAAGATGATATTCATAGGGTATCCACAAGGAGTCAAGGGGTACCTACTGTGGAACTCTCAGGCATAGAAGTCAGTGATCAGTAGGGACGTTATCTTTGATGAGAAGAGCATCTTGAGAAGGTCTGAGATAGATGGAACTGAGAAAATAGAGATGAATAGCGGTGGCCTATCAGAAAATGATGGCATGCAGGTTACATCCACTTACAGAAGTGTTCCTATTGAGGTGGAGCTGGGCAAAAAAGTATTGTCTCAGATTGAAAATCAACATGGAGGGCCGGCAGTTCAGACAGATATGCATGAGCAACCACAGACATCAGATAGAGATGTGCCAGTGGGAGTGGCTTTGCATAAGCCCCAGCATACTATTAGAAGATCGATCAGATATGACATTGATGAGGTTATCTTCTATGCACTCATCACTGCTAATGGAGATCCAGAGAGTTATGCAGAGGCCATGGAGAGTAAAGATCATGATTCATGGATGCAGGCCATGATGGAGAAGATGGAATCACTTGAGAAGAATCAGATATGATAGCTGATGGATCTTCCAGAGGATGCTCGACCTATTGGCTCAAAGTAGGTGTTCACAAAGAAAGAAGCACCTTCAGAATAAGGTGAAGTCAAATTCAAAGCAAGGATAGTAGCAAAGGGATACTCATAAAGAGAAAAAATTGATTATACAAAAATTTTCTCTTCTGTGGTGCGTCATACATCTATTCGAGTTTTGCTGTCACTGGTGGCATAGCATAATATGAAATTAGAATAGATGGATGTGAAGACAGCCTTCCTTCATGAAACTTTGGAGGAAAGAATCTACATGAAGTAGTTAGATGATTTCATGGAGATGGGACAGGAAGAAAATGTGTGTTTACTAAGAAAGTCTTTGTATGGCTTGAAATAATCTCTTCGTCAGTGGTATCGAAGGTTTGATAGCTTTGTTTTGAGCCTGGGTTTCAGCAGATGTGAACATGATTGTTGTGTCTACATCAAGGATGTAGATGAGAAGGATGCTCTATACCTGTTATTATATGTAGATGATATGCTCATAGCCAGTAGAAGTATGGATGCTGTGAAAAGGTTGAAAAGAATATTATCATCTGAATTTGAGATGAAAGATTTGGGTCCAACTAAAAAAATCCTTGGAATGGAGATTTGCAGAGATATGTGTAAAGAAGTGCTCCAATTGTCATAAGAAAAATATGTCCAGAAGATTCTGAAGAGGTTTGGGATAGAGAAGGTCAAACCTATAGAGATGCCATTACCGAGTCATATGTCTCTCTTCAAGTTATAGTGCCCCCAATCAGAAGAGGAGAGAGAGTACATGAAATGAGTTTCTTATGCAAATACTATAGGTAGTGTGATATACACTATGGTGTGCTGTAGATCAGATATAGCATATGCAGTGAGCACGGTTAATAGATACATGGCTAACCCTGGGAAGGAACACTGGAAAGTATTAAAATGGATATTGAGATATCTGCATGAAACAAGAAATTATGGTTTGATATTTGGTGGATAGTCGGGAGGATTTGAAGAATAATCTATGAAGATGTGTGAAGGTTCAGATCCTCTGAAAGAATTTGTTGATGCAAATTATGCTGGTGATCTTGATACAAGGAGGTCTACTACTAGATACCTCTTCTGTATATATGATGGATCGATGTCTTGGAGATAAACCCTTCAGCCAATCACGATCTTATCTACCTCAAAGGTCGAGTATATTGAGATAATGGAGGCTGCAAAGAAAGTCCTTTAGCTTAGAAGACCGATTGATGAGTTGGGGGTGGAGCAAAGCAATATTACACTATTCAGTGATAGTCAGAGTGCTCTATTGTTGGCACAGAACCCAATCTATCATGCGCGTACAAAGCATATAGATATGAGGTACCACAGGATCAGAAAGTTGGTGGAGTAAGGTGAAGTAGAACTGATGAAGATCCATACCAAGGAGAATCAATCTGATGCACTCACGAAGGTACTCCCCAGAGACAGCTTTTAGAGATGTATGGCATGGATGGATTTATTGAGAAGAGATGAGTTCACAAGAATTTGGAAGCACCAAGGTGGAGAATGTGAGCTCAGAAGTGGCATTCCCAAGTCTTGAAAATATGAGAAGATAGGTCCTGAAAAGATAGAAGCGAATCGGAAGAAGAATCAGTCTCAATAGCAAAGTTCACAAACTAGATCGGCTCACACTGAGTCTGAGCTAGCTCAGTTGGAAACTGGATCGGCTAGGTCTCAGAAAAAAATTCAGACAGCAAGCAGTATTTTTAGACTATTGGCATGATACATAACTGGGCGGCTCAATCTGAGACTGAGCCGATCCAGTCGTAGGTTAGCCGGCTTAGTCTAAAACTAGGCCAACTCAGTTTTCATGGATTATTATTTTGTGTACGTGGGTTGTTTGGATTTGAAAAATTTTTCTATGAGCTTGGACTTAACCCTTTGTAAAGTATATATATTAGAAATAGGTCAAGGTTGCTATAGTGCTGAAATATAGTGAATAAAAGCTCTTTTCTTTCGAAAAGCTCTTCTTCTCTTCTTCTTTATTCCTTGATTTGTTTGATCATACTTTCGCATAAATCTCTGAGAAGCACTTTCTTGTTGCTTGGCTATCACCAGCGGCCATGTTGATCCATGTGGGAAGAGCACATATTTCTAACACGAAGGACGAAGTTATCTGAGCAGAGGTAGGGTGAAAGACCTTTTATACAACTTTCTTTCATTGATGATGTATTCTAGAGTGAGGCATCTCTGCCTTTTTGCCTCATCTCAATCTACAGGCAAAGTTTCATCTTACAAATAACGAAGGATAGGATCTATCCAGCTCGACTTTGGATCAGCTTGCATTACCGGGGCCTCCTCAATACTCGACTTCTCCAGGACTTTTATATATGAGCTTCTTTTTAGGTCGGCTGCCCCAAGAATTGCTAACTTAGAAAGAAGATCAGCTCGTGCATTTTTCGCCATTAGTATCTACTGAACATCCATTGCTAAAAAGCTAAAAGCTAAGTCTCTGACCTTCTGTAGATACTTAACCATATTCGACTCCCAAGCTTCATATTCTTTCTGAACCTGGCCAATCACCAACTACGAATCACTATGGACTCTGAGATGCCGGACTTTCATTTTTTTTGCAATTATGAGCCCCACTACCAATGCCTCATACTCGACTTTATTGTTGAAAGTCGAAAAGTCGAAGTGCAGAGCATATTCCTCTACTACTTCCTTCGGGTTGGTTAAGATCAACCCGACTCTAGAGCCCACGACATTCGAAGACCCATCAACATGTAGGATCCAACATTCATCGATCGAAGGGGCTTCAGCATGACTAGGTTCCTCATCCGAGATTGTACATTCCAGGATGAAGTCCGCCAATGCCTGAGCCTTAATGGACGGTCTCGGCAAATATTTGATCTTGAATTCACCTAGCTCGATAGCCCATTTAGCCAATCATCTTGAGGTGTCTGATCGATACAATACTGATCTAATGGGTTGATCAGTAAGGACTGCGATGGTGTGTGCTTGAAAATATGGACATAACTTTTTGTAAAAATTAAGAGAGTATAGACGATTTTTTTCAGCCTCGTATATCTGATCTTAGTATCGTGAAGTATTCGGCTCATATAATAGATCGGCTTTTGCACCTTGATTTCCCGTCGGACCAGAACATAGCTAATTGCCAAAGAAGAAATAATTAAATACAAGTATAATACCTCCTCGGGCTCTAGCTTGCTTAAAAGAGGAGGGGAGCCATGATATTTTTTTAGCTCATCGAAGGCTGTCTGGCATTCATCTGTCCATTGAAAGTCCTTCGATTACTTAAGAGCTTTAAAAATAGAAGGCTTTTTTCTACCGATCTTAATAGAAATCTATTTAAGGCTGCGATATTTTCTATGAGTCGCTGCACTTCTTTGATCATCCTCGGAGGCTTCATCTCTTGAAATGCTTGAATCTTTTTTGGGTTGGCCTCAATCCTACGTTGTGACACCATGAACCCAAAAAATTTTCTAGAAGTGACACCAAAGGCGCATTTATCTGGGTTGAGCTTCATCCGAAAGTATCGCAGTATAGAGAAAGCTTCTTCTAGATTAGTGATATGATATTCGGCAGTCCTACTTTTGATGAGCATATCATCCACATATACTTTTATATTTCTTCTAATTTGTTCCTTGAAAAGCTTGTTCACAAGTCTTTGATAGGTCACCGCTATATTTTTCAAGCCAAACGGCAAGACTTTGTAACAAAAAAGACCTTGGTCAGTTATGAAAGAAGTTTTTTCTCTATCCTCGGGCGTCATTCGGATCTAGTTGTATCCTGAAATAGCATCCATGAATGATAGGAGCTGATGTTCTGAGGTCGCGTCCATCAGTTGGTCTATGCACGACAGAGGATAGCTATACTTTAGACATGCTCCATTGAGATCCACATAATCAACACACGTGCGCCATTTTTCACTAGCCTTCTTGACGAGGACGGCATTAGCCAACCACTCCGAATAACAAACTTTTTGAATAAAATTAGCCTTCAAGAGCTTATCAACTTCTTCTTGTATCGTCCTCTAGTGTCTAGAGGCAAACCTCCATTTTTTCTGCCTAATCGGACGATGATTCGGATCCACATTAAGTTGGTGTACCATGACCTACAAATCGATGTCGGGCGTATCTGAAGCTGATCAACCAAACACGTCAGCATTAGCTCGTAGAAATATGATGAGGTGTTGTCGATCCTCTTCACATAAGCTTGAGCCAACCTTCACAATCTTGTTCAAATCGTCCTTGATCGGTATAGAGATCAGTTCTTCTATTGGAGAGTCTCTTCGTTCAGTTTGTTCATCCCGAACGTCTAAATCATTCATGGGTTGCTTTTCAGCCACCACTCCATACAAAGTAGCCATGTAACTTTTCCTTGCGATCGACTAGTTTCTCCTAAGCTCGTCGATTTCATATGGAGTCATGAATTTGACCTTCAGGTGATAGGTCGACACTATGGCCCAGAGGGTATTTAGGCCTGACCGACCTAAGATAACATTATAGGTAGAGGGGCTATTCACGATGAAATAAGTTATGTCCACAACTGTCTGCCTCGGAGCTCGTTCAACTTTTGTCATTAGTGAGATAGTCCCTTCCACTGAAATCGTAGTGCCAAAAAATCCGACCAGAGGTATATTTCTCTTCATCAGTAGTTCAAGATTCAAGTTCATCCAAACAAAGGCATCATAAAATAAAACATCTACCAAGCTTTCATTATCAATAAGGATCCGATGTACATCATAATTAGCAATATTTAGAGAAACAACTATAAGATCATTATGTGGCTGACTTATTTCCTCCAGATCTTCATTGGTGAAAATAATTTCATTATCTGCCTTCTTCTTCTTCGTTCCTTCTCCTGGTTGGTCCCGATTCAAAGTGTTTTCACCAAGATTTCCTCCAGTAATTACTCTGATCTCTTTCGCGGCCAGCTATTCTCCGTGCGGTTCATCTTGCCGAGGTTGATCACGATCCAAATTTGCCAAAATCCATCGTTCATCCACATAGTGCCGGAGTCATCCCTGCCTGATTAGTGCATTTATTTCTTCTTTCAGCTGCTAGCTCTCCTCGATATCATGCCCGTGCTCATGATGATATCAGCAATACTTTCTTGGGTTTCTTACTCGAGCAGAGATTATCATTTTTTTGGGTCGGGGTATATCTTCTCATCACTCAATCTTCATCAGAATCTGAGCCTGGGATGTGTTGAGAGGGGTGTAATAATTGAATCTTCGAGGTGGAGTTCTAGATCGACGTTGTAGCCTTAGAGATGTTGGTCGGCTACTCCAAGGTGGAGTGCGCAATCGATGAAATCGTGGCTCCTTCCGATGGTGCTGCATCCGTCTAAGATCTTTTTTTCTCTTGCTTTTGGGACGGACCTGACTTACCACCTCGGCTACTTCCTTGCTGGTCCCAAGCCTCTTCGGCCTGGGCATACTTCTCCGCTCGTTCTAGCATCTCGACGAAGTTCTTCGGATAGTTCAAGTTCAGGAAGAACAAAAGATCATTTTGGAGGAGGCTGGTCTTGAACACCGTCATGGCTACCGATGGGTCTAAATTCTGGACCTTCAAAGTAGCTGCATTGAAGCGATTGATATACTCTCGAAGGAGCTCATTCTCCCATTTCTTGATGCTCACGAGAAAGTCAGAGTTATGACATTGCCGACGACTGCTAATGAAGTGGGCAACAAACAGACGGCTCAACTGATAGAAGAAATCTATGAAGCCAGGCTTCATGTTCGAGTACCAATGTCCAACTACTTTTCTCAAAGTTGAAGAAAAAGCTCGATATAGTATCGCATCGATAGCCCCTTGCAAATGCATAAGAGTTCGAAAGCTGTGCAGATGGTCTATAGAATCGGCCGCTCCATCGTAAAGCTCCATCTAAGAAATCTTGAACCGACGTGATAATGATCATCCATGATCTTCTGAGTGAACGGAGGATCGACATAGAACCCCAAATCCTCCCCTTGTTGCCTCGGCTCCCACAATGCATCCAGCTGCTGCATCTCTTTGAGTTTTTTCTTTATGTCGTCCTCTCGAGTAGCTCGACATCGAGGAGTCTCATGGCCTAGGGTAGAGCCTCTTCTAAAAATTGGTGTGGACGAGCGTTCAGATCTTCGACGGAAAGGACCGATAGGTTAGCTGTTGATAGGGACACGATGCTGTCGTTAAGACACCGTGTTTATCAATTTAAATCCGACTCTTTACTTTTTAAACTAATTAAAAATTATGAAGAAAGTGGTGAGTCGGGTCGAATCCACAGAGAGGCAATGATTTATTTCTAAAATCTTTGATTTTATTTATTTATTTTTTTTAAGAAAAGAAAGCAAAGATTAAAGTCAAAAAATAGATCTATAAATAAAAATAGAATTTAAATTATGCAAAAATAAATTTGATACTAAGATCTACTATTTAGATCTTAGCAACTACTTATAGTAAAATTAAAGAGCAATAAAGAATAAATAATTTAAAGAGCTAGAATTAAAAAGAATAATGAAACTTTCTTTATTAAATTTAAAACTAAGATGCAGAATTTAAATACAAGAAATTAAAGAAAATTCAGAATTTTAATACAAGAAATTAAAGAAAAAAAAAAACTAGATGAAGATCGCAGATCGGCGTA